>MU249620.1:6806908-7024408 GCA_018977245.1 Lethenteron camtschaticum | reverse complement strand
GTAGTGTATAGTATAGTAGTGTATAGTAGTGTAGTGTATAGTGTAGCTAGTAACTAACTGTGCTGGAGAGCCACGCCACAACATTTACAAACTGAGTGGTGTTGCTGCTGTTGTTTGTAAATGTTGTGGCTTGGCTCTCCAACACACAACCGGTGTGTTGCTGTACTAGTACACTACACTACTATACACTATACACTACACTATACACTACACACTAGTGCTGTACTCGTGACGAATTGGCCATGCTCTGTTTACGTGACAACCCTTACTAGTTGTCTGTGTCGGTGGTGGTGGGTTTTAACGACACATTTATATATTTACGCGATCGAACCCACAAAAACTTATATTTAGAAACAATTCCGAATTTTTGTACAATTTTATCCAGCAGTGTTTTGAACATGGGTGATGATGATGATGGCGATGATGAACATGGGTGATGATGATGATGATGATGAACATGGGTGATGATGATGATNGCGATGATGAACATGGGTGATGATGATGATGAACATGGGTGATGATGATGATGATGATGGCGATGATGAACATGGGTGATGATGATGATGGCGATGATGAACATGGGTGATGATGATGATGGCGATGATGAACATCGTCTGGCGGCTGCGTCCTCTAGAAATGTACAAGCTGCCACGCCTCTGTGTTGTTGTTGTTGTCGGTGGTGGTGGTTATGGAGGTTGTGGTGGTGGTGGTTGTTGTTGGTGTTTCGTGATTTGGCGAATGGTAGAAAGGGAAACTTGAGCGGGGATCACGCGACACGAGCGCCACGACCATCGTCATCATCATCATCGTCATCATCACCATCAGCCATGACAATCCACTGCTGGATGGAGGCCTCCCCAAGTCCTGTCGTCACCACTCGCGGTCACGTCGCGACGAGCAAGCCGAGGCGGCGGCAGCCCCGCACGAGGGAGCCGATTGTCATCGCTCCATCTCTTCGCTCCATCTCCACGCTGTGGACGTACCCTCCTCTGGGACGCAGTGCACTCTTTAGTTTGCCACTCGCTACGACATTTATACGGTGGTGGTGGTCGTGGTGGTGGTAGTGGTGGTGGTAGTGGTTGTGGTGGTGGTAGTGGTGGTGGTAGTAGTGGTGGTAGTGATGGTGGTTGTGATGGTGATGGTGGTAGTGATGGTGGTAGTGATGGTGATGGTGTTAGTGGTAGTGGTAGTGATGGTGGTGGTGGTAGTGATGGTGGTGATGGTGGTAGTAGTAGTGATGGTGGNAGTGATGGGGTGATGGTGGTAAGTGGTAGTGGTGATGGTGGTGATGGTGGTAGTGATGGTGGTGGTGGTAGTGGTGGTGGTTGTGGTGGTGGTAGTGATGGTGGTAGTAGTGGTAGTAGTGATGGTGGTTGTGATGGTGATGGTGGTAGTGATGGTGGTAGTGATGGTGATGGTGGTAGTGGTAGTAGTAGTGATGGTGGTAGNGGTGGTGGTAGTGGTGATGGTGGTGNTAGTGGTGATGGTGGTAGTGGTGGTGGTTGTGGTAGTGATGTGGTAGTGATGGTGGTAGTGGTAGTGATTGGTAGTGATGGTGGTGGTAGTGATGGTGGTAGTGATGTGGTAGTGGTGATGGTGGTAGTGATGGTGATAGTGATGGTAGTGGTGATGGTGGTGGTAGTGATGGTGATGGTAGTGATGGTGATGGGATGATGATGGTGGNGATGTGATGGTGGTGATGATGATGGTGATGATAGTGGTGATGGTGGNAGNGGTGATGGTGATGGNAGTGATGGNGATGGTGGTGATGATGATGGTGGTAGTGATGGTAGTGATGGTGATGATGGTGGTGATTGCAGTGATGGTAGTGATGATGGTGGTGAGTGAGTGNGATGGTAGTAGATGGTAGTGGTGATGATGGTGGTGATGGTGTNATGGTAGNGGTGGTGATGGTAGTGGCTAGTGGTGGTAGTATGGTGTGATGATGGTTNGGTGATGGTAGTGATGGTAGTGGTGGTGGTGTGGTGATGGTGGTGATNGTGTGATGGTGGTGGAGTGGTAGTGATGGTGGTGGTGATGGTGGTAGTGGTAGTGATGGTGGTGATGGTGGTAGTAGTGATGGTGATGATAGTGATGGTGGTGGTGATGGTAGTGATGGTGATATGGTGTAGTGATGGTAGTGATGGTGGTGGTGATGGTGGTGGTGGTGGTAGTGATNGTAGNGGTGGTGGTGGGTGCAGGAGTAGTAGTAGTGATGGTAGTGGTGATGGTGGTGGTGATGGTGGTGGTGATGGTGGTGGTGATGGTAGTGATGGTGGTGGTGATGGTGGTGGTCACTTCATCGTCCGCGCCGCACCTTCTCGACCGTGACGCGTCCTGCACAAGCCGCACTCGGAGTTTGAATGATGCCAGTAACACATGGGTGCGTGTGTGTGTGTGTGTGTGGGTGTGTGTGGGTGCGTGTGCGTGTGGGTGCGTGTGCGTGTGGGTGTGTGTGTGGGTGGGTGCGTGTGCGTGTGTGTGGCTGTGTGTGTGGGGGTGTGCGTGTGTGGGTGCGTGTGTGTGTGGGTGTGTGTGGCTGTGTGTCTGCGTGTGTGGGTGCGTGTGTGTGTGGGTGTGTGTGGGGGTGTGTGTGTGGGAGCGTGTGCGTGTGGGTGTGTGGGTATGTGTGGGTGTGTGTGGCTGTGTGTGGGGGGTGTGTGTGGGGGTGCGTGTGTGGGTGTGTGTGGCTGTGTGTGGCTGTGTGTGTGTGGGTATGTTTGTGTGGGGGGTGTGTGTGGGGTGCGGTGGGTAAAAACATCGCCACTGGGGAGACAAAGGCGGCCGGGCGTGGTGCTGGCCACCCACCCCCTCGTGTGCCGTGCCGGCCTTTATAGGTGCTACTCGCTAACAGTGCTTGCCCCTACAGTCTGTGAAGGCTACACGTGTGAGC
Source organism: Lethenteron camtschaticum (assembly GCA_018977245.1). NCBI lineage: Eukaryota > Metazoa > Chordata > Hyperoartia > Petromyzontiformes > Petromyzontidae > Lethenteron > Lethenteron camtschaticum. Next base: position 7,021,515 of record MU249620.1, on the reverse strand, counting down.
TTTATCTTTGTTCTGTAAACCACGTGTCAATGTCATGCTAAGCAAACCCACGTTCTTTTATTGGGACAATTTTCAGATTTCGTTCCATTCCCCCCCCNAACACTTCCCCCCCCCCGCCCCCGTCTACCCACCGAAATAGTTGTCAACATTTGTACAAGAAAATAATGAATCATCGTCACCTCTATCGGTCTGCTCGCCAGTTGCAGAAGTGTTCTCGTGCGAATAAGGAATGGCTTGCGGTGGGGAGTGGCGGGGGAGGGGCGGGGGAGAGGGGGTGGGGGAGGGGTGGGGGGAGGGGTGGGTGGGTGGCGGGGCTGTACCCAAGAATTGAACCTCTAAAACTAAAACAAAAAATCTATCAACTACTTTGAAGAGATGTTATCACAGAGGTGGGGTTTCCTCCTGCTGCGCGTGGCTGTCCAGATCGTATCAGTGAAATCATCAATCAATCAATCAGGTCAACTGGAATCAATCATCCAATCAATCAATCAACCGTCCAATCAGTCAATGGGTCCAATTAGTCAGCTGATCCATCAAGTCACCTGCTTCTGCACCCCGGAGTTCAGCTTGTGGGCGAGTTTGCCCGCTGAAAGGTCATCACCCGGCGTGCCATCACGTGTACATCACGTGCCCACTCACCTGCGTAGACGTTCACCGCCTTCGAGAATCTCGAGCAGAAGATCTGGACCAGATGACGCACTAAGATCTGCTCAAGCTGCCGGCCTTCGTATGCGCATTTGCTCGAACAGTGTGTTACGAAGAAGGGCCATTGCCTGAAACGTCGAGCTTCTTCGGTCGTTGTTTTTGTTGTCGTTGACGTGCGCTTTATGCACCGCTGCTAACGCGAAATCACAAACACGCGTGTGGACGGTCACACGTGTCACCGACCTGCAAGGCCATGCGAAATCAGGAGAAGAAGATTCACGGTTTTTGTCTTTCGAATTCGGTACAAAAAAAACTGTCCGAAATTTCAAGAACCGCAATTCCACGGTGAATACGAGACAGTGGTGGTGTGTGGTCCTTGCCGACCTCTGCCATGGTGAACTGGGCTCCATGGTAAACTGGACTTCTATGGTAAACTGGACTTCACGGTGAACTGGACTTCATGTAAACTGGACTTCCATGGTAAACTGGACTCCAAGGTAAACTGACTCCCATGGTAAACTGAACTCCATGGTGAACTGGACTTCCATGGTGAATTGACTCCCATGGTAACTGAACTTCCATGGTAAACTGGACCTCAATGGTAAACTGAACTCCCATGGTAAACTGGACTTTCATGGTAACTGAACTCCCATGGTAAACTGACTCCCATGGTGAACTGGACTTCCATGGTAAACTGGACTCCCATGGTAAACTGACTTCATGGTAAACTGGACTTCTATGGTAAACTGACTCCATGGTAAACTGACTTCATGTAAACTGAACTCCATGGTAAACTGGACTCCCATGGTGAACTGACTTCCATGGTAAACTGGACTCCCATGGTAAACTGGACTTATATGGTAAACTGGACTCCATGGTGAACTGGACTTCCATGGTAACTGGACTTCCATTGTAAACTGGACTGCCCACGGTGAACTGGACTTCCACGGTGAACTGGACTTCTATAGTAAACTGGACCATGGTAAACTGGACTCCATGGTGAACTGGACTCCATGGTAAACTGGAGTCCATTGTAAACTGGACTTCCACGGTGAACTGACTTCCACGGTGAACTGGACTTCATAGTAACTGGACTTCATAGTAAACTGGACTTCCATGGTGAACTGGACTTCCATGGTAAACTGGACTCCCATGGTAAACTTGGTGAACTGACTCCATGGTCAGGGGTCAGCAGCCAAAATTATTCTTGAAATTCAATTAATTTTTATTTCTTTATTTCAAGACCCGCCACTGCTGCACAGCCTTGGAGAGCCCCGGCTCCCGCGTGTAGCGGCTCCCCGTGTGGGCCGCCAAGTCGACCTGCAGGGCCTCTCATTCCTCGTCACTCTCCATCGAGCTACCTGCGGTTCTTCTGATCGCTGCCGGCCGTGGACTGTGAGGTCACGGATCTCTGCTCCCAGCTTGTCACCACGCGAAGCTCACCACGTTTGTCACCACGCTTGTCACCACGCGGAGCTCACCACGCGGAGCTCACCACGTTGTCACCACGCGGAGCTCACCCGAGCCCTTGGCAGGGCGCGTTGCTGACAAGACAATCATATTCGTTCGCGGTATTTGTCGTCCTGAAAACTCACCTCTTCGAATTGGCCTTCAGCCGGACCGCCGAGTTCTGATCGTTCAACCTGGTTCTGAGCGGGTGGGTGAGTGAGTGGGTGAGTGGGTGGGCGGGTGGGTGGGTGAGTGGGTGGGTGAGTGAGTGAGTGAGTGGGTGAGTGAGTGGGTGAGTCAGTGAGCGAGTGGGTGGGTGAGTGTGTGGGTGAGTGGGTGAGTGGGTGAGTCGGTGAGTGAGTGAGTGGGTGAGTCGGTGAGTGGGTGGGTGAGTGAGTGGGTGGGTGAGTCGGTGAGTGGGTGGTGGTGTGTGTGTGGGTGGGTGAGTGAGTGGGTGAGTCGGTGAGTGGGTGAGTGAGTGAGTGGGTGGGTGGGTGAGTGAGTGTGAGTGAGTGGGAGTCGGTGAGTCTGTGCGTGTCTTTGTGCGAGTGTGCGGGATTGCGTAGGTTTAGTGTCATTGGTCGGGAGCGTGAGAGTGAGAATGCGTGAAGAGAGGAAAGCTTTGACTTTACAACTTTTATTGCCGCCAGCAGCAACAGCACTGGAGGCGATTTCGATATGAAACACAAAGTCACCAGCGAACAAATGAAAATAACGCTACAAATCCACGCGCTGTGGCGCTAAAAGCACCGCGCACAACGCGAAAGAAAAGCCACGTGGTGGTGGTGGGGGTCATCGCGCACGCCACGGTGACGAGCGAGCGCTTCAGAAGGTGAACACGAGGTGCCGTCCACGCTGGTACAGAGAGGGCTTGTCCGGCTCCCAGCGTTTGAAAAACGTGCACATCACCGACATGCGTGTGGTACCGTGCTCCAGCCGGAGCCGCGCCTTGAGCAGGCCCCTGAACACTGGAAGCGCAGAGCAGCCGTCAGTGTCACCTTGCAGCATCTTTTCTCTCGTTCTGTACACCGCCATCTTCGCCTGAGCACAGGCGAAGTTGGCGAGGTCATGGCGCGTGTTAGCCAGGTAAGGCACCACCCCATATACGAAGCTGCTGTTGTAGAAGATGTCCCCCAAAAGGCGGACATTGTTTGAGCCGCTGGCAGTGTAAGTACCGGTGGGGCAGATCCTCCTGGCACCGCAGGAAATGCACAAGTCTGTTACCCTGGCGAGATTCGCCTGAGCCACACGGCCGATGGCAACGTGCAGTGTGCCAACCTCCACTGGAGGTCACCGCAGCGTTTGGCTACGGGAGAATGTGTGAGAGTGAGGGAAAGAGCGTGTGAGAGAGAGTGTGTGAGAGAGTGAGAGAGTGAGCGTTACGAGTGTTATTTATTGCTCAGGAGGACGTGAGAGAGAGTGAGTGAGAGAGTGAGTGAGAGAGAGAGTGCTATTGCTAGATCTGGGCAAAGTCCATCGGTGAGCTCCTCCGGCAGGCGAGGCTGCGTTGGCTGGGTCATGTAGCCGCATGCCCAGCCACCGCATGCCCAAACAGCTTTTGTTCGGCCGGATCGAGGGGCTAATCGGGCGCGGCACGGGCTGAGAAGAGATGGAGTGATGTGGTAAGGAGGACGTGGAGCTGAGTGGACTTGCCGATGACTGGTACCAGCGGTGTCAAGATCGGCCTCAGTGGAGGAGGCTCGTGAAGGACGCTATTGGAGTTGGAGGCAGTCGCCCTCCAACAACAACGGAGGGCGGAGGAGCGACGCTCACAACAACGAACGGAGCGCCGGGTGGCTAAAGCACAGCAAGTTGGCACAGTAGGGGCACAGGTGGTGCATCAGCCAGTCATCTCGGTCATCTCAGTCAGTCGACCCGTGGCACCTGGGTCTGCCCCGTGACCTCCTGCCAGCGGGCGTTCGACACTTCACGTGGCCTCAAGGTGCACATGGCCTGGCACAAGCGTCGTGGTGACGTCACCGCCACTTAGTGGCGAATGGCGGTTGTTGTTATTGCTAGAGAGAGCGTGAGTGAGTGAGTCGTCAATGTAAGGAATGTCAGAGAGGAGAGGGAGATAGAGTGAGAGAGCGTGAGAGAGAGTGTGAGTGAGTCGTCAATGTAAGGGAGTGTGTGTGAGAGAGAATGTGTGAGAGTGAGAGAGTGAGCGTTACGAGTGTTCTTTATTGCTCAGGAGAGAGAGAGAGTGAGAGTGAGTGAGCGTCAATGAAGCGGGAGAGAGAGAATGTGTGAGAGTGAGAGAGTGAGCGTTACGAGTGTTCTTTATTGCTCAGGAGAGAGAGAGTGTGCTATAGCTAGAGAGAGCGTGAGAGAGTGAGAGAGAGAGTGTGTGAGAGAGTGAGATAGTGAGCGTTACGAGTGTTATTTATTGCTCAGAAGAGCGTGAGAGAGAGTGAGAGAGAGAGAGTGTGCTATTGCGTGAGAGAGAGAGAGACGTGAGAGAGTGAGAGTGTGTGAGAGAGAGAGAGTGTGAGAGAGTGTTAGAGAGAGGTGAGTGAGAGAGCGTGAGAGAGTGAGAGTGTGGAGAGAGAGAGTGAGATAGTGAGAGCTTGGACACACAGAGAGGTTCACAAATGAAAAATGACCGCAAGGACGCGGAGAAGACATTTAGTTGCTGAATTACAGCAGCAGCCTCGCCTCCCTCTTAATTGCGGTAAACAGACCCCCCCCCACCCTCGCCCCCCCNAGGACCCCCCTTCCCTGCCCCACCCCCAACCCCCCTGCCCCCCCCCCCCGCCCATCTCTCTGCCAGTGCAATTTTTGTTTTGGAAGTCCGGCAATGAAGAATCGTGTGCTAGCAAAGACAAAGATCCACCACTACCACCGCGCCACGTGTAGCCTCGACAGGCAATCGGGGCAAGTGCTGCTGGTAGCGCACGGTGGCAACGCGAGGAGCGGTGGGGTTTGTCAGAATAAATCCGCGCCCGGCCGCCTTTGTCTCTCTCCCGAGCTTGGGGGTGCCCTGGACCCGGCTCGGATACCCGTCGCTGGTGTTGGTGGTGGCCGTGAGCGGGACAGACACACACACACACGCACGTGGATTTGTGTTTAATTATGTGGGGGTATTTAGGATGGAGGTCTCACACACACACGTGAATTTGGGTTTATTTCTGAACGTGTATTTAGGATCGAAGTCTCACACACGTGCAGAAAACCAGAACCGGTTGTATTGCCAACAGCAACCTTCATCATCATCTCGCCATGGCCAATCCACTTGGATGAAGCCACCCNCTGCCAGATCGCATCTATCATCGCGGTGACACACCCCCACACGTTCATTTCGGCTCCATCTAGGTGGACGTATAGGCCGCCGTAGACATTCGTTTTTCTGAGANTAGATTATATTGACAATGAATGATTCATACCCGGAATCCGATGAGCGTCAAGCTTTTTCACAGACGTCAGCAGAAGGCCCCTCCCTCACGCACACACACACCGTTCCCGTCAACTTCACCCATGTATTTAGCATTGAGGACTCACATAAGTGCCCTGTGGTGAACCACCACCGCTACTACCGCCACCACCCACCCACATCACCACCATCACCCATACTCACCCACCCAGCCACTCACCCACCCACCAGTCACTCACCCACCACTCACCCACCCAGCCACTCACCCACCACTCACCCACCAGCCACTCACCAGCCACTCACCCACCACATTCCACCCACAGACACCACCCACCCAGCCACTCACCCACCACTCACCCACTCACTCACCCACCCAGCCACTCACCACCCAGCCACTCACCCACCCACTCACCACCCAGCAGATCACCACACCACTCACTTACCCACCCACCCACCACCCACCAGGTCACAACAGTAGTCACTCACCCACCCACTCACCCACCACCCGCCCACTCACCCACCAGGTCACAACACCACTCACCCACCCACTCACTCACNCACCCACCCACTCACCANCANTCACTCACCATCTANCACCACCANNACCACANACCACCACTCACCCACTCACTCACCCACCACTCACCACACTGCGACTCACCTCACTTATCTTTCTGATTCTCCCTATCACTGCGCCCATCATCCTCATCATCATCTTATCCCAGTCTCTTAACATAAGCTTGCTAAAAACCCGATAGAACTATTATCTATTGCAACTTGATAGCGCTGCTTGTTGCTAACCGCTTGGCGTTTTGGATCTTTGTATGTGTGTTGAACTTCTGTCGCACCGTACGTAGCCAGCCGTGCCAACCGGCCCCGTTCTCATCAACCGCATTTAAAGTAAAACAAACGCCTCTCGCTGCCTTAATTCCTCATGGACTATCCCCCCTCCCCCCTCCTCTCCATCCCCCAAATCCCTGGGACCCCCACCCACCCCACCCCTTCAGCGGCGCTGGGAAATGTTGGAATATTTTCTGCAGTTCTGCCCGGAGAGCTCCCTCCCAAATCTCTTCACGCTGATCTCCCTCCCTCCACCCAGAGACAAACCCAGCACACTCACTCACTCGCTCGCTCAACCATCCCATTATATACGGTATATATTCATAAGCAACGTTTTTGGGTTTAGATCGCGTTATTTATAAATGTGTCGTAACCCTCCACCACCCGACACGGCCAATCAGCAAAAAAAGTGTCACGTTGAAAAAGACAAAATAGTTCACTGCTTTAGCCCACCGGTGTGTTGAAGCGTGAAACCAATATACGGTATAAATATATATTTAGACAGTACATATTTCTGTCTGCCTAAATTGCGTTATTTATTTTTGGGTATTTTCTGGAGCTCAGCCCATTCCGCTCCCACGCGTCCCGCGTTCTCTCCCTCGCCTCTTCTGCATCGAGAGCTCCGGCGAAAATTATTCATCTCTCCATCCCTCCCCACCCCACCCCACTCACTCACTCAACCCTGCCCATCAATTCAATGCGTGTCCCCCACCCACCACCCACCACCCACCCACCCCCCACCACCCCCCCACCTCTCTCCCTCTCTCCTCCCACTCTCCGCGCCTTTATTAGGTTAATGAAAATATATCGCTGTAGCCGCAATGGAAATGTACCCTCCAAACTTGTAAAATGATAGTGTTGAATGTATATTGCGCTAATCTCCCCTCTCTCTCTCTCTCGGAGCGTGGAGGAGGCTGTGTGCCCCCCCTCCCCCCCCCCCAGCTCGCTCGCTACCTTCACGAGGCGCCTCCTGCATCCACCAGATAATTTTTCGAGAGCAGCGAAGCGTCTCAGACTCTAGGCTTAGTGCCTCGATTATGACACAATTAACTTTTGTCTCCAGTCATTACGCAGCTAATTGCGCTACTAAACGGGCGTCTGTCGTGCTGAAAAATAATTGAAAGTCAATAAACCGTTTCGCCGCTACGTAATTTAGCAAAAAAAAAAAAATAGACGCTACAAGCTGGGCCGGCCCAGTGCGTTAAGTGAGCCTCTGCGTGGAAGTGCGAAGTGCACCTGGGCCACGAGCACGTGACGGTTGGATGATGGGTGGGATGACTTCATTTAGCAGTGGATTGACCATTTATGGCGAATTGCCCGATGATGCTGGATGCAATTACCAGCGAAACGTCGTGCTACTCAAAAATTGTATAAATTTCGATTTAAAGCTTTCGTGACTGCAGGGATTCATCTTCTTGGTTCTTTCGGTAAAGTCACGTAGAAGGGAAGTAATAAAATAATAAAAATAAAAAAACGAAAGAACCAAGAAGAATTGTATAAATGTTGTGGTTTCACGTTTAAACACACCGGTGGGCAAAAGTAGTGAACTATTTTGTCTTTTGTCAACGTGACACTTTTTTTGCTGATTGGCCGTGTCGGGTGGTGGAGGGTTACGACACATTTATAAATAACGCGATCTAAACCCAAAAACGTTGATTATGGATTCACCATGGCTGCTGCTGATGATGATGGTGGTGGTAGCGATGATGGGTGGTGATGGTGGTGAAAGCGTTTTGTCGTTGTGTCGTTAACAAAAAGAACTACAACCTGGCCGCTCGGTGCGTTAAGGGAGCCTCTTTTTTTAGGTTTGTTTGTAAACACAAATGGTTGAGCGCGGTGACACAACAGTCACACCACGTCAAGCGGCCAGCAACGAACAGCACAATCGAAGTTTTCGATAGAGCAAGATTACAATCGTTAATTGTTTTTTTACCCTTCTATTTGGCAACAAAACTGACACCTTTTTGTCATTTTGCATAGACCGCAATACCTGCAGTCATAAAACAAACAAAAGAACATAACTCTGATAATGTGAACGGTTTTGTTGCCAGATAGAAGGGTAAAAAACCAATTATCATATTTTTACTGGCAAATGAGGTTCCCATAGTGTAGATGCTTGCCCGAGCTCTCATACTCTGATGGTGCATTGTCTTTGAGTTGTGCGCCTTTTGGCGTCATCTGGTCCAACCCATGTGAGACTAGGCTCTAAGGAAAGCTGTCTCGGGTGTGGACCAATCAACTTCAAGGACAGTGCACATTATCAGAGTTATGTTTTTGTTTGCATTATGACTGCAGGCACTGTGGTCTATGCAAACATGACTCCTAGTAAAAAGGTGTCAGTTTTGTTGCCAGATAGAAGTGTAAAAAAACAATTATCATATTTTTACTGGCAAATGAGGTTCCAATACAATCGTTGTCGTTGTTGTTATGAGAGCACGGGGAAATGAGACGATGGGAGGGAAATCCGAAGTGAAGTGGATGGGAATGGTGTCACGTGAGGTTACGAATTCTCGAATTCGCAATAACCTTGAGCCTGAGAGTGGCGGTGGTGGATTAACCGAGGCCTTCATCCAGCAGTGGATTGACCATGGCTGGCTGCTACTGCTGCTGCTACTGCTGCTGTTGCTGCTGCTGCTCCGTCGTTGAGAAATGTACAAACTGCCAGCCCAGTGCGTTAAGGGAGCAGCTTCTGTGTTGTTGGTGGTGGTTGTGGTGTGGTGGTGGTAGTGGTGGTGGTAGTAGTAGTGGTGGTGGTGGTAGTGTGTAGTGGTGGTGGTGGTGTGGTAGTGGTGTAGTAGTAGTGGTGGTGGTGGCAGTGGTGGCGGCGATGATGGTGGTGGTGGCGGTGATGGTGGTGGTGGTAGTGGTGGTAGTAGTAGTGGTAGTGGTGGTAGTAGTGGTGGTGGTGGTAGTAGTGGTGGTCGTAGTAGTGGTGGTGGTGGTAGTGGTGGTAGTGGTGGTGGTAGTGGTGGTAATAGTAGTAGTAGTGGTGGTAGTAGTGGTGGTAGTGGTGGTAGTGGTGGTGGTAGTGGTGTTAGTGGTGTAGTGGTAGTAGTGGTAGTAGTGGTGGTGGTGGTAGTGGTGGTAGTAGTGGTGATAGTGGTGATAGTGGTGGTAGTGGTGGTAGTAGTGATAGTGGTGGTGGTAGTGGTGGTGGTGGTAGTAGTAGTGGTAGTGGTTGCGGCGGTGGGGTGATGGTGGTGGCAGTAGTGGTGGTGGCGGTAGTGGTGGTGGTGGTAATGGTGGTGGTGTAGTAGTGGTGGTGGTAGTAGTGGTAGTGATGGTAGTAGTGGTGGTAGTGGTGGTAGTGGTGTAGTAGTGGTGACAGTAGTGGTGGTGGAGTCAGCTATATCTGACAATTCCCTGCCATGCTGTGTTAAAGATGAGGAACAGCACGACATCCCACAGCCTATAGCACCTCCGACAGGCGCGTGCTGTCATCCCACCCGCAGGCCGCAACGCCTACACCATCAACTGTAACCCTCGAATTCCGAAATTCCGAAATGTCTTCAAATGCGAATCTCATCGCGACAAATTACTCGCTCGCACACACACACACAGAGAAAGAGGGAGGAGGGGTGGGGGGGGGGGCACATAGCACTTAGGGTGGTTGAACAACACAAACACTTCCACACGTAATTAATTGCATCAAAATACGCAAAGTTCTTAACTGTGAAACTTTTTAACCGGTTTGTGTAAGAAAAAAAAATGGAGTGGTGGTGGTGGTGTGGTGGGAATAAAAAGCGCGCTCCACGGGTTTAATTTAATGCGTAATTAAATAAGCAGCGAGGCTACCGGGGTCTGAGTTAATTGCATTGCGGGCGGATAACAGAATTGAGATCACACGTGTCACGCGCGTCACGCGTACATGTGCGTTCCATGTTCGTATGTTCGCATGTCGAGTGCAGTACACGTGTGTGCGTGTGTGTGGGGGGAGCGGTGGCGCAGCGGTTAGCGCTACGCTGCGTTACGAACCCGGCGAGCCGAGTTCGATTCCGCTCACGGCCACCAACACCGGTGACGATTATCTGAACCAGTCCTGGGCTTCTCCTAGGTCGACTCAGCCTTAAACGAGTACGTGGGGAGACAAAGGCGGCCGGCAGGGGGGAGAGTCGTGGTTCTGCTGGTTACAAGTGCCATGTTTGTCAAACTTTGCACATCATAATGTTTATAGTATCATATTCTACATGGGGTTGTAGGTGAGTCTTTATCGGGTGTATATTAGTGTGCTGCTTGACAGCACTTGCCCCAGCAGCCTGTTAAAGCTGCACGGGGGATCTTTGTCTTTTGTATATCAGCCTCCCCTCGGTCGACTCAGCCTCAATGAGTAGCCTGGTGCGGTGTGGAGTCAACATCGCCGCTAGGAAGACAAAGGCGACCGGGCGTGGTGCCGGCCACCCAGCCCTCGTGTGCTGTGCCGGCCTTCACAGGTGCTGCTGCTCGCTAACAGCACTTGCCCCAATAGTCTGTAAAGGCTATACGGGTGACCTTTGCCTTTGCCTGTGATCATTCCGTGTGCGCGCGCCGCGTGCGTGCGAATAATAGCAGCGCCTGCGCACGCGCGCGCGCGCNATCATTCTCTGTGTATATATTTTTTGTTATTTAATTGTGTAAGTTTTTCTTCTCCTTTCCATTCCACGGCATGGATTAGTGACAATTAACCGGTGGGGGGATGCTTGTGGCTATGCCTCGATGGCTTCTCTTGTCTATAAAGTGATTCTCAAACCATAATACCCCACGTGCCAACCGCCCCAGTGATTTCCACTCACCGGTACACACACACACACACACACACACCACACCTCCCATATAAGCTGTCGAGAAACTCTTTTCAATATAGGACATTAAAAATATATCAACATTAGCGGCATACCCCCCCCCCACCTCGCCTTCAAAGCCTCCACCCCCCCCCCCTAATTATGCCAACGTTAACGCTAGCTTTTAATTAAAACTTAAGACTTGTTTATGTACCCACCAGATGGTTTGTGCTGATTGGCAGATGTAGATTATGTTAATTACCATGCAAATTAATATGCTAATTGTCCTGGGTATGGAATAGCATCGTTTGTGAAGTCCCTGCCCATAAATCTGCTTTTCCGAGCCATTAACTTCGTTATAGGCGTCGTTATCGGCAGCGACTTTTATTTTTTTTCTCGCGAGGTGGAATCGCCCGCGACACACGGGGGGGGGGGGTCACGCAAACACCGCGGTCGCTTCGTGTGTGGACACTCACCAAGGCGTTAGCCATGGGGTCAACTTTGGGGGGGGGCAAATCTTCCTGGGGGTCTGGGAGCCCCCCTCCAGAAAAAAATCAAAATTTTAAAACGCATTTCCTGCCATTTCCTGCCTAAAACATGAAAAAATTCACGAACACATGGGATGGACTTTTATTTATGTTTTACAATAATGTCTAATAGTTTATTGTATTACGTTGAATTTCGATTTAAAGCTTTCGTGACTGCAGGGATTCATATTATGGTTCTTTCGGTAAAGTCACGTAGAAGGGAAGTAATAAAATAATAACAATAAAACATAATAAAAGAATTCTCACAACGTTTCGGCCACAACGCAAGCAGCCGTCCTCAGGTGAAGAACAGCAGCTGTCGGAAAGACAACGTCCTAATGAACACTGCTAAGCTTGGCAGCGTATTTTTACCTTTTCTTGTTTCATTGTATGTAATGGCAGAGATTAGGGATTCATAAAGTACAACCATAACCACAATCATATAAACAGCAATCTATGCATTGTTATTATATGAAAACAAGTCCAGATATTGTGGCCAAGGTTTAGCAAATTGTTGTTTTTATTTACAGAGCATCGCAATTAAATATTTTAAAAATATTTTATAGCAATATATTGGGAGAGGGGGGGGGGGGACATTTTGAGCACATTTGAATATTGTGGGGGATGTCCCCTCTCCAATGTAGATATAATTACGGCCTTGACACTCACACACGCGCGGTGCGCTAACCGATGCGTCACCGCTCCTCGCTACCACGTGCGCGTAAAAGTGGAGACGCTCTCTCACGCTTCCTTGCACTCTTACAAAGGCAAAGATCCCCCGTGTAGCCTCAACAGACTGTAGGGGCAAGTGCTGTTAGCGAGCACCTATGAAGGCCGGAACGGCACACGAGGGGGTGGGCGGCCAGAACCACGCCCGGCCGCCTTTGTCTCCCCAGTAGCGATGTTCACACACTTCACCAGGCGCTCATTTGAGGCCGAGTCGACCTAGGGGAGGCCCAGGAGCCGTTCAGATTATTGTCACTGGGTGTTGGCCGTGAGCGGGAATCAAAAACAACAACCGCCAATCGCCACTAAATGGCGGTGACGTCACCACGTCGCCTGTGCCAGGCTAGGTGCACGTTGAGGCCACTACGTGAAGTGTCGAACGCCCGCCGGCAGGAGGTCACGGGCAGACCCGGCAGGTGCCACGGGTCGACTGACTGAGATGAGTGGCCGATGCCCGAACACGCACACACACACACACGGACACACACGCACACACACGCGCGCACACGCACACACACGCACACACGCACACGCACACACGCACACACGCACTCACACACACGGATGCACAAACACACACGCACACACGCATGAACACACATGCACACACGCACACACGCACACTGACACACTCACATTGACACACTCACATTGACGCACGCACACTGACACACTCACACTGACACACTCACACTGATACACGCACACTCACATTGACACACTCACATAGACACACTCACACTGACACACGACAACACAAAGACAAAGATCCCCCGTGTAGCTCCGAATAGACTTTTGGGGCAAGTGCTATTGGCGAGCATTTTTGAAAAACCAACCACGCTACACGCCCGACCGCCTTTGTCTCCCCAGTGGCGATGTTACACACGAACCAAGTACTTATTTGAGGCTAAGTCGACACGCGCACACTAACACAAGACACAGAACCCGCTAAAGCCACGTAGATAGGACAAATAATAAAAATAATAGAAATAATAACATATCACGAGGTTTCCATCGCAACAGAAGCAATCGTCATCAGGTGAAAAATATAGCGGGAGATATAACGACTAATGTGTAGCGTAGTGTGTACATTGATATTCTCAGCAGCTAGATATAGAACAGCTAATGTGTCGCGTAGTGTATAAATACAGGTAGTCCTCTACTTACGACGGAGATGCGTTATGATGACCCCGATCGTAAGTCAAAAATATCGTAAGTCGAAGATGGCTTCGCCTACCCAGGAGTCTTAAAGAATGGTGATTATTTAGCAAAACAGAGCAATTTACTGTATAAACTATATACTCCTTCTTGGTTCTTTCGGTAAAGTTACGTAGAATGGAAATAATAAAATAATAAAAAATATCGGTAGGCTAAGAATAATAAAAATAATAAAATATTTTATTATGTTTTATTTTTCTACCTACGTGACTTTAAATAAAACTAAATAAAAAAAATTGAAATAAAACGAAATAAAAACACATTTATTTCGTTTTATTTTGTTTATTTTTCTACCTAGGTGACTTTAAATACAACTAAATTGATAAAAAAAAATAAACAAAATAAAAAACACATTTAATTGGATTTATTTACTTCCTTCTACGTGACTTTACCGAAAGAACCAAGAACACACAGCCTGGTACTGCCACCACGCGCACAACGCCCCTTTGCGCCCGTCGCCTTCGTGTTCCAGGCGCGTGTTCGTGCTCGTGCCGTGCTTGAGCAGCTCGGCAGATGGGCGATAGAGGCTCTCTCGCCTTGTGTCGCAGTCCGCGTGCGTGTGCGTGTGTGCGTGCGTGTGTGCATGTGTGTGTGTGCGTGTGTGTGTGTGTGCGTGCGTGTGTGTGCGTGAGCGCGCGTGTGTGCGTGTGTGTGCGTGTGTGCGTGCGTGTGTGTGTGTGTGTCGCAGTCCACGTGCGTGTGTGTGCATGTGCGTGCGTGTGTGTGTGCGTGTGTGCGTGTGTGTGCGCGCGTGCGTGTGTGCGTGCGCGCGTGCGTGTGTGCGTGCGCGCGTGCGTGTGTGCGTGTGTGTGTGCGTGTGCGTGCGCGCGTGCGTGTGTGCGTGTGTGCGTGCGTGCGTGTGTGCGTGCGTGCGTGCGTGCGACATCCCAGGTGATGCACCTGGTCGGCCAGTCTTGAGGAACGCGGCTCAGAAGTTGGCCGTTCCGTATCGAGGAATGTCACGGCTCGACTATTGTGTAAAAAGGGAAAAAAATATGTCGATCGTATTCTTTGGTTCTTTCGGGAAAAGTCACGTGGCTACAAAATGAAATGAATGAACGACGTTTCGGGCGCAACACAATGTGCTTGTGTTGCGCCCGAAACGTCGTGATTTATTTTATTTTTCTACTCTACGTGGACTTTACCGAAAGAACCCAGGAGTATGGGTTCATGCAGTCACGAAAGCTTCAAATCAAGATGTCAATTGTGATTATTGATGAACGGGCACTTGCCGCGTATTCGCGCGGGACACGCGGCCCCTATGGGGGCGGGGGGGGGGACGTGATGACGTCGGTGCCAACGCAGCGGCATGCGGGTGACGTCATCGCGCAGGCGTGCGCGGTGACGTCACCGCCGCGCCAGGCAGCCAGCCAGCCGGCAAAACGTTTTTCTCTCTGAAATGATCGAGCATAGCATGAAATAAATATATAGGCGTGCTACGAACTGTGGCGCAATGGTCACGCACTGCGCTACAAGTCTGAAGCCGTCCACCTGAGTTGTATTCCCCGACACGGTGAGTACAACAGACATGACAGCAAGGCTGTAGCCATGAGTCAACATTGGGGGGGGGCAAATCTTCCAGGGGTCCCAACCCAGAAAAAAAATCTAAATTTGAAACTAATTTCCTGCCTAAAATATATTNAAAATTCACTAACACATGGGATGGACTTTTTATTTATTTTTTACAATAATGTCTAATAGTGAATTGTATTCCATTGCTCTGTTTTACATTTGTTTTACCATTTCTTGCTTCATTGTATGTAATGGCAGAGATTAGGGATTGATAAAGTCCAACCATAACCACAATCATATAAACATAAATCTACGCGTTGATTTACGTGAAGACAAGTCAAGATATTGTGGCCAAGGTTTAGCAAATTGTTGTTTTTTATTTACATAGCATAGACATTTAAAAATATATATATTGTTTATGCAATATATGGTGGGGGACATTTTGAGCATATTTGAATATGGGGGGGGGGGGGGGGCTTTGCATGACAGAGTTAAACGCATGTTCGCCATAAGTACTTTTACACTAACTTAACATTTTATCTACAAAATTACACCTTGCCATCTTTACAACATGTTACCATATTTGTATTTTTGTATTTTAAGATTGTATATTACGGCTAGTTTACATTTATATTGTACACTTATTCACAATTTTACATACTTTAGCCCCTTAGTATTAGTTAGACTTTGTAATTTAGTATAGTCAGACTGTATACCACTTATTTAAGTTTTAAGATTCCTACATGTTGAATGCATGCACTTCGTGCCATAGTAAATTCCTTGTCTGTGCAAACTTTCACGGCGAATAAAACCCTTTCTGATTCTGATTCTCGTAGCGTGTGTGGTCAATGCAGTCTTGACTCCTTTGACCTGTTTGGTGTTTGGACATCTGACACGCTCCTGTGCTATTGGCAGAAAAAGTGTAACACCCACTATTTATTATTTTCCACGCATTACTCAACAAAAACTTTCAACACATTTGTCAATTGCAACACCGTGGCCTTCAAACAATGCAAGAACACACACACGCATATGTATTGTAGGCGACGTTTCGGGCAATGGCCCTTCTTTCGTAAGCACGTAAATAGACAGAGTGGGTCAATACTAGTTGGAGACTGCACTGTGTACCGTGGGGCCTGATAGAAATTAAATGTAAAATATATATAAGTGTGTGTGTGGATGTGTACAATTTACACGCAAAAAACTCCACCCGCAACGCAGTGGTTGGGGGTTTCTTTCTTCCTTTTCTTCCATTTTTCTATCTTTTCTATCTCCTTTCCTTTTTTCCTTCATTTTCCTTCCCCTTTTCTTCCTTTTTTCTTCATTTCGTTGTGGCATGGGGGGGGGGGGGCTAGGGTAGAGTGGGGGCTAGGGTGGAGGGTGGGGGGCTAGGGGCTAAGGGGGCGGGCTGAGGGGGGCTAGGGGGCTAAGGGGGCGGGCTGAGGGGGCTAGGGGAGGGTGGGGGTGCTCGGGGCTGGGGTGGGGTGGGGGCTTGGAGGGGAGGGGTAGGGGGGCCTCCGAGAATCCTCGCGTTGTTGAACAGCCACAACAAAGGGACAGCAGAGCGCCCATGTGCGCCGCACGTGTCCCGGGTCGGGGCTGCTGCTGCTGCTGCTGCTCGCGGTGGTGACGGCGAAGCTGATGGTGGTGCAGCTGATGCTGATGATGGTGAAGCTGATGATGATGATGGTGAAGCTGATGCTGCTTATGATGATGGTGAAGCTGATGGTGGTGAAGCTGATGATGGAGATGGTGAAGCTGATGCTACTGTTGATAACGATGGTGGTGAGGCTGATTTTGATGATGTAGCTGCTGCTGATGATGAAGCTGTTGATAATGGTGAAGCTGCTGATGATGATGATGGGGCTGATGCTGCGTCCACGCACACACGAAGACAAAGATCCCCCGGATAGCCTTCTACAGACTGTAGGGGCAAGTGCTGTTAGCGAGCAACTATGAAGGCCGGCACGGCACACGAGGGGGTGGGTGGCCATCACCACACCCGGCCGCCTTTGTCTCCCCAGTGGCGATGTTTACACACCGCACCAGGTACTCATTTGATTATCTGAACCGGTCCTCGGCCTCCCATAGGTCGACTCAGCCTCAAATGAGTACCTGGGGCGGTGTGTAAACATCGTAACTAGGGAGACAAAGGCGGTCGGGCGTGNTGTTTGCCACCCACCCCCTCGTGTGCCGTGCCGGCCTTCATAGGTGCTACTCGCTAACAGCACTTGCCCCAACAGTCTGTTCCAACGGGAGTACAAAGACAAAGATTCGCCGTGTAGGTCAAGTAGCACACACACCCTCTCTCTCTTCAACATACACACACACAATCTTCAATTCACACACACTCTCTGTTCAACACACACACACTCTCCAACACTCACACACACTCTCTACAACATACACACACTCTCTTCAACATACACACACACTCTCTACAACATACACACACTCTCTTCAACATACACACACCCCCCCCCCCCCCTTTTATTAGAGTGCAATAATAATCATCACTGCAGATCTCAAGCTTTGAATTAGTGTCATTATCTTAGAAGATGAGTAATGATGATAATGATTGTTGTTGTTATTCTTCAATTTTTTTCAAAAGCAAATCAGTCGCGGGTCATTTAACCCGTCCATCACTGGCGTCTTCGCAAGCGACACGCGATTCGCACACAGTGGGACGATATTTAATTATTAAGAGTCTGGGGCTGAGTTACGTGGTGGTTTTTTATTTGTTGAAATAGTTAATTCTGTAATAGAGTTTTTGTTGTGGGTTCGATCGCGTAAATATATCAATGTGTCGTTAAACTCGCCACCACCCGACACAGCCAACTAGTAAGGTTGTCACGTAAACAGAACGTGGCCAATTTGTTACTAGTACAGCACTAGCGTGTAGTGTATAGTGTAGTGTATAGTAGTGTATAGTAGTGTAGTGTATAGTGCAGTGTGTATAGTAGTGTAGTGAAGTAGTGTATAGTGTAGTGTATAGTAGTGTAGTGTATAGTGTAGTGTATAGTAGTGTAGTGTATAGTAGTGTAGTGTATAGTAGTGTAGTGTATAGTAGTGTAGTGTATAGTAGTGTAGTGTATAGTAGTGTAGTGTATAGTGTAGTGTATAGTAGTGTAGTGTATAGTATATAGTGTAGTGTATAGTGTAGTGTCTCTCTCACATCACGGTGGCTAGGAGATGTTAACTACCTCGCCTGGTCTACAGGAGGTCGTGGGTTCGATCCCGACCCTGACGCCTGCTGCTGTATATTCGGAGTTTGCGTGTCTCTCTCTCTCCGTGGTCGCGTGGATTTTTCTCCGGGTCCTCCAGCTTTTCCCTCCACATTTACAGTGAACGTCACCACGCGTTCAGAGTGTTTGACTGCCGCTATAAATTCTCACACGATGACCACGAGAAGCCACTTGGCTGACGAGCTATCATTTGTGGCCAGGTCGCTTCTGGAACAAAAAATCCGTATACTGTCGCTCAGTAAAAAAAAGCATGCGTGTTGTGTAAGAAGTGGATATGCACCACGAACAAAGACGGGACCGTGCAGTTCATCAGTCGTGCTCCAACCCGGCGGGCTGAGTTCGATTCCCGGCTAACGTCAGTTGCGAGTGACATCTATCTGAGTCAGCGCCCGAGCATCTCCTCGGCCAACCCAAACACTTCATTAACCAGCCACTGACCAGCCTGGTGAAGTATGGTCAGACGCGGGTCGGAAGAGGCCTCCATCCAGCAGTGGATCGACAGAGGGCTTGCAAGATTATGATCAACCCGTGTATTTGTTTAAGTTTTGCTGGCTGGAAAGACGGATGCTGACATCCAACCGACGCGCCGGTTTGCTCGTTATCATTACAGCATCGTCTGTGTGGGTCTGTGTGTGTGTCTCTGTGTGTCTGTGTGTCTGTGTGTGTATATATGTGTCTGTGTGTGTGTCTGTGTGTGTGNCTGTGTCTGTGTGTGTCTGTGTGTCTGTGCGTCTGTGTGTGTGTCTGTGCGTCTGTGTGTGTGTCTGTGCGTCTGTGTGTGTGTCTGTGTGTCTGTGTGTGTGTCTGTGTGTGTGTCTGTATGTGTGTGTCTGTATGTCTGTGTGTGTCTGTGTATGTGTCTGTGTGTCTGTGTGTCTGTGTGTGTGTCTGTATGTGTTTGCGTGTGTCTGTGTGTGTTTGCGTGTGTCTGTCTGTGTGTGTCTGAATGTATATGTGTGTCTGTGTGTGTCTGTGTGTATCTGTCTCTGTCTGTGTGTGTCTGTGTGTGTCTGTCTGTGTATGTGTCTGTATGTGTCTGTGTGTGTCTGTCCACGTGGGGAGGGGAGCGGTGGCGCAGCGATTCGCGCGCCGCGCTACGAAACCTGGCGACCCGAGTCTCAATTCCCGCTCACGGCTAAACACCGGTGACGATTATCTGAACCGGTCCTGGGCATCCCCCAGGTCGACTCGGCCTCAAAACGAGTACCCGGTGCGGTGGTGTGGAACATCGCAACTGGGGGAGACAAAGGCGGTCGGGCGTGGTGCTGGCCACCCACCCACCCCTCGTGTGCCGTGCCGGCCTTCGTAGGTGCTGCTCGCTAACGGCACTTGCCCCCCGCCGACTGTGAAGGCTACACGGGGGATCTTTGTCTGTGTGTGTGTCCGCCTGCCTCGTCTGCGCCACCTCGTGGCCAACACAACGAAGGGCAGATGCGTAACAACAACAGTAACAACCACAACAGTAACAACAACAGTAACAACAACAACAGTAACAACAATGATTACATCATAATTGTCATCATTACAAATCGTTAAACGTCGCCGTAGTGAAGGTAAATGAACGCGTGATAATACATAAGGGGCCGTCCATAAATGACGTCACGCACCTGGGGGTGGTCACGAGGGGGGGGGGTGAGAAATGTGACGTCACATCAAAATGCGCAACTTTAAATAAATAAAGACGACACGTTCAACTTAATTAAATAGACTTTTTAATAAATGTTTTCTTCTACAACATCAGAGTGCAGCGCCACATTAAATACGCACTACAATGACAATAGTTTAAAGCGATTTGAAGCATGTTTTATTTTGGGGGGGGGGGGGGCAAAGCTTTGTGACGTCATGTTGAGGGGGGGTCTGACTTTTTGTGACGCCGTGTGACGAAGGGGGGGGGTCAAACATCGTCCAAAATCGCGTGATGTCATTTATGGACGGCCCCTAATCAGACAAATACACAATCGTCACCACATCATCTCTCCTTTCACGAAATATAGCAGATGTATATTTATTCTTTGGTTCCTTCGGTAAAGTGCAGTGTATAGTAGTGTAGTGTATAGTGTAGTATTGTATAGTAGTGTAGTGTATAGTGTAGTAATGTATTGTAGTGTATAGTGAAGTAGTGTATAGTGTATTATAGTGTATAGTAGTGTAGTGTATAGCANTGTAGTGTATAGTGTAGTGCATAGTAGTGTGGTGTATAGTAGTGTAGTGTATAGTAGTGTATAGTAGTGTAGTATATAGTGTAGTGTTTAGTAGTGTATAGTAGTGTATAGTGTATAGTAGTGTATAGTGTATCGTAATGTATAGTAGTGTATAATAGTGCAGTGTATAGTAGTGTATAGTGTAGTGTATAATAGTGTATAGTAGTGTAATGTAGAGTGTAGTGTGTAGTGTATAGTAGTGTATAGTGTATAGTAATGTATAGTAGTGTATAGTAGTGCAGTGTATAGTAGTGTATAGTGATGTAGTGTATAGTAATGTATAGTCGTGTATAGTGTATAGTAGTGTATAGTGTAGTAGTATATAGTGTAGTAGTGTACAGTAGTGTATAGTGTAGTAGTGTATAGTGTAGTTGTGTATAGTGTAGTAGTGTATAGTAGTGTATAGTGTATAGTAATGTATAGTGTATAGTGTGTAGTGTATAGTAGTATATAGTGTATAGTAGTATATAGTGTAGTAGTGTATAGTGTAGTGTATAGTGTATAGTAGTGTATAGTGTATAGTAGTGTATAGTGTATAGTAGTGTATAGTGTATAGTAGTGTATAGTGTAGTAGTGTATAGTAGTGTATAGTGTAGTAGTGTATAGTGTATATAGTGTAGTAGTGTATAGTGTAGTAGTGTATAGTGTAGTAGTGTATAATAGTATAGTGTATAGTAGTGTATAGTGTAGTATAGTGTATAGTAATGTATAATAGTGTATAGTAGTGTATAGTGTAGTAGTGTATAGTAGTGACGTGGTTCTGGAGTCTATCGCCAGGGAGGTGTGGACCGCCACTACTCAACACGCTGCCGCGACCTTCACCAGCACAAGCGGACTGAGAAACGAACGAATCGTTTTTCATAATTTGAAAGCAATTTATGACAACAACAACAACAGCAGCAGCAACAACAACGACAACAAATACTTCGCGGCAATTGGCCACAGACATCAACCCAATGGTCGGGATGAGGCAGTCAATGCTGCGGGTGGACGTGATGGGTGGAGTGGGGGGGTGACAATGAGGGCGAGGGTGGGGTGATGGTGGGTGGGGGGCGGTGGGTTTGGCGCGGGGGGGGGAGGCTTGCTAATTAGGGCAGCAATCAATCAAAGCAATCGCAGTGGGAGGAAACACTTCAAACATTGGATTAAGGAACTGCATGGGGGGGGGGTGTAGGGGTTGGCTGGACACTGCAGTGATTATCCAGGGTAGAGGGAGATAATGTGGAGGTGAGTCTAATAATGGGGGGTGGGGGGGGGGTGTCACGAGTTTCACCCCCATGCATCAATGTCTGTCTGCCAGTGACACGCGGCATGCTGAGACGTGGACCACACGTCCGCCCGAGGCCTGCCGCCTTCTCGTGCCCTCTGATCCCTCCAAGTCCTTCCGATGCACTCACCACCATCACCACCACCACCCGCCCGCCCCCGTCTCCACGTTCCTGCTGCCTTTGTCAGAGATTTTATTCGTTCGCTCGTTCGCCCCGTTACTTCTCCACGTGCCAGATGTGGAAGAAGTTCCAGGGATGTCTGTGTGTCTGAGCATCTGTCTGTGTGTCTGTGCTCACTAATAGCACTTGCCCAACAGCCTACGTAGGCTACACGGGGATCTTTGTCCATGTATCTGTGCTCGCAAACAGCACTTGCCCCAACAGCATATGCAGGCTATACGGGGTATCTTTGTCTGTGTGTCTGTGCTCACTAATACCACTTGCCCCAACAGCCTACATAGGCTACACGGGGGATCTTTGTCTGTGTGTCTGTGCTTACTAATAGCACTTGCCCCAACAGCCTACGTAGGCTACACTGGGGATCTTTGTCTGTGCATCTCTGCTCGCAAACAGCACTTGCCCCAACAATCTATGCAGGCTACACGGGGATCTTTGTCTGTGCTCACTAATACACTTGCCCCAACAGCCTACATAGGCTACACGGGGATCTTTGTCTGTGTGTCTGTGCTCACTAATAGCACTTGCCCCAACAGCCCATGTCGGCTACACGGGGATCTTTGTGTGTGCATCTGTGCTCACTAATACCACTTGCCCCAACAGCCTATGCAGGTTATACGGGGGATCTTTCTCTGTGTATCTATACTCGCAAACAGCACTTGCCCAACAGCCCATGCAGGCTACACGGGGATCTTGTACGTGTATCTGTGCTCGCAAACAGCCTTGCCCCACACCTATGCAGGTAGCGGTGGATATTTGTATATGTACCTGTTCTCACTAATACCACTTGCCCCAACAGTATATGTCGGCTACACGGTGGATCTTTGTCTGTGTATCTGTGCTCACGAATAGCACTTGCCTCAACAGCCTATGCAGGCTATACGGGGATCTTTGTCTGTGTATCTGTGCTCGCAAATAGCACTTGCCTCAACAGCCTATGTAGGCTACACGGGGGATCTTGTCTGTGTATCTGTGCTCGCAAATAGCACTTGCCTCAACAGCCCATGTAGGCTACACGGGGATCTTTGTCTGTGTATCTGTGCTCACTAATAGCACTTGCCCCAACAGCCTACGTAGGCTATATGGGGGATCTTTGTCTGTGTATCTGTGCTCGCAAACAGCACTTGCCCCAACAGCCTATGCAGGCTATAGGTGGATATTTGTATATGTACCTGTTCTCACTAATACCACTTGCCCCAACAGTCCATGTAGGCTACACGGGGGATCTTTGTCTGTGTATCTGTGCTCACTCGGCGCCTTGTACCGCACTAATACCGGGAGCGGTGGCGCAGGCGGTTAGCGCACTGGGTTCAATTCGCGGCCACGGCGAGCACAGCTGACGATGGTTATTTGACCCCGGTCCTGCGACCCCTCCCTCCCTCCCCCCACCTCGATCCCAAATGTCAATCCCCCACCCTGGTCCCCTTCACTTGCCTCTAACATTGTTGGGTTCGATAATTGTTTTTTACCCTTCCATCTGGCAACAAAACTGACACCTTTTTTACAAGGAGTCTTGTTTGCATAGACCGCAATACATGCAGTCATAATGCAAACAAAAAACATAACTCTGATAATGTGTGCACTGTCCTTGAAGTTGATTGGTCCACACCCGAGACAGCTTTCCTTAGAGCCTAGTCTCACATGGTGTTGGACCAGGTGTCAGTTTTGTTGCCAGATGGAAGGGTAAAAAAACAATTATCATATTTTTTACTGGCAAATGAGGTTCCAATGGTGTAAATGCTTCCCCCGAGCTCTCATACTCTGATGGTGCATTGTCTTTGAGTTGTGCGCCTTTTGGCGTCATCTGGTCCAACCCATGTGAGACTAGGCTCTAAGGAAAGCTGTCTCGGGTGTGGACCAATCAACTTCAAGGACAGTGCACATTACGCGGGCGACTCGGGGCTGTCGCAGAGGGGGTCTCCGCCTGTTCGAGTGTGAGCACGTGGCCCTTTAAATAAAATGAACCATCTCAAGGCAAGTGCGTCGAAGTCGTCATTACATGAGTATAAACTGAATTGACTTTAGGGGCCGTCCATAAATGACGTCACGCGATTTGGACGATTTTTACCCCCCCCCTCGTCACACAAAATCAGACCCCCTTCAAATATGACGTCACAAAGCTCTGCCCCCCCCCCCCCCAAATAAAANATGCTTCAAATCGTTTCAACTATTGTCATTGTAGGCGTATTTAATGTGGCGCTGCACTCTGATGTTGTAGGAGAAACATTTATGAACAAGTCTATTTAAGTAGAACGTGTTGTCTATATTTAAAGTTGCGTATTTTGATGTGACGTCACATTTCTAAACCCCCCCCCCCCTCGTCACACATCGTCACAAATGTCTGACCCCCCCCCCAGGTGCGTGACGTCATTTATGGACGGCCCTGACTTTCTGGCGAATACAATCGAATCGAGTGCATTTCGAGTAAAGAAGGTAAAAGTTATTTTGTGGCCGGCAGACATCATCAAATGTTAAGATGTCAAACAATAAATAGACCACTGACAAGGCATCATCAAGAGTGCNCTAACCACACATGTGATTGTGGTTAACAAACAACTTCGANACGTTAACTGAACCGCAAAAAGGGGTCCATGTTTTAAAACAAATAAAAAAATTTTATTTTTACCAGGTAAGGTCGATTCAGCTATATAGCGCTATCACAAATGATAGCTTAACGAAGTGGCTTATCGCGTGGAAATTTGAAGTGGACAAATACGCTAAACGCACATTGTTTCTAAACGTGGAGGGAAACCATAGGACCGGAGAAAATCCACGCGACCCGGGGAACAGCACGCAAACTCCAAATACAGCAGGCGTCCGGGTCGGAACCACGACCTCTGTACACCAAGCGATGTAGTTAACATCTCGCCACCGTGATGATGATGAGAGAGACACGCAAACTCCAAATATACAGCAGCAGGCGTCAGGGTCGGGATCGAACCACGACCTCTGTACACCAAGCGATGTAGTTAACATCTCCTAGCCACCGTGATGATGATGAGAGAGACACGCAAACTCCAAATATACAGCAGCAGGCGTCAGGGTCGGGATCAAACCCACGACCTCCTGTAGACCAGGCGAGGTAGTTTACATCTCCTAGCCACCGTGATGATTATGAGAAAGAGAGAGACACGCAAACTCCAAATATACAGCAGCAGGCGTCAGGGTCGGGATGATCCCACGACTCCTGTACCAGGCGAGGTAGTTAACATCTCACCACCGTGATGATGAAGAGAGAGACGCAAACTCCAAATATACAGCAGGCGTCAGGGTCGGGATCGAACCCACGACCACCTGTATACCAGGCGAGGTAGTTAACATCTCCTAGCCACCGTGTGATGATAGAGAGAGAGACACGCAAACTCCAAATACACAGCAGGCGTCAGGTCTGGATCGAACCCACGACCTCCTGTACACCAGGCGAGGTAGTTAACATCTCCTAGCCACCGCGTCGCCAGCAGATTGGCCGGCGTCCAGCGGCGAACTCGCTGCCGTTTGCAAGAGGGGATGTCAGCAAGTAGGATACACGGGGGGGGGGGGGTCCCAATCGTTGTGTCTGTGGGTGGAAGAGACGTCGGCGGCTGCAGCTGCATCAGGAGTGGGAGGGGAGGCGCTGCTGCCGTTGATAGCGCTCGGCTGCTAATTAAACACGGAGTTGTTTGCTCGACCGGGCAGGTGAGAGGGGTGAATGAGTGGCCGTGGGGGAGCGGGGGGGGGTAAATGGATGGTGGAGAAGGGGGGAGATCACCAGGAGGAGGGGAGAGTCTGAAAGGGAGGTCAGACACGCGCGCACACGCGCACGCACACACTCACACGCGCACACACGTACACACACGCGCACACGCGCGCACACACGCATACACACACACACTCACACACACTCACACACACACACACTCACACACACACACGCANACTCACACACACACGCACACACATACACACACGCACACTCACATACACGCACACATACACACACACACTCACATACACGCACTNACATACACACACGCACACTCACACACGCACACACTCGCACACACTNACACTCACACACGCACACANTCACATACACACACGCACATACTCACGCGGACACACTCACACACACACGTGCACACACTCCACACACACACACACACACACGTACACACACGTACACACACTCNGCACACACGTACACACTCACACACACGCACACACACACACGTACACAACACACGGCACACACTCACGACACACTCCAACACACANGTACACACACACGGGGGGGATCTGGCTTTGATGTGGCGTGTTTGCTAAGCCGTGATGCTAGCGAAATATTTAAAACGAGACGTCTCTTCTGTCGCTCCGTCTTTGTCTCCCTCCCCTCCCCCACGGTTCCCCGCACCTGCACGTGTTCACGCTCTATTTNCTCCGATCGCTCTTGAACGTGGTCATCAGCACGAGACGTCAACTCGACGTGAAAGCCACCGGGCCTGGTCAACTGCTCTTCTACCGAAGCGGCGCTTATTATTTTTNATACTTTCACACCCCAACGCCAAGCCGCCCGCTCGGTCTCAATTGCTTAAAAGTAAATACTCGATAATTGTTTTTTTTTTTACCCTTTTATCTGGCAACAAACTGACACCTTTTTTACGAGGAGTCATGTTTGCATAGACCACAATACCTGCAGTCATAATGCAACAAAACATAGCTCTGATAATGTATGCACTGTCCTTGAAGTTGATTGGTCCACACCCGAGACAGCTTTCCTTAGAGCCTAGTCTCACATGGTGTTGGACCAGATGACGCCAAAAGGCGCACAACTCAAAGGCAACGCACCATCAGGTATTAGAGCTCGGGTAAGCATTTACACAACTTCAAGGACAGTGCATACATGATCAGAGTTGTGTTTTTTGTTTGCATTATGACTGCGGTATTGTGGTCTATGCAAACATGACTCCTCGTAAAAAAGGTGTCAGTTTTGTTGCCAGATAAAGGGCAAAAAAACAATCATATATTTTTTACTGCAAATGAGGTTCCAATGAAGTAAATACTCTTTGGTCTTTCGGTAAAGTCACGCGGTTGTGCTTTAGCTAAAAGTTGTCCCACCTGAAGGATGCTTGCCTTGCGCCCGAAACGTCGTGATCTTAATTAAAAAAAAATGTTTACCTACGTGACTTTACCGAAAGAACCAAAGAGTATGAATCCTTGCATTCACGAAAACTTCAAATCTACAAATAAAAAGGATAAACACAATCATGGGACCTCCTTTGCCAGTACCAAAATGTGATAATAGGGTTTCCCCCGTTTTTCTGGTAACAAAACCGTTGTGTTAAGATTTTAGAACACCAAACTAAAACCTTTTACAAGGAATCACGTCTGCAACACATTCCTGCGGAGGAGCTGGTAGGAACGTTGGGTTGCTCGGTCAATGGCCTGCAGGGTCAACGGCGGCGTGGTGTATTCCGCAAATATGCCCGACTGAGGGCGGGCACAAGCCGGCGTGAGTAGGTTAAACGTTGAGTTTTATAAGGGCACCACGGGGTGACCAGCCCTCCCACCCAGCCCTCCCCACCTCCCAACCCAGCCCCTCCCACCCAGCCCCTCCCCTCCCACCCAGCCCACCCTCCCCACCTCCCACCCAGCCCCTCCCACCCTCCCCACCCTCCCTCCCCACCCAGCCCTTCCCTCCCCACCCAGCCCTCCCACTCTCCCCTCCCCACCCAGCCCTTCCCTCCCGACCAGCCCTCCCTGCACGACGGACGGACACAATAATCCCCTGTGGGCTGGTGTAACCAGGAGGTTCCTACCAGTATTAACCACAATACTTGTGGTCAGAATGCAAACAAAAGACATACTCTGGAGATGCCACGATATAGATGCTCACCCGAGCTCTCATTACTCTGATAGTGCATCGTCTTTGTGCTGTGCGCCTTTTGGCGTCCTCTGGTCTAACACCGTTAGAGACTAGGCTCTAAGAAAGCTGTCTCGGGTGTGGACCAATCAACTTCAAGGACAGTGCATACATTATCAGAGTTGTGTTTTTTTGCATTCCGACCGCAGGTATTGTGGTCAATGCAACAGACTCCTTGAAAAAAAGGTGTCAGTTTTGTTGCCAGATAAAAGGGTAAAAAACCAATGATCATATATTGATCTATTTGAGGCTATGGGTCTCTGTGTTACATCCATTGAATCTTCAGTGGACACCTACGGGGGCTGTCTGCCCATGGATGGATCGCGGTGCTGGTGGCGGTGGCGATGACGATGACGTGGTCACGTTACGGTGCGAAAGAAGTTCAACATGCACGCAAAGACAAAGCTCCCCGTGTAGCCTTAACAGACTGTTGGGGCAAGTGCTGTGGTCGAGTAGCACTATGAAGGACGGCGCGGCACAAGAAGGGGGGGTGGGCACACCACGCCCGCCGCCTTTGTCTTCCAAGTGGCGATGTTTACACTAGGTACTAATTTGAGGCTGAGTCGACCTAGGGGAGGCACATGACGGGTTAAAATAATCATCACTGGCGTTGACCATGAGCGAACTCGGGTCGCCAGCTTCAGAGCGCAGCACGCTAACCGCTACACTACCACTCCCACATCCAACCACACACACTACCTAGACCACTACCACCATCACAACAACAACCGTCATTCGTCACTAAGTGGCGGTGACGTCACACGATGCTTGTGCCAGGCCATCTGCACCTTGAGGCAACGTGAAGTGTCGGACGCCCGCTGGCAGGAGGGGCAGACCCAGATTCACCACTGTGCCCCTACTGTGCCAAATTGCTGTGCTCGTTGTTGTGAGCATCACTCCTCTGCCCTCCGTTGTTGTTGGAGGGCGACTGCCTCCAACTGCCTAGTAGCGTCCTTCACGAGCCTCCTCCACAGAGGCCGATATTGACACCGCTGGTACCAGTCATCAGCAAGTCCACTCAGCTCCAGATCCTCCTGTACCACATCACTCCATCTCTTCTCTAGCCCGTGCCACGCCCGTTTAGCCCCTCGATTCAGCCGAACAAAAGCTGTTTAGGCATGCGGTGATTGGCATGCGGGCTACATGGCCCAGCCAATGCAGCCTTGCCTACCAGAGGAGCTCACCAATGGGACTTTGTCCAGATCTTTCAAGGATTTGCGAGCTCCTTACACAATCCATCCTGGTTAACCAGGATGGATCGTAGGCAGGCCAGCCTAAAAGTTTCTAACCGGCGAAGATGTTCCGTTAGGGGGGTCCACGTTTTGCAAGCGTAGAGAAGGGAGGGAATGACTGTGGCCGAGAAGACCTGAAGCTTCGTGCGAAGCGACAGACCAGGTAGCTTCCCCACAGCGTTACGCAACTGATGCAAAGATAATGCCGCTCGACTGATTCGGAGTGAGACCTCTTTTGTCAAACTGGAGTCTATTGCCAATTGGGAGTTGTGAGGTGGAGTGTCCGATGGTACAAAATACCCAGGCAGGTGCTTAATTTTGGTGGGGCTGATGGTAAGGCCCACCTCTTAGTGCCAAGCTCCAGGTTCAGCAGCAGCGCCTCCAACTCCTCCTCTGAGTGAGCAGCAATTACCAGATCATCGGCATACATAACGTGGTTGACCAAAAGGAAGCCATCCCTTGACCGCACCCGGGCATCGATCAGCTCCCATTGTATCTGTACAGGATGGAAATTCCTCTTGTGCAGCTATTGAAGGCTTCACGAACTACGTGGTCTAAATAGATGTTAAACAATGTGGGAGCCAAAGGACATCCCTGTCGCACCCCAATGTGTACAGGGAAGGCTCTGACTCCCGGCCACGTAGTTTACCCGGGCCCATCATGAAGATCCTTAATGATCGTGAGCAGAGGGTCAGGGACTCCGAAAGCACGAAGAACAACCCAGAGCCCAGGCCTGCTGATGGTATCATAGGCCTTGACCAGGTCAATAAAGTAGAGATGTAGGTCTTGTTGGAATTCCATATGCCTCTGCTGTAGCAGACGGACAGGAAATATGGCATCTGTGCAGGACCGCCCTTTCCTGAAACCGAATTGGAGCTCCGCAAGCCTCTTCTCAGCGTGCCTAGCAAGGCGATGTTGAATAATCCTTGCCAGGACCTTTCCCGGCAAGGATTATTCACACACTGACTGGACCACTACCACCAACAACAACCGACATTCGCCCCTAAGTGGCGGTGACGTCACCACGACGCTTGTGCCAGGCTATGTGCACCTTGAGGCCACGTGAAGTGTCAAACGCCCGCTGGCAGGAGGTCACGGGGCAGACCCAGGTGCCACGGGTCGACTGAGATGACCTAAATGACTGGCTGATGCACCACCTGTGCCCCCACCCGGCGCACCGCTCGTTGTTGTGAGCGTCGCTCCTCCGCCCTCCGTTGCTGTTGGAGGGCGACTGCCTCCAACTGCCAGTAGCGTCCTTCGCGAGCCTCCTCCACCACACACACACACTGCCTAGACCACCACTACACACACTGCCTAGACCACTACCACATACATACTGCCTAGACCACCACACACACTGCCTGGACCACCACCACACACACTGCCTAGACCCCTACACCACCACCACCACACACACTGCCTAGACCACCACCACACACACTGCCTAGACCACCACACACACTGCCTGACCACCACCACACACACTGCCTGGACCACCACCACACACACACTGCCTAGACCACCACACACACTGCTAGACCACCACACACACTGCCTAGACCACCACCACACACACACTGCCTAGACCACCACCACACACACACTGCCTAGACCACCACCACACACACACTGCATAGACCACCACCANACACACACTGCCTAGACCACCACCACACACACTGCTAGACCACCACACACACTACCTAGACCACCACNACANACACACTGCCTAGACCACCACCACAACAACTCCTAGACCACCACCACACACACTGCCTAGACCACCACACACACACTACCTAGACCACCACCACACACACACACACTGCCTAGACCACTACCACACACACACTACCTAGACCACCACTACCACACACACACCACCTAGACCACCACTACACACACACACGCCCTAGACCACCACCACTACACACACTGCCTAGACACACACCACCACACACACTGCCTAGACCACCACACACACTGCCTAGACCACCACACACACTACCTAGACCACCACCACCACACACTGCCTAGACCACCACCACTACACACACACTGCCTAGACCACCACTACACACACACACGTCTAGACCACCACCACACACACACTGCCTAGACCACCACCACTACACACACTACCTAGACCACCACCACTACTAGACCACCACCACACACACACTGCCTAGACCACCACCACCACACACACTACCTAGACCACTACCACACACACACTGCCTAGACCACCACCACACACACTGACTAGACCACCACCACACACACACACTGCCTAGACCACCACCACACACACTGCCTAGTCCACTACCACCACACACACTGCCTAGACCACCACCACCACACACTGCCTAGACCACCACCACCACACACACTGCCTAGACCACCACACACACTGCCTAGACCACCACACACACTGCTAGACCACCACCACACACACACTGCCTAGACCACCCACACACACTGCCTAGACCACCACCACTACACACACACTACCTAGACCACCACCACACACACTGCCTAGACCACACCACCACACACACTGCCTAGACCACCACCACACACACACTACCTAGACCACCACCACCACACACACTGCCTAGACCACCACCACCACACACACTGCCTAGACCACCACCACACACACACACTACCTAGACCACTACACACACACACTGCCTAGACCACCACCTCTACACACACTGCCTAGACCACTACACACACACACTACCTAGACCACCACCACTACACACACTGCCTAGACCACCACCACACACACACTACCTAGACCACCACACACACACACTGCCTAGACCACCACACACACACACACTACCTAGACCACCACTACACACACACACTGCCTAGACCACCACCTCTACACACACTGCCTAGACCACCACCTCTACACACACACTACCTAGACCACCACCACACACACACTGCCTAGACCACCACCACTACACACACTACCTAGACCACCACCACACACACACTGCCTAGACCACCACACACACACACTACCTAGACCACCACTACACACACACACTGCCTAGACCACCACCACACACACTGCCTAGACCACCACCTCTACACACACACTGCCTAGACCACCACCACACACGCACACTACCTAGACCACCACCACACACACACTGCCTAGACCACCACCACCACACACACACTACCTAGACCACCACTACACACACACACTGCCTAGACCACCACTACACACACTGCCTAGACAACCTCTACACACACACACTACCTAGACCACCACCACACACACACTGCCTAGACCACCACCACTACACACACTACCTAGACCACCACACACACTGCCTAAACCACCACACACACTGCCTAGACCACCACACACACTACCTAGACCACTACCACACACACTGCCTAGACCACTACACACACACTGCCTAGACCACCACCACACACGCACACCTACGTACGTGACACATACAGGCGGCCAACAACGCCACTGCCTGACCACATCACGTGGGGTGACGGGCGCTCCAACCTGCACGCTCGATTTGCCGCTCGCGGTCCGGACTCTCGACACAGAAAAACAAAACACCCCCCGCCCCCCCCCCGCCCCNACCACGGAGAGACACACAATGGGGAACCCTCGATAAAAACAACCCCGCGGCCTCACTGGGCTCAACGGGAGGTCCTCAAGCTCGACTCCAAGCTCGACTCCAAGAGAGGGGAGGAGGGGGGGGGCTCCCTCCACCCCCCCCCCTCTATACCACCAAGCCCTCCCATTGTCAGGTGGGGGGCCTGTACGCGTGTGGTGTGTGATTGTGTGAGTGTGTGTTGAGTGTGTATGGTGTGTGTGTGAGTGCAGTTGGAGGCAGTCGCCCTCCAACAACAACGGAGGGCGGAGGAGCGACGCTCACAACAACGAGCGGAGCGCCGGGTGGCTAAAGCACAGCAAGTTGGCACAGTAGGGGCACAGGTGGGCATCAGCCAGTCATCTCGGTCATCTCGGTCAGTCGACCCGTGGCACCTGCTGGGTCCGCCCGTGACCTCCTGCCAGCGGGCGTTCGACACTTCACGTGGTAGCCTCAAGGTGCACTTGGCCTGGCACAAGCGTCGTGGTGACGTCACCGCCACTTAGTGGCGAATGGCGGTTGTTGTTGTTTGAGTGTGTACAAAACCCGGCAACCCGAGTTCGACTCCCGCTCACGGCCAAAACCGGTGACGATTATCTGAACCGGTCCTGGGCTTCTACAGATCGACTCAGCCTCAACATGAGTACCTGGTGCGGATGCGTTAAACATCTCCACTAGTAGAGACAAAGGCGGCCGGGCGTGGTGTTGGCCGGCCAACCCCTCGTGTGCCGTGCCGGCCTTCGTAGGTGTTACTCGCTAACAGCACTTGCCCCGACAGTCTGTTAAGGCTACACGGGTGGGAGGGATCTTTGTCTTTGTGTGTGTTTTTGTGCTCTGTTAGCGCAGAGTAACAGAAGATGTTCACCAAACGAAACTCGAGGACCCTCCACTCAACGGATGTCCTGCCTAGACCACCACCACACACACACACTGCCTAGACCACCACCACTACACACACACTGCCTAGACCACTACACACACACTGCCTAGACCACTACACACACACACTGCCTAGACCACCACCACACACACACTGCCTAGACCACCACCACACACACAATGCCTAGACCACCACACACACTGCCTAGACCACCACACACACTGCCTAGACCACCACACACACTGCCTAGACCACCATACACACACACTGCCTAGACCACTACACTCACACTACCTAGACCACCACCACTACACGCACACCTACGTACGTGACACATACAGCGGCCAACACGCCACTGCCTGACCACATCACGTGGGGGCGACGGGCGCTCCAACCTGCACGCTCGATTTGCTCGCTCGCGGTCCGGACTCTCGACACAGAAAAACAAAACACCCCCCGCCCCCCACCACGGAGAGACACACAATGGGGGAACCCTCGATAAAAACAACCCCGCGGCCTCACTGGGCTCACAAGGAGGTCCTCAAGCTCGACTCCAAGAGAGGGGAGGAGGGGGGGGGCTCCCTCCACCCCCCCCCCCCTCTATACCACCAAGCCCTCCCATTGTCAGGTGTGGGGGCCCTGTACGCGTGTGTGTGTGTGATTGTGTGAGTGTGTGTGTTGAGTGTGTGTGTGTGTGTGTGTGAGTGGCAGTTGGAGGCAGTCGCCTTCCAACAACAACGGAGGGCGGAGGAGCGACGCTCACAACAACGAGCGGAGCGCCGGGTGGCTAAAGCACAGCAAGTTGGCACAGTAGGGGGCACAGGTGGTGCATCAGCCAGTCATCTCGGTCATCTCGGTCAGTCGACCCGTGGCACCTGCTGGGTCTGCCCCGTGACCTCCTGCCAGCGTGCGTTCGACACTTCACGTGGTAGCCTCAAGGTGCACTTGGCCTGGCACAAGCGTCGTGGTGACGTCACCGCCACTTAGTGGCGAATGGCGGTTGTTGTTGTTTGAGTGTGTACAAAACCCGGCAACCCGAGTTCGACTCCCGCTCACGGCCAAACACCGGTGACGATTAACTGAACCGGTCCTGGGCTTGCCCTAGATCGACTCAGCCTCAACATGAGTACCTGGTGCGGATGCGTTAAACATCTCCACTAGTAGAGACAAAGGCGGCCGGGCGTGGTGTTGGCCGGCCAACCCCTCGTGTGCCGTGCCGGCCTTCGTAGGTGTTACTCGCTAACAGCACTTGCCCCGACAGTCTGTTAAGGCTACACGGGTGGGGAGGGATCTTTGTCTTTACGTGGGCTTTTGTGCTCTGTTAGCGCAGAGTAACAGAAGATGTTCACCCAAACGAAACTCGAGGACCCTCCACTCAACGGATGTCGATGCGAAATGCCCCAATGGGCTCGGCATGAAAAGTTTGGAAGGAACAAATAATAATTAAATAATTAACGGACTAAACCACAACAATAACAGCAGCAAAAAATAATGATTCCATTGGCCTCAAGTTTTAATTCGAAAAGTCAAACTCGGAGGGCATCCACCAGCGGAGACTGAACAGCCAAAACAAGTTTCGATTTAAAGCTTTCGCGACTGCAGGGATTCATAGTCTTGGTTCTTTCGGTAAAACCACGTAGAAGGGAAATAATAAAATGATAAANCAATAAAATTCTCTTGTTTTATTATTTTATTATTTTATTATTTCCCTTCTACGTGATTTTTCCTGAAAGAACCAAGAATATGAACGCAAAAAATGGTGAAAAGTTGTTTTCTACACAAACAGAGCTCGAATTCCTCGTCACAGCCTGCTCGGGTCAGTGGTGGACATTCCACATTCCTATGGCCGGATGCGAGTCCATCCATAGGACAGCCGCTGTTGACTTCCTCCACAAAGTGGTATAGAATTTTATCGACCCCCCCCCCCCGGAAGGGAGAGATGATGGGCTGAGTCGACCCCAAACCAGGATTTTAACTTTTCGCGACTTTGCCATGTTCATCTTCTTGGTTCTTTCGGTAAAGTCACGTAGAATGGAAATAATAAAATAATAAAAATAAAACATAATAAAAAAATATTTCATTATTTCCATTCTACGTGACTTTACCGAAAGAACCAAGAAGATGAATTCATAATCAACGTTTTGGATTTAGATCGCGTTATTTATAAATGTTCGTAACCCCACCACCCGACACATTTATAAATAACGCGATCTAAACCAAAAACGTGATTATGAATAATATTGGTCGCGAAAGCCTACGTGTTTAAGAAGATGAATCCCTGCAGTCACGAATGCTTTAAATCGAAATTTGCCATGTTCATTATCCCACTGATCCAGGCGGCCAGGGTTGGGGCAAATCTTCGCCCACTTGTCACCCAGGCGAACCGGAGTGCGGCACGGACCGAGTGTTGCTAACTTGACATGGACACGGACAACCTCTAACATTGAAGAATCGCAGTCACGACACAAACAACAACCACAACAAAATGTACCTTCCGATCGCGTGCCGCTCACGCTGCCCGCTGAGCCACGCGCCCGACCCAGCGAGATGCGGCGATGACGACTGAAGCAGACGGATGGTGACATGGTCATCATCATCATCGTCGTCATCGTCATCATCATCATCATCATCGTCGTCATCATCATCGTCATCATCGTCGTCGTCGTCATCGTCATCATCATCATCGTCATCATCGTCGTCATCGTCATCATCATCATCATCAACGTCATCATCATCATCGTCATCATCATCATCATCGTCATCATCGTCATCACGTCATCATCG
This sequence comes from Lethenteron camtschaticum, assembly GCA_018977245.1. Taxonomy (NCBI): domain Eukaryota; kingdom Metazoa; phylum Chordata; class Hyperoartia; order Petromyzontiformes; family Petromyzontidae; genus Lethenteron; species Lethenteron camtschaticum. Next base: position 6,985,144 of record MU249620.1, on the reverse strand, counting down.
TCATCATCATCATCGTCATCATCGTCGTCATCATCATCGTCATCATCATCAACGTCATCATCGTCGTCATCATCGTCATTATCATCATCGTCATCATCGTCATCATCATCGTCATCATCTCATCATCGTCGTCGTCATCGTCATCATCGTCATCATCATCATCATCGTCATCATCGTCGTCATCATCATCATCGTCCGTCATCATCATCATCGTCGTCATCATCGTCTTCGTGAGACTGCGAGAGATAGTGACGGCGCTCCGCGGGAAGACTCCATCCAGCATGGCGAGACTGTCTGCGTGATGAACACGGTGAATCGAGCATCTGCCACCATCCCTTCTGCGGCCGTCTGGAACGCTCTGCCTGCCATATGAGGAAGTCGCTGAGAACCGCGCGCTTTGAAATCGTCGTCCAGGTTGACAAGCGGATTTCTTTAGAGCAGCTTTGTGTGTGTTTGTGTGTCACGCTTCCCACGCACCTCCGATTAGCACGGTCGGCTACGTACGGTGCAAAAGAAATTCAACGTACATTACGTGTGTTTTTATTTTAAAATTCTAGGTTAGATAAAAAACAAATATTTTAAAATGTATTTAACAAAAAGACGTGAAAAAAATGTATTACATATATTGCATGTATTTATATTACATATTTAAAAAAATACGTAATATTTTATTAGCTCTAATGTGCACGCGTCAACGCTTACTCACGCTCTCGGTCGGCATTGAGTCCCCACATATTCGGCAGCCCCAAAAGATGCATTCCTCACCTGGCCCCTTTTGTTATTTTTGAAGCCAGGCCTCAAATGGGGGCCAATTCGGATAGTGCGGAAAATAAAATCACGCGAATTCACCACGTGACGTCACCTCGCACCATCTCGTCACTCGTACTGCACACACATATAATAGAGGGTTGTTTTGGGTTTGATCGAGTAACTATAAATGTGTCGTTAACCCCCCACCCACCTACCCCCCACCCACCTACCCCACCCACCTACCGCCCCACCCACCTACCACCCACCCACCTACCGCCCCCCCACCTACCACCCACCCACCTACCCCCCCACCCACCTACCCCACCCACCTACCCCCACCACCTACCACCCCACCACCTACCCCCATCCACCCACCCACCTATCCCCCACCCACCTACCCCCCACCACCCCCTTACCAACCCCCCACCCACCTACCCCCCACCTACCCCCACCCACCCACCCACCTACCTACCCCCCACCTACCTACCCCAACACCCCCCCACCTACCCCCCCCCCATACCTACCCCACCCCCCTCCCACCAACCCCCACCCACCACCCCACCCACCCACCTACCCCACACTGCTCTGGAGCGAGCTCGAGTCGCTGCGTGGCGTGACGCTGCCCCCTGTTGGCGGTGCCGGGGAGCCGTGAGCAGGTGTCACGCTCCCCGCGACATCGTCACCTCGGGGGGGGGGGGGCAGGAGGCAGGACGGGGGGGGGTCAGATACTCCCCCTATCCCACCGCCGCAAAATAAAATGTTTTAAAATTTAAAATTGCGGCAACGCGCGGGCCCAATGTGCATCGTTGCGACAACGCACCTGCACAAAGACAAAGACCCCCCGTGTAGCCTGCAACAGACAGCTGGGGCAAGTGCTGCTAGCGAGCAGCACCTGTGAAGGCCGGCACTGTGGCACACGAGGGGTGGGTGGGTGGCCAGCACCGCGCCCGACCGCCTTTGTCTCCCAGTGTCGATGTCTATGGGCACCGCACGCACCTTCAACATGAAACCAAACCGGTTATGGAAAGCCGAGGGGGAGGGATAGAGAAGGATGGGGGGGGCTGAGCCCAAACCACACTGGGGGGGGGGNCAGGGGNTAATGGTCCTGCCACCGGGTCGGGGGGCCGTCCCTAAATGACGTCACGCGATTTTAGACGATTTTTGACCCCCCCCNGTCACACGGCGTCACAAAAAGTCAGACCCCCCCTCTAAAATATGACGTCACAAAGCTCTGCCCCCCCCCCNTAAAAAAAACATGCTTCAAATCGCTTTAAACTATTGTCATTGTAGTGCGTATTTAATGTGGCGCTGCACTCTGATGTTGTAGGAGAAAACATTTATTAAAAACGTGTCTATATTTATTTAAAGTTGCGCATTTTGATGTGACGTCACGTTTCTACCCCCCCTCGTCACACATCGTCACAAATGTCTGACCCCCCCCCCCACTAGGTGCGTGACGTCATTTATGGACGGCCCCTAACAAGAAAGCTCAACTGAGCTAAATTCGTATTTTTATTTTATTTATCTCACCAGGTAAGAACCAATGGGCTCGTATTGAGAAGCATGGACGTTGATCTTTCTTCCACGATGTCCCAGCACTTGGATGAATTTGTTTAGAACGGACTACGACGGAATCTGCATGTTTTTCATAATCAACGTTTTTGGGTTTAGATCGCGTTATTTATAAATGTGTCGTAACCCTCCACCACCCGACACGGCCAATCAGCAAAAAAGTGTCACGTTGACAAAGGACAATTAGTTCACTGCTTTAGCCCACCGGTGTGTTGAAGCGTGAAACCACAACATTTACAATTTGAGTACGACGTTTCGCTGGTAATTGCATCCAGCATCATCGGGCAATTCGCCAGAATGGTGAGGCTCTGCTCTGTCTCCCGTTCTTATATAGAGCAGCAGTTCTTATATAAAGTCGCGAAAGCCTACGTGTTATTTGCATGTTTTATATATAAACGGAAAAACGTCACCGTTTTTCTTTGAAGGCAACATTAGTGGGCATTCACATCTGCGTCTCCGCATACGAGAACAAATCGTTGAAAATCCATTGGCCGATTGCCTTTCCAGACCAATATTACGTCTAGATTTGAAGCTTTCGTGACTCAAAGATTCATACTCTTGGTTTTTTCGGTAAAGTCCGAAACGTCGTGATTTTTTAAATAATTTAAATTTAATTTTTTTACCTACGTGACTTTACCAAAAAAACTAAGAGTACCAATATTACTCTTTGGTTCTTTCGGTAAAGTCACGCAGATAGAAAACAATAGATCTTGACGTTTCGATCGCAACACAAAGCAATCGTCATCAGGTGGGACAACCACAGCAAGACAAATCTGCTGAAGTAGACATGAACATGCAAACACACAAACACACATGCTCTGGTAGTCTACGATGGGGTGGAAGGGGGCGCTGGATTTTAACAAAAANCTCATCAAGGGTTTTTCCCCTTTTTTCTGGCTACAAAACTGACACCTTTTGCAAGGAATCGCTTACATTAACCACAATACTTGCAGTCAAATGCAAACAAAAACAATACTCTGATAATTTATGCATTGTCTTTGAAACTGATTGGTCCACACCAGAGACAGCTTTCTTTAGAGCCTTGTCTCATATTGGTGTTCGACCAGATGACGCCAAAAGGCGCACAGTTCAAAGACAACGCACTACCAAGTAATGAGAGCTCGGGTGAGCAGCTACATCATGGGATCTCCTTTGGTACCAATCAGTTTCAAAGACAATGCATAAATTATCAGAGTATTGTTTTTTGTTTGCATTTGACTGCAAGTATTGTGGTTAATGTAAACATGATTCCTTGCAAAAGGTGTCAGTTTTGTTGCCAGAAAAAAGGGGAAAACCCCTATTAGTATATTTTGGTACTGGCAAAGGAGGTCCCTTGAAAAAACTCATCGCTATTTAAAGTTGCTTACTTTGTTTTATGGGAACCTCCCTTGCCAGTATCGACATATAAGAATAGGTGTTAACCTTTCTGGCGATAAAAGAGGTTGTGTTAAGATGTTAAAACATCAAACAGAATCCTTTATTTTTTATTTTACACGCTTTTATTTCACTCGCTCTGTCTGTTGTTGTCGTATCCTCAAATCTTGTAACTCAAATTTTAACCCACTTCCCAATGTGGTATCGACTGCAAACTTGGTATACTCATGTCACACTGATGCCAATACTATATTGCATCATTAAAAAAAAAATTAAACAATCTTTTTTATATGTTATTACACAGTTGTATTTTCATTCGTATGTAATATTTTAAAGTTTTCAGAAGATTTTAAATGTATTTCTCCCCCGGGCAACGCTGGGTATATCGAGTTTATAGCACAAAAAGTATTCTCCTGACACGTGTGGGGTGTGGAGGCCTAGTGCCGTGCAGAGCCTCCGGCCTCGCCTAGATGGGCCACCCGGCTGAGGCTAGGGGCTGGGCCGCTACCACCCCCCCCCCCNGCGCTACAAAAATACTGTATAAGCGCTATAATTATATTATCTACCGACCCTATAATAGTAAGTGCACACAGTGGGGGGAAGTGAAACTTTGATGTATTTACCTCAGCATCGCGTGTTAATGCGTGCGCATATTTTTAACGGGAATTAAAAATGGCGTCCACCCGCAGCGAAAGCGTCGCTACCCGTTGCCAGGGGCAACCGCCGTGGTCAGCGCCGGTCGGCAAGAGTAATAGTAATAAATAAATAAAGAGTAAATAAATAAAGATAAATCAGACGAAATCGATAATCGGACCGATGTAAAGGCGACGGACGAAAAATCTGAAATGCCTACGGTCACCGCGGGGCCGGGGGCGTGCCCACCTGCAAAATTGTTCTTCCTAAACCCACGGCCTGAGCGCCAAATCCGTCCAAAGCGAGCGTACGCAGAGGGACAGACGGACAGACGGACAGACAAAAAGTGACGTTTATAGGTTATGTTTCGGCTTGGGTCTAATTGTCCAAGCTCAACTGACGTTGGATGTAATTGGCCATTGCCCCTTACGTTGTGGCAAGCCTCGGGGCCACGTCCTGGAGTCGTGCAGTTCTGCCATTACTAGTACGGTACATCTTCTTGTTCTTTCGGTAAAGTCACGTAGAAGGGAAGTAATAAAATAATAAAAATAAAACATAAAATAATTCTCACGACGTTTCGGCCACAACGCAAGCAGCCGTGGCCGAAACGTCGTGAGAATTATTTTATTATGTTTTATTTTTATTATTTTATTACTTCCCTTCTACGTGCCTTTACCGAAAGAACCAAGAAGATGAATTCCTGCAGTCACGAAAGCTTTAAATCGAAATAGTACGGTACATTTCATTAAAGCGTTTTAAAAAATATATTTTTAAATATTACTTATTTCAAGTAATCCTGCCTGCATTAACCCCATATAATTGTGGTGAACATGCATACACAAACACATGCTCTGGTAGACTATGATGGCATTGTGTTTGAAACTGATTGGTCCACACCAGAGACAGCTTTCTTTAGAGCTCGTCTCAAAACGGTGTTAGACCAGAGGACGCCTTTTGGTGTTAGACCAGGCTCTAAAGACCAATCAACTTCAAGGACAGTGCATATATTATCAGAGCTGTGTTTTTTGTTTGCATTATGGCTGCAGGTATTGTGGTCTATGCAAACATGACTCCTCGTAAAAAAAGGTGTCAGTTTTGTTGCCAGATAGAAGGGTAAAAAACAATTATCATATTTTTTACTGGCAAATGAGGTTCCAATGGTGTAAATGCCCCTGATCTGTGTAGCTCTTTTGCAGAAGCGACCTGCCCACAAACGACAGCTGAGCGAAGTCGCTTTATCACCGTGCGGACATTTACAGCAGCCAAACAAACGCACTTCGATTCTAAATGTGGAGGGACACACACGGAGGACCCGGATCAAAACAACGCGACCACGAAGGAGTGGGGAGAGAGAGAGAGAGNCATGCCAAACTTAAAATATACAGCAGCAAATGGCAGGGTCGGGATTGAACCTACGACCTCCTGTATACCAAGTGTGTTAGTTAACATCTCCTAGCCACCGTGATGATGATGGGAGAGACGCAAACTCCAAATATACAGCAGCAGGCGTCAGGGTCGGGATCGAACCCACGACCTCCTGCGTACCAGGCGAGGTAGTTAACATCTCCTAGCCACCGTGATGATGAGAGAGAGAGAGAGACGCAAACTCCAAATATACAGCAGGCGTCAGAGTCGGGATCGAACCCACGACATCCTGCGTACCAGGCGTGGTAGTTAAAATCTCACCACCGTGATGCTGATGAGAGAGAGACACGCAAGCTCCAAATATACAGCAGCAAGCGTCAGGGTCGGGATCGAACCCACGACCTCCTGTATATCAGGCGAGGTAGCTAACATCTCCTAGCCACCGTGATCATGATGAGAGAGAGACACCGCAAACTCCATATATACAGCAGCAAGCGTCAGAGGTCGCAAACGGGTTTTGATTCCTTCCCGTACCCGGCTGCACCAGGGTCGCAAACGGGTACCCGTACCTGGCCGGTACGGGTAGCCGGATATCGGATAGGGTACGGGCATCGGGTACCCGATGGCGACCTCTAGCAAGCGTCAGGGTCGGGATCGAACCCACGACCTCCTGTGTACCAGGCGAGGTAGTCAACATCTCCTAGCCACCGCGGCGCGCCCAGACGAGCAGGAGTGGGGCGGAGGCAGCCTTCAAGAGCCCAAGGGAGTCGGGCAGCCACCACGGATGGAATTACAGCCGCGATCAATTTTAAATGGTGCAGGGTCACCCTCGCTCGGCAGCTTTGAGGGCGGGGTTGGTGGGTCACGCTGAGATGGGAGTTGTCACAGCGTGTGCCAGAGGAAGGCACCCGACCCGCTGGGGTTCGCGCGAAGGCGGCAGGGGCCGTGCCAGTACAGCAAGTAGGTTTGCAGCGCCGCCCGCCTGCGAGGTTGTTACCTGGAGAGACACGGGGGTGCAGTGACGAGTGGTTGTGGTGGATTGGGGCCAGCGAGTCACGGGCGGGGAGTGTGACGGTGTGAGGTGGGCGGCGATGGTGTGATGGGGGTGAGGTTGGAGGGGAGTGATGGGTGTGAGTGTGATGGGTGTGAGGTGGGTGGGAGGCGATGGTGGGTGGGAGTGAGATGTGTGGTGGGTGGGTGGGTAGGAGGAGGGAGGGTGGGAGGCGATGGTGGGTGGAGTGACATGTGTGGTGGGTGGGTGTGAGTGTGATGGTGTGAGGTGGGTGGGAGGCGATGGTGGGTGGGAGTGAGCTGTATGGTGGTGGGTAGAGGAGGGTGGGAGGCGATGGTGGGTGGGAGTGACATGTGTGGTGGGTGGGTAGGAGGAGGAGGAGGAGGGTGGGAGGCGATGGTGGGTGGGAGTGACATGTGGTGGTGGGTGGGTAGGAGGAGGAGGAGGGAGGGGTCTGTGTGTTGTCGCCGAGCTGCAACATTCAGTGGCGCCCGCCCGCTCCATTATTCAAGATGCGCGACCCCCAAATCTAATTCACACGGCGCGCGCTGGACACCGCAAGGACACGGAAGCACAACACACGTACACACACACACGCACACACACACACATACACACACACACACACACGTACACACACACACACACGTACACACACACGTAGCGCGGCGTACAGCAGAACTGGTATTCTAATTGTTTTCCCGTTGAAACAATTAAAATCCGGCACACACACATACACACACACACAGACGTGTTTGCGTTAACGAAAATGGCCACCCTCCTGCGCAAAATCGGCTTCAGCCGCCTGCGTCCGCCCGTCGTGACGCGCAGCCCGAAGGTGTCCAGGAAGGGCATGGTCAGCGTGGACGTGTTGAGGGCGAACAGCAGCAGCAGCAGCAGCACCGGCGGAGCACAGCGGCAGCAGCACCAGCAGCAGCATCATCAGCAGCATCAGCATCAGCAGCATCTCGCGGGCGTTCTCAACGATTCCGGTACCAAGGACAGCGCCTCGGACACCAAGAAACAGCAACAGCAGCAGCAGCAAAATCATCATCATCAACAGCATCATCAGCAGCATCATCATCAGCACCATCATCATCATCAGCAGCAGCATCCGCGCGCGGCAGCAGCAGCAGCATCAGCCGCGAGCTCCAGCCACTGCCGCCAGGTGCGCGCCGCCGCCTCATGAAGGAGCTGTCCGAGCTGAGCCGCCTCGGCCACGAGGTGCTCAGCGTGGAGCTCGTGGGCGAGAGCCTCTTCGAGTGGAACGTCACCCTGCGGCAGATCGACCTCGAGTCGGCCCTGTGGCAGGACTTGCGCGAGGCGGGCGCCGACGGCGTCCTCCTCAACCTGACCTTCCCTGAGAACTTCCCCTTCTCGCCGCCCTTCATGCGCGTGCTCAGCCCGCGCATCGACAACGGCTTCGTGCTGGACGGCGGCGCCATCTGCATGGAGCTGCTCACGCCCAAGGGCTGGTCCAGCGCCTACACCGTGGAGGCGCTCGTAAGGCAGTTCGCCGCCAGCCTCGTGAAGGGGCAGGTGAGGGGGGGGTGAGGGTGGGGTGGGGGATGGGGTGGGTGGGGAGGGGGGGGGGGTGAGGGGGGTGGGTGGGGGTGGGTGGGGGNTGAGGAGGGGGGGGGTGAGGGGGTGGGTGGGGGGGTGGGTGGGTGGATGGGTGGTGGTGGTAGTGGAGGTGGGTGTGGTGATGTAGGTGGTGGTGGGTGGTGGTGGTGGGAAGTCGTGATGTTGGTGGTGGTGGTGGTGATGGTTGGGTGGAGGTGGTGGTGGTGGTGGTGNTGGGTGGAGGTGGGTAGTGGTGGTGGTGNTGGTGATGTGGTGGTGGTGGTGNGTGGTGGTGGAGGTGGTGGTGGTGGTGGTGGTGATGTAGGTGGTGGTGGAGGTGGTGGTGGTGGTGTGGTGGTGGTGGTGGTGATGTGGTGGTGGTGGGTGGTGGTGNAGGTGGGTAGTGGTGATGTTGGTGGTGGGATGTGGGTGGTGGTGGTGGAGGTGGTAGTGTGATGTTGGTGGTGGTGATGCGGGTGGTGGTGGTTCGGGTGGAGGTGGTGGTGGTGGTAGGAGGTGATGGTGGTGGGAGTGGTGGTGGTGGTGTTGGTAGGTGGTGGTTGCGGTGGGTGGTGGTGGTGGTTCGCGTGGAGGTGGTGCAATGCATCAGCCGGTCATCTCAGTCAGTCGACCCGTGGCACCTGCTGGGTCTGCCCCGTGACCTCCTGCCGACGGGCGTTCGACACTTCACGTGGCCTCAACGTGCACCTAGCCTGGCACAAGCGCCACTTAGTGGCGAATGGCAGTTGTTGGTGGTGCGCTGTGGGTGAGTGTCAGTGGTGATGTCTACACACCGCACCAGGTACTCAATTAAGGCTGAGTCGACCTAGGAGTGGCAGTGTAGCGGTGAGCACTCTGTGCTGCTCACGGCCACCAACACCACCAGTGACGATTATCTGAACCGGTCCCGGGCCTCTCCTAGGTCGACTCAGCCTTAATTGAGTACCTGGTGCGGTGTGAGACATCACGACTGGGGAGCAAAGGCGGCCGGGCGTGGCTGCTGGCCACCCACCCCCTCGTGTGCCCGTGCCGGCATCCATAGGTGCTCGCTAGCAGCACTTGCCCCAATAATCTGTGACAGGCAATGCAGGAGATCTTGGTGGTGGTGGTGGATGAGAGGTGACACTTGCAGGCATCACAGATGTAGTTCTGTGTTATCCTCTTCTGCAGACCGTTCGCTAACACGGGGAGGGTAGCACTGCTCTGCCACGGTCCAAACGGACACCGCGATTCATGACACAGATTGCACATTTAGAATGATGAAAACGACCAAAACAATAAACTAAAAGGTTGCAAGTGTCAAGGTTTGGTGGTGGGATTTCATGAGGGGCGGTGGCGCGGTGGTTAGCGCACTGCGACCCGAGTTCGATTCCTGCCAGTGCCGGATTATCATATTAGGCAAAGTAGCTGCACGTGTAGTAGCTACTACATATTTAGTAGCTACTACACATGTAGTAGCTACTACATATGTAGCTACACATGCAGTAGCTACTGCACGTGTAGTAGCTACTACATATTTAGTAGCTACTACACGTGTAGTAGCTACTACACATGCAGCTACTACACGTGTAGTAGCTATAAGTGTAGGAACTGCACATATGTAGCTACACATGTAGGAACTACACATGTAGTAGCTACTACATGTGTAGCTACACATGCAGTAGCNGCATGTGTCGTAGCTACTACACGTGTAGCTACTACACGTGTGCTTTTAAAAAAATAACACAAAATATCTCCTTTATATTCTACGGGAAGGCAAGTGTGAAGAGATGTAGAGTCTTGCAGAAGTTTATTTTATTGCGTGTCTCTCTCCCAGTGGTCGTGTGGTCTTTTTCTCCAGGTCCTCCGGGTTTCCCAACACATCTAGAATCCACGTCAACGCGTTTCGAGTGATTTGGCTGCTATAAATTTCCACGATGACAAGTTACGTGGTTGGGCTATCATCTGTGGCCAGGTCGCTGCTATAGTTCAGTGGGCCTTAGCTCCTAAAATAAAAAAAAAATGTTGAGTTTAATAGTGTAAATGTGCCATGCGTGTGCGTGATTTTCTTCCTTGTCTCGCCACCCTCCACCCCCCCCGCCTCCCAGGGGCGAATCAGCCGCAAGAAGAAGGCGTTCACGAGAAAGGAGGCGCATGCGACGTTCCGTAGCCTCGTGAAGACCCACGAGAAATACGGATGGGTCACTCCGCCGTCCTCCGACGGATAGAAGTCGCCTTGACCTCTTGACCTCGCCTCTCGTGGTGTCCATCGTTGAGTTGGCTCTGGCTCCCCACACACCACCACCACCAACCACCACCCTCACTTGCTATCGGTCATTAACGAAGCCGCCGCCGCGACATCCGTCGGCGTGGTGAGTGTTGTTGGGACTGTGAGAGAATAGAATTATACTGGTTAACAAAAAATAACTTTTTTTCTGGCCTGGACTTTTGCAGCTGTTTTTGACTAATTTCAGGGTGCTGATTCTAAATCTGATCTCAGATTTGCTCTATCACATCTCATTTTTATGCTATCGGCATACCCCATTTTCATTGATTTTACCCGAAATTAACTCTGTTGTTGCGAGTCAGTGACTGCTTTAGTGTTAAAATATGGTGGTGTATTTATAGGATAGTGTGTTTATAATATAATTTTATGTAGATATCCACATTTATTTAATATTTTTCTTCCGCAGTTTTTATTGAAAATGCAATATTTGATATCTCAAAAACTTGATGTGATAGACAAAAACTGCTAGATTTGGAATCAGCACCCCAAAATTACCTTAAGACCGTTGGAATACCTTATGCCAGAAAAAGTGTGTTGACCAGTGTTATCAGTCGGTGAGTGTTGACCCCCATCAACCAGCCCTCCCAACCCATAACCGGTCTCTGGATTTGAATGTCGGATGTAATTTACGAGCGCTTTTCGAGGTATCGTTTTAACGTTGTTGTTGTTATTGTGACTACTACTGCTGCATTGTTATTTCACGACGTGCCCAAGAGGACGACCTCTGCGGAGATGGAGCAAATGAGTTCGGCTCCAAGCGCAGGAGGCAGAGACCCACGGATGTTCGGTCGGCAAATGGACCGCGAGGCGACGGTGACTGGCGGAGGCCTTCATCCAGCAGTGGATAGCTCCTGGCTTGTTGATGATGACGACGACGATGGTTACTTCACATGATGTTGGCGCTGTCCCCTTGCCGAGTGAGTTTGATCTCTTGTGGAGGAGTGTACGCTATCCCTGCGAGGCAGTATTCTGAAGATTGCCTTTTGGCGTCATCTGGTCCAACCCATGTGAGACTAGGCTCTAAAGAAAGCTGTCTTGGGTGTGGACCAATCAACTTCAAGGACAGTGCATACATTATCAGAGCTATGTTTTTTGTTTGCATAATGACTGCATGTATTGTGGTCTATGCAAACATGACTCCTTGTAAAAAAGGTGTCAGTTTTATTGCCAGATAAAAGGGTAAAAAAACAATTATAATATTTTTNCTTCTGGCAAATGAGGTTCCAATGGTGTAAATGCTTCACCCCGAGCTCTCATACTCTGATGGTGCATTGTCTTTGAGTTGTGCGCCTTTTCGCGTCATCTGGTCCAACACCATGTGAGACTAGGCTCTAAGTAAAGCTGTCTTGGGTGTGGACCAATCAACTTCAAGGACAGTGCATACATTATCAGAGCTATGTTTTTTGTTTGCATTATGACTGCAGGTATTGTGGTCTATGCAAACATGACTCCTTGTAAAAAAGGTGTCAGTTTTGTTGCCAGATAAAAGGGTAGAAAACCAATTATCATATTGTCATTTTTATTATTGTTATTTGACTGGTCATGTGGCTCAGTGGCAGTGCGAGCCAGCTCGCGCTCAGAAGATGGCGAGTTACGGGGAATGACCCGGCCCATCAGCCCTCTAGGGTCGATAAAATTAGGTACCAGTTTGGTAATAAGTAATTTCCCGTGGAATGTGGGATTCCCAGCACTGGCTTAGGGCTGTAAAACAACAGGAGATGCGCACCACCTCGAAGAGTCCATTTGAGCAAAACGAACAACATCGATGACCCTTTCGACTTCATATTTCTTCAATTATATCGAGAATATAGAAAGAGTTCACTACCATAAAAAAAACACCAATACGCGCTTTTGATATCGTCATGCCATTTGTGTCCACGAACATGAGCCCATAATGTGCAAGGCGCTTTAAACATCAAACGTGATGAACGTGTGGTCGCTCTAACTGTAAACTGGTTTAACTTGCATTTGGGCTCATCAGTGATCGTGCGGTCTTGCAAAGCCCCCCCCCCGCCACTCCCCTCCATCTCAACATGACAACCGCGTGATGGTTTCACCATTGTCGGGTATCGTCAGTGTGACATGGTCCTGTTGGCTTGCGTGACAATTGGGTGGAGGATTCGGCGTAATGAGAGCTCATCAGTGATCGTGCAGCCCTGTTGCAGACACACGTGACGACTGTGTAATGTCATTAGACCTCCTTTGACAGTACCAAATTATAACAAGTATAACCCGTAAAAACAAAGTTTTTCGCTATAAATCCTTTATATGCGTGGCGGCTAGAGTCCTCTCGTCCTCTGGCTTGAGATGGCTGCCACCTATGGGTCAGATGATTGCATGGCAGCATTAAGCAATTGGTAATTAAATATAATATTTTGTCCTAAAATGTGTAAAATTTTGGAAAAAAAATTTCACGAACATTAATTGTCACGCACAACGAGTCTGTGTGGAAAATGTCAGCTCGATTGGATCACGGGAAGTGGGTAAAAAAACGACCGAAAAATTTGCACGGTCCTAAGCAAGGAAGCAAGTGAACTTAATATAAAGGATTTAAAAATAGGGTTTTTCTCTTTATGCTGGCAACAAAACTGAAACCTTTTTACGAGGATCCATGTCTGCAAAAATGGGAAAATCCTATTATTATATTTTGGTACTGGCAAAGGAGGTCTAATGATGTAGATGCTCACCCTGAGCCCTCATTACTCTGATAGTGCATTGTCTTTGAGCTGTACGCCTTTTGTCGTCCTCTGGTCGAGCACCAATTGGGTCGAGGCTCAAAAGAAAGCTGTCTCTGGTCTGGACCAATCAGTTTCAAGGACAATGCATATATTATCAGAGTGTGTTTTTTATTTGCATTTTGACTGCAAGTATTGTGGTTAATGCAGACATGAATCCTCGTAAAAAGGTTTCAGTTTTGTAGCCAGAAAAAAAGGGGAAAACCCTATTATTATATTAGACTGTGTAATGGTTTCACAATCATTAGGCATCATCAGTGACAGTGTACCCTTGCTGCCACGTGATAACTTTGTCATGGGTTCACCATCATTAGGAATCATCAGTAACAGTGTAGCCCTGTTCTACGACAGTTTGGTACGGAGTTGCTGTCATGTTGAATCACCATTGACAATGTAGCCCTGTCCTTCTGCACGACAATTGCGTACAGGAGTCGCTATAATTTAGGATCATCATTTGCAGTGTAGTCGTAACCGATGCCGTGATGGCACGCTCGAGTGTGTGTACCACATCTTGCTGTGAAATTTGAACGGAGTCCAAAGGCTTGACCTGCACTTTTCGTTCCAGATGATACTAACACGTGAAGTTAGTCAAACTCTGATTTAAAGCTTTCGTGACTGCAGGGATTCATCTTCTTGGTTCTTTCGGCAAAGTCACGTAGAAGGGAAGTAATAAAATAATAAAAATAAAACATAATAAAATTAAATAATTCTCACGACGTTTCGGCTACAACACCTAAACACGGCTGCTTGCGTTGTAGCCGAAACGTCGTGAGAATTATTTTATTACGTTTTATTTTATTATTTTATTACTTCACTTCTACGTGACTTTACCGAAAGAACCAAGAAGATAGTCAAACTCTATCATTCTCAAGGCTACCATGCCCCGCCCCTAAGCTACTCGTACGCATTTATCCCATTGGGAGTTGCAACCTCGTTAATACCAGAAGCACGGAGCTCTTGAGGACATCTGCGAGTCAAACCATCGCCATCATCAGTCTGTCCCCACTGACATCCACTTTTAAAACTTTAACGCCACTCGATCAAACTCCCGCGTGAAAGACACGCATGGCCAAGCTGTACAGCAATATCCTCCCGTAAATTTCAGTGACTTGGTCATTTTCATTCTGCAGAACATATTATATTCTTGGGTTTTTCGGTAAAGTCACGTAGGTAAAAAATAAACATTAATAAAAGTAAAATAAAAATCACGACGTTTCGGAGGCAACACAAGCTTCCGTCTTCAGGTGGAACCGTCACAGCACGATTGCTGTATCAAGTAAATATAGTAATATACAAGGTCGGGTCTCGAATTNCTCTACTTGATACAGCAATCGTGCTGTGACGGTTCCACCTGAAGATGGAAGCTTGTGTTGCCTCCGAAACGTCGATTTTTTCTTTTATTAATTTTATTTAATTTTTTACCTACGTGACTTTACCGAAAAACCCCAAGAATTGAATCCTTGCAGTCACAAAGCTTCAAATCTAAAACTATTATTTTATTTTCAGGTAAAGCCGCACACTGAGCTGAGCCTTTGAGGCGACGTGGCCACACATGACAACTTATCAAAGCGGATTATTATCACGTCAATCTTGATTTGAAGCTTTCGTGACTGCAGGAATCCATTCTCTTTGGCTTTCGGTAAAGTCACGTGGGTAGAAAATAAAATACATCACGACGTTAAATTTCGATTTAAAGCTTTCGTGGCTGCAGGGGTCATCTTATTGGTTTTTCGGTAAAGTCACGTAGAAGGGAAGTAATAAATAATAAAAATAAAACACAAGCGGTCGTCCTCAGGTAGGAAAAAATATAATCCAGCAGTGGAACTGCTGGACCAGCGAGAGAGCTGTTACAACAAGAGGTTATTTATGTGGCGATGGGCAAGCAAGCGGGGTCTGAGCTGGAAAGGAATTCCATCCACGAACGCAAGCACGTCAGTTGTCTTTTGGTTCTTTCGGTAAAGTCACGTAGAAGGAAATAATAAAAAATAAANCATAATAAATAAAATTCTCACGACGTTTCGGCCACAACGCAAGCAGCCGGAAGAACAGGTCATTCAGACGCTGTCTTTCCGACAGACCTGTTCTTCACCTGAGGACGTCTGCTTGCGTTGTGGCCGAAACGTCGTGAGAATTGTATTTATTTTGTTTTATTTTATTATTTTATTATTCCCTTCTACGTGACTTTACCAAAGAACCAAGAAGATGAATCCCGCAGTCACGAAAGCTTTAAATCGAAATTTCACGTCAGTTGTGTTAACGGGGGAGTTTAGGGAGAGAGAGGGACTATCACACGTGGGATTTTTATTTTTACGGAAGTCAAATGATCGAAACGCACGTTTCCAAGTGTGGACGAGGAAAAAAATCGGAGGACCCGGAGAAAAATCTACGCGACCACCGCGGGGAGAGAGAAAGAAAGAGAGCCACGTGAACTCCAAATGTGCAACAAGCATCGTCAGGTCGGGATATAATCCACTACCTTCTCCGTACCAGGCGAGGGAGCTAGCATTTGACCCAGCGCTACGATACCACAGCGCACTATTGGGGTCAACGTTCAGCCATGGGGGTCAACGTTCGGCCATGGGTCCCAATCACATGCCAACGTTGAACCAACGTTGAAGCGATGTGTGTGGTGGGACTGTGTGGTTTGGCTGTCGCTGTGTGCGCATGCCCCTTGTTGTTGTTTGTTTGTTGTTGTTGTTGTTGTGCCGAGATGGACGTTAAATTAACGAACGCGAAAAAAATATGTACAAAAGTCGAGTGCGGTAATGCGTACGTGTGTTTAACAACAATCGCCGTTACCTCCTACAAAAACAACTGAACATTTTCTTTGCGAATTATTTGCTGAATAAATTATCGCATGATGATGATGTTGCTGTTGTTGATTTGAAGCTTTCGTGATGCAGGAATCCATACTCTTTGGTTCTTTCGGTAAAGTCACGTGGTAGAAAAAAATAATCACGACGTTTCGGGCGCAACACAAGCATCCGTCATCAGGTGGGAAAGCTTGGCCTGCTGCTGACGTAGACTGTTTTAAAAGGTTTGAAATGGTGTAGCCCAAGGGTCATAAAGAAGTGGCCGGGCTAGTGATGTTAATGTGAGAGATTAGAGGGTACGGAAGTGGCTATGTTAATGTGAGAGATTAGCATGATGTTAAGTGAGAAATTGAGGGCACGGAAGTGGCTATGTTAATGTGAGGGATTAGCATGATGTTAATGTGAGAAATTAGAGGGCACGGAAGTGGCTATGTTAATGTGAGGATTAGCATGATGTTAATGTGAGAAATTAGAGGACGGAAGTGGCTATGTTAATGTGAGGATTAGCATGATGTTAATGTGAGAAATTAGAGGACATGGAAGTGGCTATGTTAATGTGAGAGATTAGCATGATGTTAATGTGAGAAATTAGAGGGACGGAAGTGGCTATGTTAATGTGAGGGATTAGCATGATGTTAATGTGAGAAATTAGAGGCATGGAAGTGGCTATGTTAATGTGAGAGATTAGCATGATGTTAATGTGAGAAATTAGAGGGCACGGAAGTGGCTATGTTAATGTGAGGATTAGCATGATGTTAATGTGAGAAATTAGAGGGCACGGAAGTGGCTATGTTAATTTGAAAGATTATCATGATGTTAATGTGAGAAATTAGAGGCACGGTGGTGGCTATGTTAATGTATGATGTTAAAGTGAGAAATTAGAGGGTACGGAAGTGGCTATGTTAATGTGAGGGATTAGCGTGTTAATGTGAGATCGAAGAGTGGCCTCCACGAGGCAAGAGCGTCAACATGCTAATCTCTCACATTAACATAGCCACAAGCCGGCGTGAGTAGGTTAAACGTTGAGTTTTATAAGGGCACCACGGGTGACCAGCCCCTCCCACCCAGCCCCACCCTCTCCACCCAGCCCCTCCTTCCCACCCAGCGCCTCCCCACCCAGCCCACCCTCCCTCCCACCCAGCCCACCCTCCCTCCCCACCCAGCCCCTCCCTGCACGACGGACGGACACAATAATCCCTGTGGGTTGGTATGACCAGGAGGTTCCTACCAGTACGAAGTAGAAACCAGTGGCGGCTCCTGCAAAATCTCTCAGGGGGGCAAATGTCTGGATGATTGATAAGGATAAGGTCCACCCATGCAATGGATACATTAACAGCTTAAGCATGTAAAGGCAACTTCACTTCTTTAATATTAATGAAAAATAAAGTGACTCTTACAATACATCTTGTTTGTTTCTATACTCACTATTAATACAATCCACTCAAGTTTCTTTTATTAAAGATTCCACTAGGTGGCGACAAATAATATTGTTGACTGAAACGTGCTTACGTATGATGACGTAAGCACGTTAGGGCGAGCCCTCCCGGAAGCCATAGAGAATGCATTGGAGCGCCCCCGTTCGAAAAATAACATCTTTGAATGTAAGTCTATGGGGCCACTCGGGCGATTCTCAGCCGGAGTGAAATCGCCCAAAAAGAGGCAGTACTCCACAGAACGTGACATGACGCTGATTGGACTATATCCAGAGGCACAGTGACGGCTAGCGTGACTCTGTGGTTCAATGACATTGGTGGTGCGTCGCCCAATCGCCCTAATGAAGAAACCGCTCCTGGTAGAAACAACATCGCAATGGCGTCAGCTCAGGCATCGTCTCCCTCGGGGTCGGCACGCACCGTGCACTTTGTATGGAAATTAGAGCGATTGGGACGATTTAGTCGAATTAACTGAGGGAAAATAGCGATCGATTACTTATTGGGTGTGATCAATTGGGCGTTAATAATCAAATTAAAACATCGGCCTTCACCTGTACCAGAATTTCTCCGAAGGCGGGAAACCCCGATTTGACTGTACAACCCGCGCCTCGCCCACGATGCACCACCCGTCCAGGGGCACACTCGGTGACTTGTTTTTTTGATCCCCCTCACAATATTTTCAGTTATCGAACCGTTACATCGGTAATATAATCAATGTTTACTAAACTGTACATGCTGGTCCAGATGTCTTGTGACACCCCCTATCCCCTCCATGTAATTGTTAAAACTTAACATTTTTTAAAAGGTTTATCTAAAACAGAAATGAATATGCTGCAAGTTAGTAAACTAATGTTAGGGGTTAATTAATTTGGCGGAGGAGTGGTGGGTGGGGGTCACAAGACATGGGACCGCCATGGTAACGTGGAATTTCCACCAGGGGCGACGACAGGGTGGCCACGGCGCGTCCAGCACGCGACTCGAGCAGTAGTGGCAGTTGTTGTTGTAGTCGTTGTTGTTGTAGTGATTGTTGTTGTTGTAGTTGTTGTTGTGGTTGTTGTTGTTGTGGTTGTAATTGTTGTAGTAGTTGTAGTAATTGTTGTGGTTGTTGTTGTAGTAGTTGTTGTAGTAGTAGTTGTAGTAGTAGTTGTGGTTGTTGTAGTAGTTGTTGTAGTTGTGATTGTTGTGGTTGTAATTGTGATTGTTGTAGTAATTGTTGTGGTTGTTGTAGTTGTAGTAGTTGATGTAATTGTTGTAGTTGTAATTGATATGGTTGTAATTGTTGTTGTGGTTGTTGTAGTAGTTGTGGTTGTTGTATTAATTGTTGTACTAGTAGTTGTAGTAAGTGTTGTAGTGGTTGTACTAATTGTTGTAGTAGTTGTTGGTAGTAGTAGTAATTGTTGTGGTTGTTGTAATTGTTGTAGTAATTGTTGTTGTAGTTGTTGTAATTGTATTAATTGTAGTAATTGTTGTTGTGGTTGTTTTAGTAGTTGTAGTAATTGTTGTGGTAACTGTTGTGGTAATTGTTGTTGTGGTTGTTGTAGTTGTAGTAATTGTTGTAATTTTGTAGTAATTGTTGTGGTAATTGTTGTGGTTTTTGTAATTGTTGTAGTTGTAGTAATTGTTGTGATTGTTGTACTTGTAGTAATTGTTGTTGTGGTTGTTGTAGTTGTAGTAATTGTTGTGGTTGTTGTTGTAGTAGTTGTTGTAGTAGTAGTTGTAGTAGTTGTTGTGGTTGTTGTAGTAGTTGTGTAGTAGTTGTGTTGTTGTAGTAGTTGTTGTAGTTGTGATTGTTGTGGTTGTAATTGTGATTGTTGTAGTAATTGTTGTGGTTGTTGTTGTAGTAGTAGTTGACGTAGTAGTTGTTGTAGTTGTTGACGTTGTAGTAATTGTTGTTGTGGTTGTTGTAGTAGTTGTTGTAGTTGTAATTGTTGTGGTTGTAATTGTTGTGGTTGTTGTAGTTGTAGTAGTTGATGTAATTGTTGTAGTTGTAATTGATATGGTTGTAATTGTTGTTGTGGTTGTTGTAGTAGTTGTGGTTGTTGTATTAATTGTTGTACTAGTAGTTGTAGTAAGTGTTGTAGTGGTTGTAGTAATTGTTGTAGTAGTTGTTGGTAGTAGTAGTAATTGTTGTGGTTGTTGTAATTGTTGTAGTAATTGTTGTTGTAGTTGTTGTAATTGTATTAATTGTAGTAATTGTTGTTGTGGTTGTTTTAGTAGTTGTAGTAATTGTTGTAGTAATTGTTGTGGTAACTGTTGTGGTAATTGTTGTTGTGGTTGTTGTAGTTGTAGTAATTGTTGTAATTTTTGTAGTAATTGTTGTGGTAATTGTTGTGGTTTTGTAATTGTTGTAGTTGTAGTAATTGTTGTGATTGTTGTACTTGTAGTAATTGTTGTTGTGGTTGTTGTAGTTGTAATTGTTGTTGTAGTAGTTGTAGTTGTTGTAGTAATTGTTGTTGTGGTTGTTGTTGTAATTGTTGTAGTTGTTGTTGTTGTGGTAATTGTTGTTGTATTAACTGTTGTAATTGTATTAATTGTAGTAATTGTTGTTGTAGTAGTTGTAGTTGTTGTAGTAATTGTGGTTGTTGTTGTAGTTGTTGTTGTCGTAATTTGTTGTTGTGGTTGTTGTAGTTGTAGTAATTGTTGTTGTAATTGTTGTAGTTGTAGTAATTGTTGTTGTGGTTGTTGTAGTAATTGTTATAGTAATTGTTGTAATTGTTGTTGTATAAATTGTTGTTGTAAATGTTGTTGTAGTTGTTGTGGTTGTTGCGAGCGTCACGACTCTGCGTCATCATCATCATCAGCGCGTCTCAAGGTTCAGCCGCGCGGGCCACGAACCGAGACGCGGCGAAACAGACGACAAAGTCCCGCGTCTCGTGCCACATACAAAGTACACACAGATATCATAGACAACAACAACAACACATCAACAACAACAACATCTTGTTGCGTTGACGAAGCAGCGCCGAGCGACATGTCCGACGTTAAAGATCAGCAGGAGCAGGATCTGCGCAGCGTGTTGGTGACGAGCGTCCTCACCCTGGAGAAGATCGACCAGGGCCTTTACAGGTCACACATCTTTGTTATCTTTTTATAATTAAACTTCTACTATTTATTTTAAAACGTACAAGTTAAACGATTATTGAACGTTCTTCGTTAGCGTTGCCGTAATGTGATTATTTATTTGCGGCGTTAAGTCGCTGATCGGAGATGATTTGTAAATGCAACAGCATTGACGATGATGATGATCATCATCATCATCACGGTCGATAAAACGAGTACCGGTGCGAGTTCGCCCCCGTGCGGCGCGGACGACCGCTGCCGGCGCCTGCCACACTAACGTGGAATTGCCACCGCCGGGCTACGGGGCCAGCCGATTGTCTGGCGAGCAGCAAAAGCGAAATGTTTGTTACTCGTTAACAAGATGTTAATGTTAACGTGGTTGTTAACGAGGGGGGGGGGGGTTATCATCTTGTTAAAGATGCGGAATTTAACCGCGATGTTAATGATTTGCGTCTTCGATCAAATTTAAAAAGGGGACGATAACATGTTGTTTTTGGTGTTGTTGTTGCTGTTGTTGTTGTTGGTGGTGTTGTTGTTGGTGGGGAAGTTTCAATGTTAATGTTTTGTGTCTTCATCATACCGGGTACAGTGCACTGTACTGTACTACAGTGACCCACGGATGCCACGCTGAGGCACAGTCGCTGTCTGCTGGGGACAGTGCGCATTGCACACAGACACACACACAGACACACACACAGACACATACAGACACACAGACACACACACTGACACAGACACAGACACACACACACAGACACACACTGACACACACACAGACACACACTGACACACACACAGACACACAACAAAGACAAAGACAAAGATCCCCCGTATAGCCTGAACAGACTGTAGGGGCAAGTGCTGTTAGCGAGCACCTATGAAGGCCGGAACGGTACACGAGGGGTGGGTGGCCAGCACCACGCCCGACCGCCTTTGTCTCCCTAGTGGCGATGTTTACACACCGCACCAGGTACTCATTTTAAGGCTGAGTCGACACACACTAACACACACACTGACACACACACAGACACACACACAGACACACNCAACACACACACACNGACACACACAGACACACACACAGACACACACACANTGACACACACTGACACACACACACACACACACACACAGACACACACACACTGACACACACTGACACACACACAGACATAGACAAACACAGACAAACACAGACACACACTGACACACAGACACACACACAGACACACTGACACACACACAAACACACAGACACACACAGACACACACAGACACACACACAGATACACACAGACACACACACAGGCACATACACACACAAACACACTGACACACACACAGACACACTGACACGTATACACACTGACACACACACACAGACACACTGACACACACACACACTGACACACGTATACACACTGACACACGTACACACGTGTGTAGACACACTGACACAC
The DNA here is from genome assembly GCA_018977245.1 of Lethenteron camtschaticum. Classification (NCBI taxonomy): domain Eukaryota; kingdom Metazoa; phylum Chordata; class Hyperoartia; order Petromyzontiformes; family Petromyzontidae; genus Lethenteron; species Lethenteron camtschaticum. The sequence goes on along the minus strand of MU249620.1, from coordinate 6,963,108 downwards.
ACACTGACTCACGTATACGTGTGTAGACACACTGACACATACACGTGTCTCTCTTGTATGTACGTCTCTATGTGTCGTCCGTCTGTATGTGTGTATGTGTCCGTGTGTCTGTGTGTGTGTCTTTGTCCTCGTGTGTTTGTGTGTATGTGTCTATCTGCACGGCTGTCTCAAAACTGATTGGGGATGTGTGCAGACAAGGGAAGGAGGCCTCCAGAGACAGACAGACAGAGGGACAATGCGATCCACACAATGAGATGGAAAGACACACAGACACACAAATACAGGACTCCAAGGCCGTCATTATAATACATATTGGGGGAACACATCCCGCTCCCCCCCCAATATTCAAATATGCTCAATGTCCCCCCCCAATTAATTGTTATACAATAGATTTCTGTTCATATGATTGTGGTTATGGTTGTACTTTATTAATCCCTAATCCCATTGCATACAATGAAACAAGAAAATGTCAAAAAGTTAAAACAGAGCAATGTAATACAATACACTATTAGACATTATTGTAAAAAATAAAATAAAAGTCCATCCCATGTGTGAGTGAATTTTTTAATATTTAGGCAGGAAATGGCAGGAAATGAGTTTTCAAATTTAGATTTTTTTTTTTTNCTGGGGGGGGGACCCCAGACCCCCTGGAAGATTTTGTCCCCCAAAAAAAGTCGAACCTGTGGAGAGACATGGGTTGACAGACACAGATACAGAGACAGACGCTCATTGAGATAGACACAAAAGGATAGAGACTTCACGAACACAAGTGCCACCACAGCCTAAATAGGCGCTCACAAACAGCGCTTGCCTCTACAGAGCGTTTAAAGTTTAAACGTGGTCTTCGTACATTTGAAACGTGGTCATGGAAAAACAAAATACGGCGGCAGAGGGCGCCCTGAGCGACCAAAAGTGAAAATAAAATTTGACAAAATGAATGCCTGAAACGAGAGCTACATTGAGTAGGTCGTCCAGCGATTGATACAACCACTTAGTGGATCGTTATACTGCATAACAGTCCAGCAGTGGATAGATCATGGCAGGCAATGAAGTTGATAATGGGGCTTCGACGGTGGCAGCCTTACCCCTACAGATTGACACAAATGTCAAATCGACGCTGATTCTGATGGTGATGGTGGTGCATTTGTATACTGGTGAGTGGTAGTGTAGCGGGTAGCGCGCCGCGCTACGAACTTGGCGACCTGGGTTTGTTTCCCGCTCACGGCTAACACCAGTGACGATTATCTGAACCGGTCCTGGGCCTCCCCTTAGGTCGACTCAGCCTCAAATAGGTACCTGGTGCGATGTGTAAACATCATTTCCACTAGGGAGACAAAGGCGGCCGGGCGTGGTGCGAGCAACCCACCGCCTCGTGTACTGTGCCGGCCTTCAGAGCCGATAGATTGAAAACGAAGTTTTTTTAGAACTGCTTTTGGTGTCTAGTTTGTCCTTCCCCCGCGCCTCCGATCAGCACTAGCCTCAGCGGCCTGTTAAAGCTACACCGGGGATATCTCTTTTGTCCGTGTGCATGCGTAGGGGGTCGCATCCCTGGGTGCCACGGTCAAACACGCTGTTTGGCGGGCAGATCGTGGGGCAGGCGCTGGTGGCGGCCGGGCTCACGGTGGCCAAGGGCCTCCACGCCCACTCGCTCCACTGCTACTTCGTGCGTCCAGGTGCGTGGTCGGAGGGGGGGCTGACGCGGCGCATCACGGCGCGATGCCGGGGCTGATGCCAGAGGTCGATACCCGTACCCTACCGATACCCGGCTACCCACCCGGCCGGGTACGGGTACGGGTACCTGTTTGCGACCCTGGTGCGGGTACGGATAGACCGTGAGTCACTGGTGAGTAGCCGTTTGTCACTCATTTCCCAACGTCTTGTCTCTTCTCACAATTCAAGTTCCTAGAATCAACCCACCCACGCCTGCAACATGGCTTCATCCCAGAGGTCGCAATCGGGTACCCGATACCTGTACCCTACCCGATACCCGGCTACCCGTACCCGGTACGGGTACCCGTTTGCGACCCTGGTGCGGCCGGGTACGGGTAGGCCGTGAGTCACTGGTGAGTCACCGTTTGTCACTCATTTCCCAACGTCTTGTCACTTCTCACAATTCAGTTCCTAGAATCAACCCTTCCCGCGCCTGCAACATGGCTTCATCCCAGAGGTCGCAATCGGGTACCCGTACCCTAACCGATACCCGGCCGGGTACGGGTAGCCGGGTATCGGGTAGGGTACGGGTACCCGTTTGCGACCCTGGTGCGGCCGGGTACGGGTAAGGAATCAAAACCCGTTTGCGACCTCTGGCTGATGCGTCTCGAATGCCGACGCTGCGCGAGCATCGACAAGCTCCTTCAAATAGAGCTGCCCGGCCCGGTCCGCCTACTACTATAACGTCCCGTCAGTTCACCGGCATTGTGGCAGGCAAGCCCTGTTGCTATGATGTCGAAATTGGTTCAAGAATTTCGCTTGTGTTGAACCAATGCTGCTGAAATTATCCACTTCGGATCCGCCATCTGGCTGATGGGATGTACAAAATATACAAATTTTTGAAAGAAGTATTTCCCTCATTGGAACCTCATTTGCCAGTAAAAAATATGATAATTGTTTTTTTACCCTTCTATCTGGCAACAAAACTGACACCTTTTTTACAAGGAGTCATGTTTACATAGACCACAATACCTACAGTCATAATGCAAACAAAAAACATAACTCTGATAATGTATGCACTGTCCTTGATAGTGCATTGTCTTGGGCTGTACGCCTTTTGGCGTCCTCTGATCTAACACCGTTTTGAGACTAGGCTCAAAAGAAAGCTGTCTCTGGTGTGAACCAATCAGTTTCAAAGACAATGCATATATTATCAGTGTTTTTTTTGTTTGCATTCTGACCACAAGTATTGTGGTTAATGCAGACACGATTCCTTGTAAAAGGTTTCAGTTTGGTGTTTTAACATCTTAACACCTGTTTTGTTGCCAGAAAAAAACGGAAAACCTATTATCATATTCTTATGCTGTTAATAGGAAGCTGTGGGTCTCATTTCTTAACCTCTTGATGCCTAACCAATATACTCCTTTGCCTGCCTTTCCTCTCTCTACTCTTTCCCTTCCTTCTGCTTCTGTGTCTTGCCTTAGATCATAACTAGTGGCTCCTCCAGGTTCACTTGTTTCTACGGACGCGGCGATCCTGCGTATCCTCGTTCCTCTTAGGTTTTTTACGGTAAAGTCACGTAGGTAAGAATAAAAATTTAAATAATAGAAATAAAGTCACGTAGGTAAAATAAAAATTAAAATAATAGAAATAAAGTCACGTGGGTAAAAATTAATAAAATAATATAAATAATATTTATAGGAATAAAGTCACGTAGGTAAAAATAAATAATAAAAATAATATAAACAATAATAAATAAAGGCGCATAGGTAAAAATAAATAATAAAATATGAATAATAGAACTAATAATATAAATAAAGTCGCGTAGGTTGAAATAAATAATATAAATAAAATTATAATTTTATTTCTAATAAAATTATAATTGTATTTCGATTATTATTTCTCTTATTTTTATTATTTATTTTTACCTACGTGACTCTATTTATATAATTATTTATATAATAATTTTATTTCTATTTTATTATTATTTATTTTACCTACGTGACTTTACCGAAAAAACCCAAGAGTATGAATCCTTGCAGTCACGAAAGCTTCAAATCTAGGATTGTCCTCCTTCCGTCTTTTTCTGCCTGCGTACTCTGCCACCTACCCTAAGAACAAGTCTTGAGATGAAGTGGTTCCTTCCGGTCTTTCTAAACTGTGTTGTTATTATGTTTCATCTTAAGCATGATCGTCATTCTCTTTCATCGTGTCCTTTAACTGCGTCAAGTGAAACACGAAAACACTCCTTAAAGAAATGCATTTTCAAACATCTGAATGTTGAGGAATCCTTCCCAAAAAGGTCTTGAGACTCGGTGACGCTTTCCCGCATAAATAAATGCCGTTGTTATTATTATTAATGAGTCTCTTCCATCACGTTGTATAAGCATTCAAGTCAAACACCAAAACACAATCCTTACAAAATGAATTGGCCAAACCGTCGCAATGCAACCAGGTCCCTCCTGAAAAGGTCTTAAAACTCAGTGAGACCTTTTCTCGTTAAATCATCATCATCATCAGCCATGATCAATTCACTGATGGATGCAGACCTCCCCAAACCTTCACCATTTTACTCTTAGGCTTTTTCGGTGAAGTCACGTAGGTAAAAAATAAAATGAATAAATAATAATAGAAATAAAATAATAATTCACGACGTTTCGGAGGCAACACAAGCTTCCGTCTTCAGGTGGAACCGTCACAGCACGCTTGCTGTATCAAGTAAAGAGAGAAGTCCCAAGATACAGCAATTTTGCTGTGACGGTTCCACCTGAAGACGGAAGCTTGTGTTGCCTCCGAAACGTCGTGAATTATTGTTATTTTATTTCTATTATTACTTCTATTAATTTTATTTTAACCTACGTGACTTTACCGAAAAAAGCCTAAGAGTATGAATCCTTGCAGTCACGAAAGCTTCAAATCTAGAATCTTCCCCATTTCTCATCGTACTGTGACATCAACAATGAAGCTAGAACCTGCACACGTGCGAAGAGCTGTACAGCACTATCCTACACAGTAATTTATACCGTTCATCCAGCAGTGGATAGATGATGGTTGATCGTGACGATGACGAATTGAAGCGTCGTTACGTGCTCATTAACTGAATGAATATTGGTCATGGGATTGCTCTTGAAATCGCTGGCGAGTTGCAATAACAAATTGGCGCACGTTAAACGCTTGTTTGCCACGTGACAATTTAATTTGTTTGGCTGTGTCGGATGGTGGAGGGTTTCGCGACAATAATTTGGATAGATCATTAGGGCTGTATCGAAGAATGCTGAAAATCCCATGGACAGCCAAAACCACGATATGGGCACTGACAGGCAACTGCTGAAGACCATCATTAGCAGGAAGTGTTACTACCTAGGCCACATTGCCCGAAACGACCACAAATACCAGCTATTAAAGCAAATCCTGGAAGGAAAAATCGAAGGGAAAAAACGACCAGGACGGCCAAAAACGACATGGCTCAGTAACATCAAAACATGGCTACAATTAACAACAGCACAAACTCTACACGCCATGCTAGACCGGGACCAATATCATCGTGAAGTCGCACACGCCGTTAGGCAGCACTAAAGAGAGAGATTAGGGGGGCTGGGGGGGGNCGGGCGGGGGGGGGGGGCCGGGGGGCCTACCTAAAAACTAGTTACGAAAACTTGCGTGTTCAGCCAGCGGCCGTCTCTGCTGTTGTCGTCATTGTCGTCATCGTCGTCGTCATCGTCATTGTCGTCATTGTCGTCATCGTCGTCATTGTCGTCATCGTCGTCATCGTCGTCATCGTCGTCATTGTCGTCATCGTCGTCATTGTCGTCATTGTCGTCATCTCACTGGCACGGTGTCGTCGCAGGAGACCCGCGGGTGCCGGTTCTCTACCAGGTGGACCTCGTGCGCGACGGCCGCAGTTTCTCGGTGCGCTCGGTGCGTGCCGTGCAGCACGGCCTCGCCATCTTCGTGTGCCAGGCCTCCTTCCAGCTGGACCAGCCGAGCCCCATGGAGCACCAGTGCTGCATGCCCAACGCGCCGCTCCCAGAGAGCCTGCTCACGTGGGCAGAGCTCATCGACAAGGCCATGCGGTAATGCCAGCGTAGTGCCAAGTTGTCTCGTGTGTTGCCGACCATGAAACATTCGGGCTGCCTGCCGTCGCCTTACCCATCCGTCCAGAGTTTATCCAGTTTTTTTATTTGTAAAGGTAACGATGGCAGGCACGGTGATGTTTTCTCAGTGCGTGAGTGCGTGTGTTGGTGTGGGTGCCGGCTTGAAGCCGTACGGTAACGGTGCTACGGTGAGGCTTTATGAGTGTGTGTGTGCGCACGTGTGTGTGTGCGCGTGTGTGTGTGTGCGTGTGTGTGTGCGCGTGTGCGCTGAGTTATGCTTTGGGTAGTAGTGAGCGGTGCAGTAAAATCCATTCTGTTTATTCGTCCCCATCGTCGCTCTTGAACTGATGGGATGGAGAAGTATGACGACGATGACGCTGAAGGCCTGTACATATGATGGACGTCACCACTTAGTGGCAAATGGTGGCTTTTATTGCTGTTACTGAGCACGCGCCGGCTTGAAACATTCAGGCTGCCCTGCCTACGATCCATCCCGTCCCGCCGTCAGCGAAGAGCTTGCTATGCAACGAGGCCAAACGTTGTTTGTGACGAGCGTTCGACGTTTGTTGCTGTTCCGCGGTCCGCTTCCACATTGATCGTGCTGCGTGTTTTGTGTGTTGTGTGTTTTATTTTCTTGTTTCCCCTCTTCTTTCTCTCCCCCTTTATCCCAGGGACCCGTTGCTGTCCGAGCGACACCGACTAGGCCTCAGCAAGATCCTGGCGAAAGAGGTTCCCATCGAGATTCGTCCCGTGATTCCCATCGACTACGTTCCCGGCACCCCCTCGAGCCCAGGCAGCTCTTCTGGGTCCGAGCGAAGGGCACATAGGTCGGTGGTGGGGGAGGGGTCAACGACCTCTTCACTTCTGGCCTTTGTTTCATCGCTTTGTTTCCGAGTGGGATCGCTAGCGACAAAGACAACGCGGTTATAGGAGATCGAAACCCATCCTTGAATGGGTACGTGGCGCAGTGTAACGACGACGACTACTACGACTAAAACTAACTCATTTTTATTTTACCGGGTAAGGCCCACTGGTGTGTAGCTGTTTTTCAGAAGCGACCTGGCCACAAATGATAGCCCAACAAAGTGGCTTGTCACATGGAAATTCATAGAATCCAAGTAGTCTAAGTGAATCTTTCTAAATGTGCAGGGAAAAACGATGAACTATTTTTATTTGACCATTTAAGACCCAATGAGTTGTACAGCTCTTTTTCAGAAGCAACCTGACGACAAATGATAGCCCAACGAAGTGGCTTATCTCGTGGAAATTCATAGCAGCCAAATCCGCTAAATGCACGTTGATTCTAAATATGGAAGGAAACGCCGGAGGACTCGGAGAAAAATCCACGCGACCGCACGGAGAGAGACACGCAAAATCCAGATATACAGCGGCAGGCGTCAGGGTCGGATCGAACCCACGACCTCCTGTATACCAGGCGAGGTAGTTAACATCTCCTAGGCACCGTGATGATGATGATTATGAGAGAGAGAGACACGCTAACTTCAAATATATACAGCAGCAGGCGTCAGGGTCGGGATCGAACCCATGACCTCCTGTATACCAGGCGAGGTAGTTAACATCTAGGCACCGTGATGATGATGAGAGAGAGACACGCTAACTTCAAATATATACAGCAGCAGGCGTCAGGGTCGGGATCGAACCACGACCTCCTGTATACCAGGCGAGGTAGTTAACATCTTCTAGGCACCGTGATGATGATTATGAGAGAGAGAGACACGCAAACTTCAAATATACAGCAGCAGGCGTCAGGGTCGGGATCGGGATTGAACCCACGACCTCCTGTATACCAGGCGAGGTAGTTAACATCTAGCCACCGTGATGGTGATGAGAGACACGCAAACTCCAAATATACAGCAGGCGTCAGGGTCGGGATCGAACCCACGACCTCCTGTATACCAGGCGAGGTAGTTTAACAACTCGCGGCAAACGCGGCCTACGCCACCCCGCCTCGTGCGCCGTGCTGGCCTCGACAGCTGCCCGCTCACGGAGCCTGCGGAGAAACCTCGTCTCTGCGCGTTGCTTGTTGCCGCGGACGTACGGCCGCGCTTGCCGCGCGTCAAGTTTTTGTTTCGTGTGTTTTCTCCCGCCAGGCGAGGGCGACATGAACATGCACCGCTGCGTGGCCGCGTACATCTCGGACTACTCGTTTGTGCGCACGGCGTGGCATCCGCACGTGCACATGCCCGTGAGGTCCATGGCGTCGCTCGACCACTCCATGTGGTTCCACGCGCCGTTCCGCGCCGACGAGTGGATGCTGTACGAGTGCGAGAGCCCTGGGCAGGTCAGTGGTTCATCGCCGTTTCGTCGCCATCATCGTCGTTAACTTGCATCCCGCTGGGATTTTTGCACAGCGTTGGTGTACGGTGCTTTTCTGGAATATTTGCTGTTTTTTTCCCCTGCATTTTCTGTTTGCACATAGTCACTTTAAGATGTTTNCTTGTTCATGTTTTTGTTTTTTGCGGTTGTACCCGATTCAAGAGCCGAATGGCTCACAGGGCTATACCTCAATGAATGAAACTGAAATTGAATCTTGATTTAAAGCTTTCGTGACTGCAGGGATTCATATTCTTGGTTCTTTCGGTAAAGTCACGTAGAAGGGAAATAATAAAATAATATAAATATTAAACAATAAAAATTATCACGACGTTTCGACTGCAACACAAGCAATCATCATCAGGTGTAAAATACACAGCAAGAAAATTTGAAGAAAAAAATAAAAATGTGAAGAAAAAATTTCTTGCTGTGGATTTCACACCTGATGATGATTGCTTGTGTTGCAGTCGAAACGTCGTGAGAATTTTTATTGTTTTATATTTATATTATTTTGTTATTTCCCTTCTACGTGACTTTACCGAAAGAACCAAGAATATGAATCCCTGCAGTCACAAAAGCTTTAAATCAAAACTTAGTCACACAGTCACTTGAAGATGTTTTCTTGTTTATGTTTTTGTCTTTGTTGCGGTTGCACCCGATTCAAGAGCCGAATGGCTCACAGGGCTTTACCAAATAAATGAAACTGAAACATCATCGCCACCGTCGGCAAGATCGTTAGTATTCAACCTTTGCTGCCCCGTTGTTAGCTCGAGTGAAGACGGTGTCAAATGAACTCCCTACGCCTTAAACTCGTAAACTCTTTTTTTTCACCGTTTTTATTTGACCAGGTAAGGCTCATTGAGCGCTACAGCTCTTGTTCAGAAGCGTCCGAGCCAAAATGTATCGGTCAACGAAGTGGACATTTATAACGGCCAAATACTCTAAGCGCGTGTTTTTAAATGTGGAGGGAAAACCGGAGGACCCGGAGAAAAATCCACGCGACCACGGGGAGAACACGCACACTCCAAATATTTCGGCCGATTGTACCCGCGATCTCATCCTTTCGGTCACTACCAAAGCTCATGGCCATAGGTGAGGGTGGGAACGTAGATGGACCTGTAAATCGCGAGAGCTTTGTGCGAGAACTCGGCTCCCGCTTCACTACCACGGAACGGTACAGCGCCCACATCCCTGTGGACGCTGCGCCGATCTGCCGGCCGATCTCCCGCTCCCGCTTACCATCACTCGCGAAAGAGACCCGAGGCACTTAAACTCCTCCGCTAAGGGCAGCTGTTCCCCCGTTCAGCTGAAGAGCGCACGCCACCGTCTCTCAGGAGTGAACCACGACCTCGAATTTGGAGGTGCTGATCCTCATCCCCAGCCGCTTCACACTCGGCATCGAACCGTTCGAGTGCACGCCGGAGATCACGGACTTACGAGGAAAAGAGGACAACTTCGTCTGCAAAAAGCAGCGACGCCACCTCCATGCCCCCGTACCGGATACTCTCCATACCTCGCCTGCGCCTTGATATCCTGTCCGTGAAAATGACAAACGGGAGTGGAGACGAGACGCGCCCTTGCCGGAGTCCAACGCCCACAGTGAGCGACTTTCATTTAACACCAAGAATATGGACACAGCTCTCACTCGGGGAATAGAGGGACCGGATAGCGCACGCAGGTGGCACCGGTACATCGTAGTCCCGCAGCACCTCCCACAAGACACTGCGGGGAACACGGTCCAAGTCTACAAAAGCAGCGGTCGCCTGGAAAGCATGCTCCCATGACCCCTCAAATATCTGTGAGAGGGAAAAGAGCCGCTGCATTGTTCCATGACCCTAACGGAATCGGCATTGTTTCCTGCTGAATCTGAAGCTCGACCACCGGGCGCAGCCTCCTGAGGCATCGGCTTTACCTGGGACGCTGAGGAGTGTGGTCCCTCTGTAGTAGGAGCACACACTCTGGTTCCCTTTATTAAAAATGGGCACCACGGCCCCAGTTTGCCAATCCGGAGGTACTGTACTCGCCTTCCATGCAACGTTGAAGAGGCGTGTTAGCCACGACACCCCGACACTCGTCCGCCCGACAGTTTTGCCGCTACGAAGGCCCGCGACCGCTGCAGCGTCTTCAGCAGCCGTGATGGATCCGACCCCCCCCCACCTGTTTCCAGGGCTGCCTCCTGAGAGGAGGGTCATGTCCACCGGGTCGAGGAGCTCCTCAAAGTGTCCCTGCCACCTCTCGACTACCTCCTTAGTTGAGTTCAATGCTACGCCGCCACCCTTGCTGAGAACAGCCTGGGCCACGTCCCGTCGACCCCTCCTAAGGCATCGGATGGTTTGCCAGAACATCTTTGAGGCTGCCCGGTAGTCCCTCGCCATGGCTCCTCTCACACCCCGGGGCTTTCACTTCAGCGACTGCTACCGCTGCCGCCCTCTTGGCAAGCCAGTACCTCTCAATTGAGTCGTGACACCTTTCTCTGAGCATAGCTCGGAAAGCCTCCTTCTTCAACTTGACAGCTGCTCTCACCACTGGTGTCCACCAGCGGGTCCTAGGGTTGCCACCATGACAACCACCAACTGCCTTCAGGCCACAGCTTTGCACACGGACAATCGAGGTCCTGAACATCGTCCACTCGGACTCAATGTCCACGACCTCCCCTGGAGTGCAGGAGATTTCCCGGAGGTGGAAGTTGAAATCTTTCTGCACTGGGTCTTCCGCCAGACGTTCCCAGAAAACCCGTACTGTTCGTTGGGCCTTCCGCGTCTATCTGGTCGGTGCCCCAAGCGTCGGATCCAACGTACCACCAGGTGGTGATCAGCTGACAGCTCTGCCCTCTCTTCACCCGAGTGTCCAGAACATGCGGCCTTATGTCCGATGATACGCCTAAAAAGTCAATGATTGACCTTAGGCCCAAGGTACTCAGGTACCAAGCATCCTTGTGTTCGAGCGCGGTGTTTGTTATTGAAATTCCATGACTAGCGCGGAATTCCAATAACATCTCACCGTTCGGGTTCAGATCAGGGGGCATTCCTCCCAATCACGCCTCTCCAGGTATCTCCATCGTTTCCCACGTGAGCATTGAAGTCCCCAGTACTGTGGAGTCGGTAGGCGGCATTCTATCGAGCACTGCACCCACCGCCTCCAAGAAGGCTGAATACTCTGAACTGCTGTTTGGCGCATAAGCACAGACAACAGTGGAGAGTTTTCCTTTCTGAAACCCGAAGTCTCATCGAGGGGACCCTCTGGTCTACTGGGACAAACTCCGACTGTACAGCACCCAGCGGAGGGCTTGTGAGTTTCCCCACACCCTCCCGGGGCCTCTCACCAGGGGTTACTCCCGGAATAGTTCTGGATAAAATGTGGGGTCAAATAGCAACGAAAGTTCGACGCAAACGTGGTGATGATGGTGACGATGTTTTGCTCGTGTCGTCGGCGTGCAAGCGAGCGGAAGGGCGAGGGGTTAGCAGAGGTCACAAACGGGTTTTGATTCCTTACCCGTACCCGTACCCGGCCGCACCAGGGTCGCAAATGGGTACCCGTACCCTACCCGATACCCGGCTACCCGTACCCGGCTGGGTATCGGGTAGGGTACGGGTATCGGGTACCGATTGTGACCTCTGGGATGAAGCCATGTTGCAGGCGCGGGTGGGTTGATTCTAGGAACTTGAATTGTGAGAAGGGACAAGACGTTGGGAAATGAGTGACAAACGGTTACTCACCAGTGACTCACGGTCTACCCGTACCCTTACCCGGCCGCACCAGGGTCGCAAACGGGTACCCGTACCCGGCCGCACCAGGGTCGCAAACAGGTACCGTACCCGGCCATACCCGTACCCTACCCGTACCCTGATTGCGACCTCTGGGATGAAGCCACGTTGCAGGCGCGGGTGGGTTGATTCTAGGAACTTGAATTGTGAGAAGAGACAAGACGTTGAGAAATGAGTGACAAACGGTTACTCACCAGTGACTCACGGCCTTCTCACTCATTGGTTGGGGTGAGTCACGTGCGGCTACCCGTACCTATACCCGGCCGCACCAGGGTCGCAAACGGGTACCCGTACCCAGCCGGGCACGGGTAGCCGGGTATCGGGTAGGGTACGGGTATCGGGTACCCGGTTGTGACCTCTGGGGGCTAGGACGAGGAGAGCTCGAGTGGTCGGAGCGCGCCGGCGGCGACACTGAGGGGTGGGGGGGGGGCGACGTGATCGAGCCGCGGTTGGCAAAATATTTGGCAAACAGCGCACACGGCAAGTCGCCCGTGCGTCATTCTTTCGCTGCTCAATTAAAACCAAATTTTGGGGCGGCACGCACGACCCCTCCCCCCCCCCCCCACGCTAATTAGGGTTTTTTGTCCGTAATTAATTCACGGTCCGCCAAGCGCTTTAATTGCCGTCCGCAAGGGCGAGGGGGGGGAACTCGGGGGAAGAACAACCTTCTGTCTCCCTGGGACCGTTGTTTTTTTTCAGACGCCCTCCATTTTCTGTGGTCACGCAGCTCCTCTTGACCTTGACTCCTCCAGCCACTGTTCATGCGGTGGTCGTCGTCGGAATTCTCACGACTGTCATTGTAATTGACATCGTCGTCATTGTCATAAACGTCATCATCATCATCAATGACGTCACGCAAAGTCATACGCTTACAAAGACAAAGATCCCTCGTTTGATTTTTTTTTTTATAGACTATTGGGGCAATGTTGTTAGCGAGCACCTATTAAGGCCGCCATGTCGCACAAGTGCTGATGTTTACACCCTGCACCAGCAACTTGTTTGTCCGGGAAGCCCTAGACAAGTACCGATATCACTCGCCACTGACCGTGGCCAGGAACCAAACTCGGGTCATCCGGTTCGGGGCGCAGTGCGCGAGCCACCACTAAGATCCACGCACGACGAAGACAACGACCCCCAATATAGCCATGCAGACTTGTTTTAGGCAAGTGCTCTCAGCGAGCACCGACGCACAGTGAACACACGTACACGCGCACTACAACAAATATTACAAACGCCACACGTAACGCAATGCACACATGCACTGTGGTATACACGCGTCGCACGCACCACAAACACACACTACATACACGAACTACACACACGCCCACACATACACTACATGCGCACTGCATACATTCACGATCGCTACACATGTAAAAGACAAAGATCCCCGTATAGCCTGAACAGACTGTTGGGGCAAGTGCTGTTAGCGAGCACCTGTGAAGGCCGGCACGGCACACGAGGGGTGGTGTCCAGCACCACGCCCGGCCGCCTTTGTCTCCCCAGTGGCGATGTTTACGCACCTCACTGGGTACTCATTTGAGGCTGAGTCGACCTAGGGGAGGCCCAGGACCGGTTCAGACAATCGTCACGGTGTTGGCCGTGAGTGGGAATCGAACTCGGGTCGCCAGGTTCATAGAACAGCGCGCTGACCGCTACACCACCGCTCCCCCCCAACATACACGCACATGCACACACGCGCAGTCGAAGGCCATGAATTGCAGTTGTGTAAACACGGCACTTGGCAGGGTTTGGGTTTGTGGGACCCTAGTGATGTCATCTCGCTCTCTAAGACCCGGCCGCCTCACAGAGGTAGGTCCGGTGGGAGCGGCGGTGCAGCGGTTAGCGCTACGCTGCGCTCCGAACCCGGCGACACGAGTTCAAATACCGCTCACGGCCAACGCCGGTGACGATGATTGAACCGGTCCTGGGCCTCCCCTAGGTGGACTCGGCTTCAAATGAGTACCCGGTGCGATGTGTAAACATTGCTACTCGGGAGATAAAGGTGTTGGCTATCCACCCCTCGTGTGCCGTGCCGGCCTTCGTAGGTGCTGCTCGCTAACAGCACTTGCCCGACAGACTGTGAAGGCTATACGGGGAGATCTTTGTCTTTTTATTTGGTGTGTGTGTCTTTGGTGTGTGTGCGGTGGTTGCGCGATTGTGTTTGTGGTGTGTGGATGCACTGTGTGTAGTGTTTGTGCGATTGTTGTGTGTGTGTGTGTAGAGGAAAACCACCGATATGGCAACTTATAAACTAGTTGGCTATAAGTCATGCCTCCGTGTGGATTGTGTGACGCTTTCCACAATGCGTGTTGTCTTCAGAAGCATTTTTCGATTTAAAGCTTTCGTGACTGCAGGGATTCATCTTCTTGGTTCTTTCGGTAAAGTCACGTAGAAGGGAAATAATCAAATAATAAAAATTAAACATAATAAAATACAATTCTCACGACGTTTCGGCCACAACGCAAGCAGCCGTCCTCAGGTGAAGAACAGGTCTGTCGGAAAGACAGCGTCTGAATGAGAAGCATTCATTAGCAGCACGGATTCTGACGGGTATCTGTCGGGGGTCAAAAGTCTTTCGCATATTTTTTTTAAACTAATTGTTTTTCGTCTGGTTTGAGTACCTTCAGTTTTTGGGGGCGACCCTTTTATCAGCGTGGCCAGTTTGTTGATCTGGCGGGTCGCGACGCACACCTGACGCTCGGCGTTCGCGTCGCCAGGAGCGTTATTATCGCGCGCGTGCGGGCGCATCAACGGCAATAAAAGGCGTTACGGCAAAAAAGAAAAAAATCGTGAATTCCCATCGCGCGGCATTCCTCGGTTAATACAACACAGCCGCGCGCCGGCGGTGTTCGTGGTGGCGCTCTCCACAAAACCGCTTCGCGTGGCTCCCCGAGGAGTTATTGAAGTCCGTGCCAAGTTGTGGGTAACCCCCCACCCCCTCCTTAGCCTCCAGGGCAGACTATATACGTACGTACACGTGCGCAGCTACGCGTGTTCGTGCGTGCGTTTCGGGTTTTTTTTACACGCGCGCCTCCGACTAAATCACGTGGAATGCGCCCGATCTCATCGCAGCTCGGAAGCTAAGCGGGGCTTGAGCCTCGATAATGCTTGGATGGGCGACCGCCATGCGTGAGTAAAAAAATTAACCCGTAAAAACAAAGTTTTTCACTATAAATGCGTGGCGGCTAGAGTCCTCTCGTCCTCTGGCTTGAGATGGCTGCCACCTATGGGTCAGATGATTGTCTGTCACCATTAAGCAATTGGTAATAAATATTTTTTATTCTCTAAACAGTGTAAATTTTGGAAAAAAATTTCACGAAAATTAATTGTCACGCACAACGAGTCTGTGTGCAAAATGTCAGCTCGATTGGATCACGGGAAGTGTGTTAAAAAACGACCGAAAGATTTGCACGGTCGTAAGCAAGCAAGCAAGCACGCAAGCAAGTGAACTTAATATAAAGGATTTAAAAAAAGAAAGCCCAGAGCGCTGTCGGGTTTTTGCGGGGCTACGTTGCGGGCGGCATTGGGGCCAGAGCAGCAAAAATGTGGCGTTGTACTGCACTCTATAAGATCCTGGGATTAACGACGATGGGGAGGGAATTACAGAGTATGGAAGTATGTTCTTAGGTTTTTTCGGTAAAGTCACGTAGATAAAAAATTAAAATTAAAATTAATAAAAGTAAAATAAAAATAAAATAAAAATCACGACTTTTCGGAGGCAACACAAGCTTCCGTCTTCAGGTGGAACCGTCACAGCACGATAGCTGTATCAAGTAAGAGGAAGTATGGTCAAACAACCGTTACCCCACGCCCCCCACTACCTGCTGATCAGCACGTGTTGCTGAAGGCGGGGGGCGGGGGGGCCGTGGGCGTGGGAGCGTAGCGGTACGGTACAACAGTGGATCTGGCTGCACCGCCCCTGCTGCCCACAGCGTGGGCGTCCGTGAGCGTCCGTTGGAGAAAAAAAAAAANTGTTGTTCGCGAAACAAAGCGAGGTTTGTTTTTTTTNGCTGTCAATAAGCGCTTGGCTCAAAGTCTGGAGCCCATGTGAGAGTGGTGGAGCCTTGATTTTGTGTTTGTGGACCAGGATAAAAGCTGCATGAGCTACTAATTGCTGCTCATTAAGCAAATTGTGGCATTTTTTCGGACAAAAGTTTGCTCCCAGCCACTAAACGCCCGGTTATTTTCTCTTCCGACTGCTGCCGTGTCAAATACCTCCCCTGTCCTGCCCTCAATGGCGGTCCCGCTGGCATTCAAACTCCCACCACTGCCAGAAGTATTTTCTACGTATTGTTTTCATACTTCCCCAAATGTTCATTCGCCTTCATCGTACTCGTGACATCCGTCGCTGTGGGACAACGCGAGCGCACCGGAGCTCGCCGGTTCGATCCCACCTCCAGGCGCGGCAGTTGAAACAATGGGGGCAGAGCGCCAAGGTGGTGAGATGTTGACTACCTCGCCTGGTGTACAGGGAAGGTCGTGGGTTCTAACCCGACGCCTGCTGTATATTTTGAGTGTGCATGTTCTCGCCGTGGTCGCGTGGATTTTTCTCTGGGTCCTCCCGGCTTTTCCCTCCACAATTAGAATCATGCATTTTATAGTCATTGAATAAATGGAAGTAAAAATCGCAATTAATTCATTTATTTTTGGCGACTCCGTCCACCACGCACAAAAACGCCGCGACCCACCAGAAATCAAACCTCTCCTTTCTTCACCAAGCACCCGTCGTTGACAAAATTGCCGTAGTCACAAACAAAACTTTGAAACTTTGATTAGCGCATCGTGTAGAGCTCGTCGAGAGGAATAGATCGCCTTCATAAAATGACGTCGCACGCAGGTTATGCAGGAGCCCCATAAGGTTCATATTGGCTGCGAAACATTTCCACGTGATAAGCCACTTCGTTGGGCTATCATTCGTGGGCAGATCGCTTCGGAAAAAGAGCTGTACATAGCTCAGTGCGTCTTACGTGGTCAAAAAAAATAGTTTGTAGTTTAAAGCGGAGTTTATTTTACGTCTAGAGACAAAGACGGGAAGGAGGGGGTGCTTTTTTTGTTTGCGTGCCAGTACGTTGTGCGTGTGCACTGTGCGTTTGAACACGCACCACGGTGGGGTTGTTTTGCCATACTTCCCACGCTGGTCATTGCGGGTTTGGTGAAACTGGCGGTCGACAACCATGCGGAACCGATTGAGATACCTTTCACTCGCCGTGAATCAAGATACATTCATAAAATGGCAATTTAACCTTCACTCCTCTCTCCGCCGCCACGTGTGGTGTGGGTGCTCGCACGGCTTCGATGACGTCTGGCCGCCCGCGTGGAAGAGTAGGCCAAGTACCTTTTTCGAGGGGCACTCCCCAACTGCTCCCATGCGCGAGCGATCGCAGTCATTGACGTCCACGCGGCTCATTTTATACGCTCGTGCCGACCTCCGTTCGACGGACGATTTCGTTTGTGCTGCGGATTTTTGGTTTAAGAGTCGCCGACGGCTGCAGCCACGCTGCGAGCGGACGTGCGGCCAGCCGCTATCAGTCCCTGCGGCTGTGGCCACAATGCGGAGGAGGAGGATCGCAGTTATCGGAGTGGAGGTCGGCGCGGTCGTGGACTTTCGCATCCTTAGGCAGTGACGTCCGTAATGGCGGAGGGTGGGTGGTGGTTTGGGGGGGTCAAGAGGCGCGTCTGTTTGACGGGGTCAGGTTTTGCGGTGGGCCACGGAAACCGCTTTGGAAGAGGAGAGATTGGGAGGCCGAGTGTAACGACGACCGCGTTGCCGTGCGCGCCGGAGAGACGGAAGCCGCTGACTTCGGCGGCTCGACAAAAGGAAGTTGTTTTGGGGTGGGGGTTGAGCGCGTCTTGACGCCGACAATTTCGCGGCAGAGGAGACGGGAGAGTATTGGTGGTGGTGGGGGGGAGGCGCAGGTGGGCCATCGGGCGATGGCGGATGCGTTCGGTTCTTCCCGTGCGCAGGGTGGGGACGTTCGACCGCCGGGGCAGGCGTTGGAATGGCCTTCACGAACGCGGCGATGACCACGGGAAAGACCTGAGGCCAGATGGTGAGATGTTGTTCGGGCAGCCTGTGGGTCTCTTGTGTGAGTGTGTTGGGTCTCTGTGTGAGTGTGTGGGTCTCTGTGTGAGTGTGTGGGTCTCTGTGTGAGTGTGTGGGTCTCTGTGTGAGTGTGTGGGTCTTTGTGTGAGTGTGTGGGTCTCTTGTGAGTGTGGGTCTCTGTGTGAGTGTGGGTCTCTGTGTGAGTGTGGGTCTCTGTTGAGTGTGTGGATCTTTGTGTGAGTGTGGGTCTCTGTGTGAGTGTGTGGGTCTCTGTGTGAGTGTGTGGGTCTTTGTGAGTGTGTGGGTCTCTGTGTGAGTGTGGGTCTCTGTGTGATGTGTGGGTCTCTTGTGTGAGTGTGTGGTCTCTGTGTGAGTGTGGGTCTCTTGTGAGTGTGTGGGTCTCTGTGTGAGTGTGGGTCTCTGTGTGAGTGTGTGGTGAGTGTGGGTCTCTGTGTGAGTGTGTGGGTCTCTGTGTGAGTATGGGTCTCTGTGTGAGTGTGTGGATCTCTGTGGAAGTCTAGGCCTCTGTACAGCTATGAGTCTCTGTGTGAGTGTGTGGGTCTCTGTGAGTGTATGGCTCTCTGTGTCAGTATGGGTCCCTGTGTGAGTGTGTGGATCTGTGTGAGTATGGGTCTCTGTGTGAGTGTGTGGGTCTCCTGTCGGAAGGCTATGGCTCTCTCTGTGTGAGATGGTAGAGGTCGTTGCGTATCTCTACTGTGCAAGATCTGTCAGAGGGCAGAACGCGTCAGCAATGATGTGTGGTGGCTTTAGCGGCTCTGACCATAACGACATCTTGATGTAAATGGGAACACTTCGTCTGCTGGCCGTGAGACTCGACTTTAGAATGTCCGTTGTAAAAGGCAGAAGTGCTGCTTCATAGCAGCGATGTGGGGGTGATGTGGTGGTGATGTGGGGTGGTGATGTGGGGGTGGTGATGTATGTTGCCACGGTGACGAGATGTTAACTACCTCGCCTGGTGGGTTTGATCCTGACCCTGACACCTGTTGTATATTTGGAGTTTGCATGTTCTCATCGTGGTCACGTGGCTGAGTCGACCTTGGGGAGGTCGACTGGTTCAGATAATCTGTCACTGGTGTTGGTGGCCGGAGCAAGAATCGAACTCGGGTCGCCGGGTTTGGAGCGCATCGATCTCAACGCCACTCTGCTGCTCACCCACACGCGCACGCTGTGAGACATTGGCACGGTGTGTCGTCGTTAACCTGGATAAACCCGGATGGATCGTAGGCAGATCAGTCTGAATGCTTAGATCCAGCATACAAACATACGTGTACACAACAACAACAACCGCCATTCGCCACTAAGTGGCGGTGACGTCACCACGTCGCTTGTGCCAGGCCAGGTGCACGTTAGGCCACGTGAAGTGTCGAACGCCCGCTGGCAGGAGGTCACGGGGCAGACACAGTTGCCACGGGTCGACTGACTGAGATGACCGGCCGATGCACCACCTGTGCCCCCTACTGTGAACACACACACAACAACACCAACAACAACAACCGCCATTCGCCACTAAGTGGCGGTGATGTCACCACGACGCTTGTGCCAGGTCATGTGCACCTTGAGGCCACGTGAAGTGTCGAACGCCCGCTGGCAGGAGGTCACGGGGCAGACCCCGCAGGTGCCACGGGTCGACTGACTGAGATGACCGAGACACACACAGACACGTGTACACACACACGCGTACGCAGCATGTACAGCCCCTCCGACGGACCTTTTGTTTGACCGTACTTCGCCGCGCGAAAACTCTCCGGCGAGCGCGCTTTCGCGACCGCTTGCGAGCCGCCGGATAGTTTTGGGCCGCCAACTTTGTTGACGCGCGACGTAACGCCGGCGGTCGGTCGGTCGGCCCTTTGGTGTGCGCGCAGGCAGCAGCCGAGGCCTGGTGCTGGGCCGCTTGTGGAGGAGGGACGGGACGCTGGCAGTGTCCTGTGCCCAGGAGGGGTCTTCCGCCTGCGCCAGAAGGCACCGGGAGCCGCGCCAGCCAGCAAGCTGTGAAGGCCCGAGTCCGACCCCGGCGGCCGCGGCTCGGAGTTGGAACGCCGCCCAATCCTCGCCGGCTCGTTCCATCGCACGCATGCGCTCGCTCGCTCACTCACTCACTCACTCGTTCGCTCACCCACCACATTCACCGCACACTCACTCAGCACTCATTCGGTCGCCCGTTCGCTCATCCACCACATTCACCGCACACTCACCCACCACATCCACCGCACACTCGCCACTCACTCGCTCGCCCACCACATTCACCACACACTCAGCACTCACTCGGTCGCCCGTTCGCTCACCCACCATATCCACCGCACACTCACTCACCACTCGCTCGCTCGTTCGCTCATCCACCACATCTACCACACACCACTCACTCGCTCGCCCACCACATCCACCGCACACTCGCCCACCACATTCACCAGACACTCACTCAGCACTCACTCGGTCGCCCGTTCGCTCGCCACCACATTCACCACACACTCAGCACTCGCTCGCTCGCCCGTTCGCTCGCCCACCACATTCACCACACACTCACCACTCACAGAGACAAAGTTTACCTGTGTAGCCTTAGCAGATTGTCGGGGCAAGTCCTGTTCGCGAGCACCTATGAAGGCCGTCACGGGACACGGGGGGTGGTGTCCAACACCACGCCCGGCCGCCTTTGTCTCCCTATTGGCGATGTTTACACACCGCACGAGGTGCTCATTTGAGACTGAGTCGACCTACGGGAGGCCCATAACCGGTTCAGATAATATAATCGTCACCGGTGTTGGCCAAGAGCGGGAGTCGAACCTGGATCACCGGGTTCGAAGCGCAGCGCGTTAACCGCTCCACTGCCGCTCCCCACTCACCGCACACTCACCGCACCCACTTGTTCATCCTACTCTGCCACTCGCCCACTTACGCACTCACCTCGCCCCACCCAACCACCGACTCATCTCACCCACCCAGAGATCAAGACCACAAAAGCCGCCGTGGCCGACATTGGAGTCACCACACCGATCACAATTCAGCCCCTCGATCCGATTTGTGAATCACGTTTTTTTTGTTTGCCCCAATGCGATTCGTGCGGTAATCTCCAGTGCAGAATCCTCCGGACAGTACAAACGGCAAATAATCGCTTCGCGCGCGGTCGACTAATGGACGCGCTTATCGGTGCGGAGAGGACTACCCCGATAGGGCGTTCCGAACCGAATAGTTTAGTTCCAGCGCTGGGAGCGAAACGCCGCACGAAGCCGGACACTCTCATCGTGGAGCCGGACAGCGGCACGAGCGAGAAAAATTGCTCAGGAGCGGAGTGCAGGAGTTGATCGCAGGGCCATTCCAACGTAAACTCGGGGCATCCTGAACACGGATGGGCGGCCGCCGCGCTCGCCGTTCAAAAAAACAACCCGGCCTAGCGGAACAAAAAACACGTGGAGTGAAATGACGCGTGCTGGCCACAGCTGGATGGGGTTTGGCAGTCGACACGGTGGTGGGGGTGGGGGGGGTTGGCAGGGTGCCCGTGGCTAATTCAAGTTTTTCGATTCGTACGCTTTGCGTTCATGGGTTCTCACGTTCACCCCCTGCGGGGCCACTGGAGGTGGACACCGCTCAACCCCGCGGCACGGGCAGGAGCAGTCGACAGACGGATTCTCAAAACGGATCGTCGCCATTCGCTGAATTGTCGCTGGTGGCGAGGGTGGAGGGGACGTTGGGTGAGGCCCAGACTCGCCACACAGAGACCCATAGACTCACCACACAGAGACCCACAGACTCGCCACACAGAGACCATAGACTCATCACACAGAGACCCATAGACTCACCACACAGAGACCCATAGACTCACCACACAGAAACCCATAGACCCACCACAGAGAGACCCATACTCACCACACAGAGACCCACAGACTCACCACACAGAGACCCATAGACTCACCACATAGCCACCCATAGACTCACCACACAGAGACCCATAGACTCACCACACAGAGACCCATAGACTCACCACACAGAGACCCATAGACTCACCACACAGAAACCATAGACCCACCACAGAGAGACCCATAAACTCACCACACAGAGACCCACAGACTCGCCACACAGAGACCCATAGACTCACCACACAGACACCCATAGACTCACCACACAGAGACCCATAGACTCACCACACAGAGACCCACAGACTCACCACACAGACACCCATAGACCCACCACACAGACACCCATAGACTCACCACACAGACCCAAGACTCGCCACACAGAGACCCATAGACTCGCCACACAGAGACCTAGACTCGCCACACAGAGACCCATAGACTCACCACACAGACACCCATAGGCTCACCACACAGACCCATAGACTCACCACACAGAGACCCACAGACTCGCCACACAGACACCCAGACTCCCACACAGAGACCCACAGACTCGCCACACAGAGACCCATAGACTCACCACACAGAGACTCGTAGACTCACCACACAGAGACTCGTAGACTCGCCACACAGAGACCCATAGACTCACCACACAGAGACCCATAGACTCACCACACAGAGACCCATAGACTCATCACACAGAGACCATAGACTCACCACAGAGACATAGACTCACCACACACAGACCCATAGACTAACCACACAGAGACCCATAGACCCACCACAGAGACCCATATACTCACCACACAGACCCAAGACTCGCCACACAGAGACCCATAGACTCACCACACAGAGACCCATAGACTCACCAGAGACCGTAGACTCGCCACACAGAGACCCATAGACTCACCACACAGAGACCCATAGACCCACCACAGAGACCCATATACTCACCACACAGAGACCCACAGACTCGCCACACAGAGACCCATAGACTCACCACACAGAGACCCATAGACTCACCACACAAAGACAGACTCGCCACACAGAGCCATAGACTCACCACAGACCCATAGACTCACCACACAGACCCATAGACTCACCACACAGACGCATAGACCCACCACAGAGACACATAGACTCACCACACAGAGACCCACAGACTCACCACACAGAGACCCATACTCACCACACAGAGACCCATAGACTCATCACACAGAGACCCATAGACCCACACAGAGACCCATATACTCACCACACAGAGACCCACAGACTCGCCACACAGAGACCCATAGACTCACCACACAGAGACCCATAGACTCACCAGAGACTCGTAGACTCGCCACACAGAGACCCATAGACTCACCACACAGAGACCCATAGACTCACCACACAGAGACCCATAGACTCATCACACAGAGACGCATAGACCCACCACAGAGACACATAGACTCACCACACAGAGACCCACAGACTCACCACACAGACCCATAGACTCACCACACAGAGACCCATAGACTCATCACACAGAGACCCATAGACCCACCACAGAGACCCATATACTCACCACACAGAGACCCACAGACTCGCCACACAGAGACCCATAGACTCACCACAGAGACATAGACTCACCAGAGACTCGTAGACTCGCCACACAGAGACCCATAGACTCACCACAGAGACCATAGACTCACCACACAGAGACCATAGACTCATCACACAGAGACGCATAGACCCACCACAGAGACATAGACTCACCACACAGACCCATAGACTAACCACACAGAGACCCATAGACCCACCACAGAGACCCATATACTCACCACACAGAGACCCATAGAATCACCACAGAGAGACTCATAGACTCACCACACAGAGACCCATAGACCCATAGACTCACCACACAGAGACCCATAGACCCACAGACTCACCACACAGAGACCCATAGACCAATAGACCCACAGACTCACCCACAGAGACCCATAGACCCATAGACTCACCACACAGAGACCCATAGACTCACCACACAGACCCATAGACCAATAGACCCATAGACTCACCACACAGAGACCCATAGACCAATAGACCCATAGACTCACCACACATAGACCCATAGACTCACCACACAGAGACCCATAGACTCACCACACATAGACCCATAGACTCACCACACAGAGATCCATAGACTCACACAGAGACCCATAGACCCATAGACTCACCACACATAGACCCATAGACTCACCACACATAGACCCATAGACTCACCACACATAACCCATAGACTCACCACACAGAGACCCATAGACCCATAGACTCACCACACATAGACCCATAGACTCACCACACAGAGACCATAGACCCATAGACTCACCACACATACACCCATAGACTCACCACACAGAACCCATAGACCAATAGACCCATAGACTCACCACACAGAGACCCATAGACCAATAGACCCATAACTCACCACACATAGACCCATAGACTCACCACACAGAGACCCATAGACCCATAGACTCACCCACAGAGACCAATAGACCCACAGACTCACCACACAGAGACCCACCATCCACGTGTGGAGCGCCGGGTGTTCCACGGGCCTCTCAAAGGTAGCCCTGTGATATCCGCTTCCGCGGGCCGGTTGTACGGTTGACACTGAAGGGTCGTTGCTGCGCTCTGAGGAATCCCATTGGATGCTTCGTCTCGTAGCGTCACGCTGACGGCCACGTTTTATAGTGGCCCGTGATGTGGGAGCGGGAAAAGGAGAATTTTTAAAGTAAAGAAAAAAATTCAAGTGAGAAGTGCATAAAGTATACAACTGCTGCCTGTCGATTCAAACAAAACGTATACTTGCTTTACAAACTTTGCGTAAATGTATGAATGTGTCGTTAAACCCGCCACCACCGACACAGCCAAACTAGTAAGGGTTGTCATGTAAACGGAACGTGGCAGTAATTACAGTAGCCTGATGAAGCTGGTTGTAATTACTGGCGAAACGTCGTACTCGGATTGTAAATGTTGTGGCTTGGCTCTCTAACACACCGGTGATGCTGTACTAGTACACTACACTATACACTACACTATACACTACACTATACACTACTATACACTATTATACACTACACTATAGTACACTACACTATACACTACACTACTATACACTACACTATACACTACACTACTATACACTTCATTACTACTACACTACACTACTATACACTACACTACTATACACTACACTACTATACACTACACACTATACACTACACTACTATACACTACACTATACACTACACTACACACTAGTTCTGTACTAGTGACAAATTGGCCACCTTCTGTTTACGTGACAACCCTTACTAGTTGGCTGTGTCGGGTGGTGGCGGGTTTTAACGACACATATATTTACACGCTCTAATCCAAAAAAAACCTGTAATATGGATGATATTGATCGCGAAAGCTTTCGTGTTAAATCGTCCACGCGTTGATATTAAATCGTGAATAATTTTTATAAAATTGTAACGCTGCTGATGATGATTTAAATAAAAAAAACAATTGCAAAGAGTTTTTTTACACGCTTTTATTTAATGTTGTTGTCGTATCCTCAAATCTTGTAACTCAATTTTAACCCACTTCCCAATGTGGTATCGACTGCAGACTTGGTATACTAATGTCATACTGATGACAATACTATATTCCATCATAAAAAAATCAAAATTTCAACAATCTTTTTTTATATGTTGTGTTTCGGCTCGGGTCTAATTGCCCACGTCAACTGAGGTTGGCGGTAATTGCCCACGGTCCCTTACGTTATGGCAGCGGTCGGGAACCTATGGCTCGCGAGCCATATATGGCTCTTCCGGTGACGGCATATGGCTCCCAGACAATTTTGAGTTGAAAAAAATAATCAAAAAATAATTTAAAAATCAGTTTGGAACTGATTTTAAAATACTTGTGATATTGCTTAATAATACTGTGTCATTTTAAAGTAAACAGAAATTAGTTTTAAGATAAATTTCACGGGTCGGGTCGGGAACCAATGGCTCGCGAGCATGTCACGGGTCATTGTAAAGGTGAAGAAATCCATTTGATCAGATAGCCAACTAGTTTATCCGCTTCAACCCTTGTAACGGAAAAGATGGTGAAAAGAAAAAAAGACGATTACCGTGCATTCCAGGCTGCGTGGACAGAGGAATTTGCATTTGTGGAGAGAGCAGGATCTGCGGTATGTCTAATATGCAATGATAAAATTGCATCGATGAAACGGTCAAATATAAAGCGGCACTTCGATACGCACCATGCTTCATTGCATCGAAATATCCAGCGGGGGACAGCAGGAAAAAGGCATGCGAAGAGCTACAGCGGAGAGTGCAGACGAGTCAGCAGCAACTACGTGTGTGGACCAAGCAAGGTGACGGGAATTCCGCTAGCTTTGCGGGTGCTTTGGCAATAGTAAGGAATGGAAAGCCATTCACAGATGGCGAGTATGCCAAAACATTCATGCTTGATGTGGCCAATGAACTGTTTGATGACTTCCCAAATAAAGACAAGATAATCAAACGAATAAAAGACATGCCTCTGTCAGCAAGAACTGTTCACGATCGGAGCATCATGATGGCAAATCAAGTCGAGGAAACACAAATTAAGGACATAAACGCCGGGACATACTTTTCTCTCGCGTTAGATGAGTCAACAGACGTTAGCCATCTATCTGAGTTAGTATAATTGCCAGGTATGCTGCAGGTGACACACTGCGTGAGGAAAGCTTGGCTGTTTGCCAATGAAAGGGACAACAAGAGGAGAGGATTTATTCACGTCTTTCCTGGAGTTTGCTAAAGAAAAAAACTACCGATGGATAAACTTATTTCTGTTTGTACTGATGGTGCACCCTGTATGTTGGAGAAGAACAAAGGATTGTAGCGCTTCTCCGTGAACATGAAAAGAGAGCCATCCTAAGTTTTCATTGCATCCTGCACCAGGAGGCGCTTTGCGCTCAGACGAGTGGCCAAGAGCTTGGTGAGGTGATGTCGCTGGTCATTCGAGTGGTCAACTTTATTGTTACCCGAGCTTTAAATGATCGCCAGTTTAAAGCTCTGTTAGAAGAAGTTGGGAATCATTATCCCGGTCGCTTTTACACAGCAACGTGCGTTGGTTGTCAAGGGGGAAAGTGCTCAGCCGTTTTGCAGCTTGCCTGAGTGAAATCCGGACTTTTCTTGAAATGAAAGGCGTCAAGCATCCTGAACTAGACAACACTGACTGGCTCCTGCAGTTTCACTATCTCGTGGACATAACTGGCCATCTGAACCAGCTCAATGTGAAAATGCAAGGTATTGGAAATACAATCTCATCCCTTGAACAAGCAGTGTTTGCATTTGAAAGCAAGCTGGAAGTCTTTCTCAGGGACAATGAAACAGGTCGTCTTCTGCACTTTTAAAGACTGCGACAATTTAGAGATGCATGCTTAGCAAGTGACTCCACTCAACATCTGGATCTCCAGCAGCGAGCTGGCTTTACGTCCAATCTCCTGCAGTCATTCAAAGCACGTTTTGGAGAATTTCGTGCGCACACTGGTCTTTTCAAGTTCATCACTCATCCACATGAGTGTGCAGTGGACGAAGTCGACCTGACATGCATCCCCGGTCTCTATCGGAGACTTGAGCTGGAAGTTGTGACCTGAAGGCATCAGACATGTGGACGAGAAGTTCAAGTCACTTAATCGAGAGTTGGAAAGTCTTGCGCGCCAGCGAGCAGAGCCGGCGAGGGAACACAAGTGGACAGAAATGAAAAATCTTCAACCTGAAGACCAGCTGATTCTTAAAACTTGGAACGAGCTTCCAATGCAGCGTATGAGTATTGCCGTATTGACCATGTTTGGCTCTACATATGCATGTGAGCAGTCATTCTCGCATATGAGAACATTAAGACCAACCTACGCTCACGTTTAACTGATGGAAGCCTCAACGCCTGCATGAAGCTCAACCTCACCACGTAGAACCAGACTACAAGCCATCAGCAAAACCATGCAGCACCAGAAGTCGCATTAAAAGACATATTTAATTTATTATACGTTAAAAATACTATATGGCTCTCAATGAAATATATTTATAAATATTTGGCTTTTATGGCTCTCCCAGTCAAAAAGGCTCCCGACCCCTGCGTTATGGCAAGCCTTGGGGCCACTTCCTGAAGTCGTGGAGTTCTTCCATTACTAGCACGGTACATTTCATTAAAGCGTGTTTTAAAAAAAGTGTTTTAAATATTATTTTAAAGCGACTCGTCTTTCGATCCAAGGCTGGGTGACAATTGCGCTTGATCTTCTTGTTCTTTCGGTAAAGTGACGTAGAAGGGAAATAATAAAAATAAAACATAATAAAATACAATTCTCACGACGTTTCGGCCACAACGCAAGCAGCCATCTTCAGGTGAAGAACAGGTCTGTCGGAAAGACAGCGTCTGAATGAACCAAGTGGCAGCGTATATTTAAGCTGGGTTACCGACAGAATTTTTCTTCACGAGGACGGCTGCTTACGTTGTGGCCGAAACGTCGTGAGAATTGTATTTTATTGTTTTATTTTTATTATTTCCCTTCTACGTAATTTTACCGAAAAAACCAAGAAGATGAATCCCTGCAGTCACGAAAGCTTTAAATCGAAATGTAAATAACTGTATATTTTTTCTATTATTTTTATTTTTATTTTTACCTACGTAACTTTACCGAAAACAACCTAAGAGTATGAAACCTTGCAGTCACGAAAGCTTCAAATCTAGAACCAATTACCTCTGGGCAGGAATACAGCAGTGATACATTCATTCGCTTATACATTATACCATACAGCAATCAAATGCATGTATACACCAACACACACATTTATTGACACAAATACACTCAAGCACAGACGCAGACGGAACTCGTTCATACAAAAGCCGTGCTGTGCTGTCCCTCTGCATCTCTCTTTCTCTCCCCCCCTCTCTCTTTTTTTTACGATCAGAGAAACAAGAAGATGCTCGGTTTAGTCGGCACTTTGCTTCGTTCATCATTTCGGGGTTTTTAACAATGCTTTGCTTTGTCCCCACTTTTTAAATGAAATTTTACGATTTGCCAAAATCAATCTGTGCTACTTTCTTCGTAGACACAAACATCAACACAAAGAAGCACGCTCTGCTCCTCCTACTTACCCCTCCCTCTCTCTACCCCTCTCTCTCTACCCCCTCTACCCCTCTCTCTCTCCCCCTCTCTCTACCCTCTCTCTCTACCCCTTTCTCTCCCCCTCTCTCTACCCCCCTCTCTCTCCCTCTCTATACCCCCCTCTCTCTCTANACCCTCTCTCTACACCCCCTCTCTCTACCCCTCTCTCTCTACCCCTCTCTCTACCCCCTCTCTCTACCCCCTCTCTCTCCCCCCCTCTCTCTCTACCCCTCTCTACCCCCTCTCTCTACCCACCCTCTCTCTACCCCCNTCTCTCTACCCCCCCCNTCTCTCTACCCCCTCTCTCTACCCCTCTCTCTACCCCCTCTCTCTACCCCCTCTCTATCCCCTCCTCTCTACCCCCTCTCTCTACCCCCTCTCTCTACCCNCTCTCTCTCTACCCNTCTCTCTACCCCCTCTCTCACCCCCTCCTACCCCCTCTCTCTCCCCCCTCTTCTACCCCCTCTCTCTCTCTACCCCTCTTCTACCCCTCCTCTCTACCCCTCCTACCCCCCTCTCTTCCCCTCTCTCTCTACCCCNTCCTCTCCTACCCCTCTCTCTACCCCCTCTCTCTACCACCTCTCTCTATACCCCCTCTCTCAACAAATGTACAAGTCTCCCGTAGCCAAACGCTGCGGTGACCTCCAGTGGAGGTTGGCACACTGCACGTTGCCATCGGCCGTGTGGCTCAGCCGAATATCTTGCCGGGGGTAACAGGCTTGTGCATTTCCTGCGGTGCCAGGGAGGATCTGCCCCACCGGTACTTACACTGCCAGCGGCTCAAACCAATGTTCCGCTTTTGGGGGACATCTTCAGGAAACTGTGGGTACCCTTCTACAAAGCAGCTTCGTATATGGGCTGGTGCCTTACCTGGCTAACAAGCGCCATGACCTCGCCAACTTCGCCTGTGCTCAGGCGAAGACGGCGGTGTTACAGAACGAGAAACAAGATGCTGCAAGGTGACACTGACGGCTGCTCTGCGCTTCCAGATGACCACCACCACCACACGTGGCTTTTCTTTCGTGTTGTGCCGCGGATTTGTAGCGTTTGGTTTCATTTGTGTTGCTGGTGACTTTGTGTGTTTCATATCGGAATCGCCTGCAGTGCTGTTGCTGCTGGCTGCAATAAAAGTTGTTTTAAAGTCAAAGTCTTTAATTCTCTCTACCCCTCTCTCTCTACCCTCTCTCTTTACCCCTCTCTCTACCCCCTCCCTCTACTCCCTCTCTCTACCCCCTCTATTTACCCCTCTCTCTACCCCTCCCTCTCTACCCCTCGCCCTACTCTCTCTCTATGTCCCCCTGTTTTATATGTAATTTTTTTTAAACTACAAGTGCTGCATCTGCACCCAGCACTCCTCGCAGTCCTACGGCCCCTGACGGTAGCTCGTGTCTCCACGCAGAGCTCCCCGTCTTCTGCCACCAAGCACGCGGCCTCTCCATCGCCCACTGCTCCTTGAAGGCCGGCACGGCGTGGGTCAGCACCCGCGCATGGCGGAACTCCAGCCCACACACCCTGGCTCCGACCAGAGCGCGGAAGGTGCCCAGGCTGCTGGCCGGACGTTTCCCCTCCACGGCCACCTTTTTTATTTTTACGATCAGTGGAAACAAGAAGATGCTCGGTGTAGTCGGCACTTTGCTTCGTTCATCATTTCGTAATTTCTTTTTTTCCTCGCCCTGTACACGGCGAGCTTGGCGTAGCCGACGAGCACGTTGACCGGACCCTGAAGATGTTGGGGTCCGTCGCCCGTCGGGTGTCCAAAGATGAGGACCGTCGGGAGAAGTGGAGGCTGAACCTCAGGAGGATGTTTCTCAGGATTTTGAACAGCGAGTCCAGGCTCTTGCACTCCACGTATTGGTGCGCCACCGTCTCCCTCTCCCCCTTTCTCCCCTCTCTTTCTCTCCCCACTCTCTCTCCCCACTCTTCCCCTCTCTCCCCCTCTCTCCCACTCTCCCCACTCTCTCCCAACTCNCCCCACTCTCTCCCCCACTCTCTCCCACTCTCCCCACACTCTCTCCCCACTCTACCCACTCTCTCTCCCACTCTCTCCCCCACTCTCTCTCTTTCTTTCCCCCACTCTCTCTCCCCACTCTCTCTCCCCACTCTCCCCACTCTCTCTCCCCACTCTCCCCACTCTCCCCACTCTACCCACTCTCTCCCCCACTCTCTCCCCCCTCTCTCTCTTTCTTTCCCCCACTCTCTCTCCCCACTCTCCCCACTCTCTCCCCACTCTCCCCACTCTCTCCCCACTCTCCCCACTCTACCCACTCTCTCTCCCACTCTCCCCCCACTCTCTCTCCCCACTCTCTCTACTCTCTCCCCACTCTCTCCCCACTCTCCCCACTCTCTCTCCCCACTCTCTCCCCCACTCTCTCTCCCCACTCTCTCCCCCACTCTCTCTCCCNACTCTCCCCACTCTCTCTCCCCACTCTCCCCACTCTCTCCCCACTCTCTCCCCACTCTCTCCCCACTCTCCCCACTCTCCCCACTCTCTCCCCACTCTCCCCACTCTCTCCCCACTCTCTCTCCCCACTCTCCCACTCTCTCCCCCACTCTCTCTCCCCACTCTCTCGCCCCACTCTCTTTCTTTCCCCCACTCTCACCCCACTCTCTCCCCCACTCTCTCCCCACTCTCCCCACTCTCTCTCCCTCCCTCTCCTTTGTTACTTCGCTCCGGAGTGTGGTCAAGCGCTTCCGTTCCCCCGTGACCCCCCACAACGCATCGCCTCCCAGACGCTCGGGGCGGCAGATGGAGGTCAGGGCCCCGACTCCCGCTGGGCCTCGAGGAGGGGAGGGGCTGGGGGGGGGCGAGGGGGGGGGGCTTTGGGGTGGTGGTGGGGTCACTTCTGATCAACAGCAGGCAGGTACTCACACAGCAGGTACTCACACAGCAGGTACTCACACAGCAGGTACTCACACAGAAGGTACCCACACAGCAGGTACTCACACAGCAGGTACTCACACAGTAGGTACTTACACAGCAGGTACTCACAGCAGGTACCCACACAGCAGGTACTCACACAGTAGGTACTTACACAGCAGGTACTCACACAGTAGGTACTTACACAGCAGGTACTCACAGCAGGTACCCACACAGCAGGTACTCACACAGTAGGTACTTACACAGCAGGTACTCACAGCAGGTACTCACACAGTAGGTACCTACACAGCAGGTACTCACACAGTAGGTACTTACACAGCAGGTACTCACAACAGGTACTCACACAGTAGGTACCTACACAGGAGGTACTCACACAGTAGGTACTTACACAGCAGGTACTCACAACAGGTACTCACACAGTAGGTACCTACACAGCAGGTACTCACACAGCAGGTACTTACACAGCAGGTACTTACACAGCAGGTACCACACAGCAGGTACCACACAGCAGGTACCCACACAGCAGGTACTCACACAGCAGGTACTCACACAGCAGGTACTCACACAGCAGGTACTCACACAGTAGGTACTTACACAGCATGTACTCACACAGCAGGTACTCACACAGCAGGTACTCACACAGCAGGTACCCACACAGCAGGTACTCACACAGCAGGTACTCACACAGCAGGTACTCACACAGCAGGTACTCACACAGTAGTACTACACAGCAGGTACTCACAGCAGGTACCCACACAGCAGGTACTCACACAGTAGGTACTTACACAGCAGGTACTCACACAGTAGGTACTTACACAGCAGGTACTCACAGCAGGTACCACACAGCAGGTACTACACAGTAGGTACTTACACAGCAGGTACTCACAGCAGGTACTCACACAGTAGGTACCTACACAGCAGGTACTCACACAGTAGGTACTTACACAGCAGGTACTCACAACAGGTACTCACACAGTAGGTACCTACACAGGAGGTACTCACACAGTAGGTACTTACACAGCAGGTACTCACAACAGGTACTCACACAGTAGGTACCTACACAGCAGGTACTCACACAGCAGGTACTTACACAGCAGGTACTTACACAGCAGGTACCCACACAGCAGGTACCCACACAGCAGGTACTCACACAGCAGGTACCACACAGCAGGTACTCACACAGCAGGTACTCACACAGCAGGTACCCACACAGCAGGTACTCACACAGCAGGTACACACAGCAGGTACTCACACAGCAGGTACCCACACAGCAGGTACTCACACAGCAGGTACCCACACAGCAGGTACCCACACAGCAGGTACTCACACAGCAGGTACTCACACACAGTACTTACACAGCAGGTACTCACACAGCAGGTACTTACACAGCAGGTACTCACACACAGGTACCCACACAGCAGGTACTCACACACAGGTACTCACACAGCAGGTACTCACACAGCAGGTACTTACACAGCAGGTACCCACACAGCAGGTACTCACACAGCAGGTACTTACACAGCAGGTACTCACAGCAGGTACCCACACAGCAGGTACCCACACAGCAGGTACTCACACAGCAGGTACTCGCACAACAGGCACACACAGCAGGTACTACACAGCAGGTACCCACACAGCAGGTACTCACACAGCAGGTACTCACACAGCAGGTACTCACACAGCAGGTACCCACACAGCAGGTACTTACACAGCAGGTACCCACACAGCAGGTACCCACACAGCAGGTACTCACACAGCAGGTACTTACACAGCAGGTACTTACACAGCAGATACTTACACAGCAGGTACTTACACAGCAGGTACTCACACAGCAGGTACCCACACAGCAGGTACTTACACAGCAGGTACCCACACAGCAGGTACCCACACAGCAGGTACTCACACAGCAGGTACTCACACAGCAGGTACTTACACACAGGTACTCACACAGTAGGTACTTACACAGCAGGTACTCACACAGCAGGTACTCACACAGCAGGTACTTACACAGCAGGTACCCACACAGCAGGTACTCACACAGCAGGTACCCACACAGCAGGTACTCACACAGCAGGTACTCGCACAGCAGGTACTCACACAGCAGGTACCCACACAGCAAGTACCTACACAGCAGGTACTCACACAGCAGGTACTCACACAGCAAGTACTCGCACAGCAGGTACTCGCACAGCAGGTACTCACACAGCAGGTACCCACACAGCAAGTACCTACACAGCAGGTACTCACACAGCAGGTACTCACACAGCAGTACTCACACAGCAGGTACTCACACAGCAGGTACCTACACAGCAGGTACTCACACAGCAGGTACCCACACAGCAAGTACTCACACAGCAGGTACCCACACAGCAGGTACTCACACAGTAGGTACCCACACAGCAGGTACCCACACAGCAAGTACTCACACAGCAGGTACCCACACAGCAGGTACTCACACAGTAGGTACCCACACAGCAGGTACTCACACAGTAGGTACCCACACAGCAGGTACCCACACAGCAGGTACCCACACAGCAAGTACTCACACAGCAGGTACCCACACAGCAGGTACCCACACAGCAAGTACTCACACAGCAGGTACCCACACAGCAGGTACTCACACAGTAGGTACCCACACAGCAGGTACTCACACAGTAGGTACTCACACAGCAGGTACTCACACAGCAGGTACCCACACAGCAAGTACTCACACAGCAGGTACCCACACAGCAGGTACTCACACAGCAGGTACCTACACAGCAGGTACTCACACAGCAGGTACCCACACAGCAAGTACTCACACAGCAGGTACCCACACAGCAGGTACTTACACAGCAGGTACTCACACAGCAGGTACTCACACAGCAGGTACCCACACAGCAGGTACTCACACAGCAGGTACCCACACAGCAGGTACTCACACAGCAGGTGCTCACACAGCAGGTACTCACACAGCAGGTACCCACACAGCAGGGGATGGGTGGGAATGTGATGGGATGGCTGGGGATGGGTGGGGATGGGTTGGGTGGGGCTGGGATGGGATGGGTGGGGATGTAATGGGATGGGTGGGGATGGGATGGGTGGGGATGGGATGGGATGGGTGAAGTTGGGTGGGGATGGGTTTGGATGCGTTGAGATGGGTGGGGATGGGTGGGATGGGATGGGTGGGGATGAGTGGGAATGGGATGGGTGTTACTGGGATGGGCTCGCTGGGGTTTTGTGGGGAGAGGCAGGAAGAGAGAAATGGAGCGCTCCAAATTATTGCCACGTGCCGCTGCCCGGCTGCAGCGCTGGGACAGACACGGCGTGTCTCGTGCGCCGATGTTGCCGGTCTCTTGTGGCTGGAGTTGTTGTGGTCGCGGGGTTGTGGTGGCTGTGGCCGAATTGTTGTGCTTGGGGTCGTTGTGACTGGAGTTGTTGTTGTTGTGGTTGTCGGGGGGGGGGGTTGTGGTGGCAGGATGTTCTCGCTGCTGTCTCTGGTGTGGACCAATCAGTTTCAAAGACAATGCATAGATTATCAGAGTGTGTTATTTGTTTGCATTCTAACCACAAGCATTGTGGTTAATCCAGTAGCGTGATTCCTTCTAAAGGGTTTCAGTTGGTGTTTTGACATCTCAACACCTGTTTTCTTGCCAGAAAAAAATTGGGAAACCTCTATTCTCGTATAAGCTTTATTATTTATTTATTTATTCTTAGACCGATTTGCAACATTTCGGTGACGGAGGCAGTGTCGGGTGGCCGTCGTCATCGCCGCCTGCCAGCCGGCGAGGGGCCGCTGGTGTCGAGCGACCTGCCCGCGAGCGGAGTCCTCGGCTCGGCTTCAGGTCGAGCGTCAGATGGGAGGGGACCCCCCCCACCCCCCACCCCCAGGGCACTCGTGAAGCGGTGGGGGCTCCCCGGCGTTTTAGGGGGGGGGGGGGGGCAATCACAGAGACACGAGCCCCACTGAGTCTGCACTATGCGTCTCTGTGTGAGTCTCTGTGTGAGTCTATGGGTGTCTGTGTGAGTCTATGGGTGAGTCTATGCGTCTCTGTGTGTGAGTCTACGGGTCTCTGTGTGTGAGTCTATGGGTCTCTGTGTGAGTCTGTGGGTCTCTGTGTGAGTCTATGTGCCTCTGTGACTGCATGGGTCTCTGTGTGAGTCTATGCGTCTCTGTGTGAGTCTATGGGTCTCTGTGTGTGTCAATGTGCGAGTCTGTGGGTCTCTGTGTGAGTCTGTGGGTCTCTGTGTGAGTCTATGCGTCTCTGTGTGAGTCTATGGGTCTCTATGTGAGTCTATGGGTTTCTGTGTGAGTCTATGGGTCTCTGTGTGAGTCTATGCGTCTCTGTGTGAGTCTATGGGTCTCTGTGTGAGTCTATGGGTCTCTGTGTGAGTCTATGGGTCTCTGTGTGAGTCTATGTGTCTCTGTGTGAGTATATCGGTCTCTGTGTGAGTCTATGGGTCTCTGTGTGAGTCTATGCGTCTCTGTGCGAGTCTATGGGTCTCTGTGTGAGTCTATGCGTCTCTGTGTGAGTCTATAGGTCTCTGTGTGAGTCTATGCGTCTCTGTGTGAGTCTATGCGTCTCTGTGTGAGTCTATGCGTCTCTGTGTGAGTCTATGCGTCTCTGTGTGAGTCTATGCGTCTCTGTGTGAGTCTATGCGTCTCTGTGATGAGTCTATGGGTTTCTGTGTGAGTCTATGCGTCTCTGTGGGAGTCTATGGGTCTCTGTGATGAGTCTATCGGTTTCTGTGTGAGTCTATGGGTCTCTGTGTGAGTCTATGGGTCTCTGTGTGAGTCTATGGGTTTCTGTGTGAGTCTATGGGTCTCTGTGTGAGTCTATGCGTCTCTGTGTGAGTCTATGGGTCTCTGTGTGAGTCTAGGGGTCTCTGTGTGAGTCTATGGGTCTCTGTGTGAGTCTATGTGTCTCTGTGTGAGTATATCGGTCTCTGTGTGAGTCTATGGGTCTCTGTGTGAGTCTATGCGTCTCTGTGTGAGTCTATGGGTCTCTGTGTGAGTCTATGCGTCTCTGTGTGAGTCTATGGGTCTCTGTGTGAGTCTATGCGTCTCTGTGTGAGTCTATGCGTCTCTGTGTGAGTCTATGCGTCTCTGTGTGAGTCTATGGGTCTCTGTGTGAGTCTATGCGTCTCTGTGTGAGTCTATGCGTCTCTGTGTGAGTCTATGCGTCTCTGTGATGAGTCTATGGGTTTCTGTGTGAGTCTATGCGTCTCTGTGGGAGTCTATGGGTCTCTGTGATGAGTCTATGGGTTTCTGTGTGAGTCTATGGGTCTCTGTGTGAGTCTGTGGGTCTCTGTGATGAGTCTATGGGTCTCTGTGTGAGTCTGTGGGTCTTTGTGTGGTCGGGCGTGGTGCTGGCCACCCACCCCCTCGTGTACCGTTCCGGCCTTCATAGGTGCTCGCTAACAGCACTTGCCCCTACAGTCTGTTATGTCTATATGGGGGATTTTAGTCTTTGTCTGGCTTCAGTGACAAGTCAAGCAGTCCACGTGTGTTCCCACGGGTCTCTATGGGAGTCTCTGGCGAGTCGATGGGTCTCTGTGCAAAGTCCCTGGCGGTCAGCGGTGCCCTCTGACATGGCCGTGGTGGTGATGGTGGTGATGATGGTGGTGATGATGGTGGTGATGATGGCTAAAGCACAGCAAGTTGGCACAGTAGGGGCACAGGTGGTGCATCAGCCAGTCATCTCGGTCATCTCAGTCAGTCGACCCGTGGTACCTGCTGGGTCTGCCCCGTGACCTCCTGCCAGCGGGCGTTCGACACTTCACGTGGCCTCAAGGTGCACATGGCCTGCGTCGTGGTGACGTCACTGCCACTTATTAGCGAATGGCGGTTGTTGTTGATGGTGTGATGATGATGGTGATGATGATGGTGATGATGGTGGTGATGATGATGGTGATGATGGTGATGGTAATGATGATGGTGATGTGATGTGATGATGTGGTGATGTGTGGTGATGATGGTGATGATGGTGGTGATGATGGTGATGGTGATGATGTGATGGTGATGATGATGGTGATGGTGGTGATGATGGTGGTGATGATGGTGGTGATGATGGTGATGATGGTGGTGATGATGATGGTGATGATGGTGATGGTGATGATGATGATGGTGATGATGATGGTGGTGATGATGGTGATGATGATGGTGATGATGTTGNTGATGATGGTGGTGATGATGATGGTGATGATGATGGTGATGATGATGGTGATGATGGTGGTGATGATGGTGGTGATGATAATGGTGATGGTGATGATGATGGTGATGATGATGGTGATGATGGTGATGGTGATGATGGTGATGATGGTGGTGATGATGGTGGTGATGGTGATGATGGTGGTGATGATGGTGGTGATGATGGTGATGATGATGGTGGTGGTGGTGATGGTGGTGATGATAATGATGGTGATGATGATGGTGATGATGGTGGTGATGATGGTGGTTGATGATGGTGATGATGGTGGTTGATGATGGTGATGATGATGGTGATGATGATGGTGGTGGTGGTGATGGTGGTGATGATAATGATGGTGATGATGATGATGAGGATGATGATGGTGATGATGATGGTGATGATGGTGATGATGGTGATGATAATGATGATGATGGTGATGATGGTGATGATGGTGGTGATGGTGATGATGGTGGTGATGATGATGGTAATGATGATGGCGGTGATGATAATGATCGTGATGATAATGATGGTAATGATGGTGATGATGGTGATGATGATGGTGACGAAAGCATCTCCACCGAAGCCTCTGAGGCTGCCACGCCAGGGATCTTCTTCCTCGTGGCAAAGCCGAAGACCCCGCGCGATAATCTGTTGGGGACCGTCGTAAAGCCGCCTCGGACATCGCATCCCGCCTTCGGTTCTCCGTGTCGAATGGAATAAATAAAATAAAATATAAAGAGCGGAAACGGCCTCGCGCGAGCAGTTTCAGATTTATGCTCGCCTTTGAGGTCGCCGTATCTTTATCGTCTACCGCAGTTCAAAGGGTCCACACGTAGCTCGCTTATCTGTCGTTCAGTGCGTGCGTGCGTGCGGAGCGGTGGCGCAGCGGTTAGCGCACTGAGCGGTGAACCCTGCCACCCCCTCCCCACCGAGTTTGTAACGTATTTTCTAGAGCTGAGCCCCGGAGAGCTCCAGGTTTGACCTAATTCTGGCATAATCTAGGGCAGGGGCAGAGGTCGCCACCGGGTACCCGATACCCGGCACTTCCACACTCCCCCAGGGCACTTCCACACTCCCCCAGGGCACCTCCACTCCACCAGGGCCTCTCCACTCCCCCAGGGCACTTCCACTCCCCCAGGGCACTTCCACTCCCCCAGGGCACTTCCACTCCCCCAGGGCACCTCCACTCCCCAGGGCCCCTCCACTCCCCAGGGCACTTCCACTTCCCCAGGGCACTTCCACTCCCCCAGGGCACTTCCACTCCCCCAGGGCACTTCCACTCCCCCAGGGCACCTCCACTCCACCAGGGCCTCTCCACTCCCCCAGGGCACTTCCACTCCCCCAGGGCACTTCCACTCCCCCAGGGCACTTCCACTCCCCCAGGGCACCTCCACTCCCCCAGGGCCCTCCACTCCCCCAGGGCACTTCCACTCCCCCAGGGCACTTCCACTCCCCCAGGGCACCTCACTCCCCCAGGGCACTTCCACTCCCCCAGGGCACCTCCACTCCCCCAGGCCCCTCCACTCCC
Organism: Lethenteron camtschaticum; assembly: GCA_018977245.1. Classification (NCBI taxonomy): domain Eukaryota; kingdom Metazoa; phylum Chordata; class Hyperoartia; order Petromyzontiformes; family Petromyzontidae; genus Lethenteron; species Lethenteron camtschaticum. The sequence continues at coordinate 6,923,595 of MU249620.1, read as the reverse complement.
CCAGGGCATTCCACTCCCCCAGGGCACTTCCACTCCCCCAGGCACCTCCACTCCCCCCCCCCCCCCAGGGCACTTCCACTCCCCCAGGGCACCTCCACTCCCCCCAGGGCACTTCCACTCCCCCAGGGCACTTCCACTCCCCCAGGGGCACTTCCACTCCCCCAGGGCACTCCACTGCCTCCACTCCCCCAGGGCACTTCCCACTCCCCCAGGGCACTTCCCACTCCCCCAGGGCACTTTCCACTCCCCCAGGGCACTCCACTCCCCCAGGGCACTTCCACTCCCCCAGGGCACTTCCACTCCCCCAGGGCACTCCACCCCCTCCACTTCCCTCCCAGGGCACTCCACTCCCCCAGGGCCACTTCCACTCCCCCAGGGCACTTCCCACTCCCCCAGGGCACCTCCACCCCCCAGGCCTCCCCCCCCAGGGCACTTCCACTCCCCCAGGGCACTTCCACTCCCCCAGGGCACTTCCACTCCCCCAGGGCACTTCCACTCCCCCAGGGCACTTCCACTCCCCCAGGGCACTTCCACTCCCCCAGGGCACTTCCACTCCCCCAGGGCACTTTCCACTCCCCCAGGGCACCCACTCCCAGGCACTTCCACTCCCCCAGGGCACCCTCCACTCCCCCCAGGGCACTTCCACTCCCCCAGGGCACTTCCACTCCCCCAGGGCACTTCCACTCCCCCAGGGCACCTCCACTCCCCCAGGGCACTCTCCACTCCACCAGGGCACTTCCACTCCCCCAGGGCACTTCTACTCCCCCAGGGCACCTCCCTCCCCCAGGGCACTTCCACTCCCCCAGGGCACCTCCACTCCCCCAGGGCACTTCCACTCCCCCAGGCACTTCCCCTCCCCCAGGGCACTTCCACTCCCCCAGGGCACCTCCACTCCCCCAGGCACTTCCACTCCCCCAGGGCACCTCCACTCCCCCCAGGCACCTCCACTCCCCCAGGCACTTCCACTCCCCCAGGGCCTCTCCACTCCCCCAGGGCCCCTCCACTCCCCCCAGGCACCTCCACTCCCCCAGGGCACTTCCACTCCCCCAGGGCACTTCCACTCCCCCAGGGCGCTTCCACTCCACCAGGGCCTCTCTACTCCCCCAGGGCACTTCCACTCCCCCAGGGCACCTCCACTCCACCAGGGCCTCTCCCCTCCCCCAGGCACTTCCACTCCTCCAGGGCACCTCCACTCCCCCAGGGCACTTCCACTCCCCCAGGGCCCCTCCTCTCCCCCGTGGGGGGCTGAAGAAGTCCTCTCGCGACAGACACATCGTGACTCTGCCGAGGAGGATCCTCGTCAAACATCCGGAGCGACGAGGCGTCTGGGAGTCGAGCTCAGTGCCGGCGCTGCAGCCTCACTGACGGGGAGCTGCCCCGAGGGTAGGTGTCGGTGCACAGGTTGGAAACTCACGTCTTGGGGACTGATTTTTGCGTGTTGGTTTTGGACTAGCACGGTGACTACGTACGGTGCGAAAGAAGTTGATTATATATACAAACATACGACGTGACGTAATTCCCATTGACGTCACGCCCTCTGATCATTATTAAATATTGATCGTGCCACATTTCACACCTCGGGCCCAATTGTCGGATTGTTTTCCGCGATCGAACTCCCAAAAGTCGCGAACACAATCCCCCACCGCCGCCACCACCACCCCCCAGGAGACATCCATGCCAGAGGCGGTATCGTTCACCGTTGAGGAGTTTCACTGCTGAGCATGGAGCCCCGGTGCGAGATGGCCCAGCGCGGCGTTCTTGATTGCAAGGCCCACGGGCCTCCGGCCACCACCGATGGCCAATTTTGGTGCGGGCCCTGCCGACAATAAACAAACCCCCAAAACGTGGCGTGGAACGGCGCGGAGACACGCGCACAACTGCTGGGTGTCCCCACTGGATGTCCCGCGAAGAAACGAAAAAATAATCGAGAGACATTTATAGCTGATCGGATTCGTCGAGCAGGAGTAACGATGTCTGTTTGCTCGTGAAAATTACTCTTTGATTCTTTCGGTAAAGTCACGGAGGTAGAAAATTAAATAAAAGAAAATAAATGTTGTTTTCATTTAGTTTTATTTAAATACTTTTTATTTGTTTTATTTAAAGTCACGTCAGTAGAAAAATAAAACAAAATAAAAATAACATAATTTTGTTTCATTTAAATAATTTTTATTTTGTTTTCTTTTTCTACCTACGTGACTTTCAATAAAACGAAATAAAAATTATTGAAAAAAACAAAATAAAAAAAAAAACATTTATTTTGTTTTATTTTGTTTCATTTTTCTACCTACGTGACTTTAAATAAAACTAAATAATTTTTCTTAAAGATAAACTAAATAAAAAAACACATTTATTTTGATTCATTTTATTTTTCTACCTACGTGACTTTAAATAAAACGAAATAAAAATTATTGAAATAAAACAAAATAAAAACACATTTATTTTATTTTTCTACCGACGTGACTTTAAATAAAACTAAATAAAAAATGTTTTAATAAAACTAAATAAAAAACATTTATTTTGATTCGTTTTATTTTTCTACCTATGTGACTTTACGAAAGAACCAACGAGTATCGATTCAGCAGTCACGAAAGCTTCAAATCAAGATTCTGGAAATGAGTGAAGAACACCAAATGTGGGTCCAAGAACCTCTTCAGAAGACGACAACGATCCTCCTCCACTTGCCAGGGCAGATAACGACATCCCCGCCGGTAGCTCCAGCGCCCGGAGCGATGAATGAACCCTGTCGCTCACGAGTGATGATGATCAAACCCGTTCACCTCTGGGGTTCAATATGTAATAAAGGTCGTGGAAGCGACTTCTGGAATCCGGTCTTTATTTGTCTTTCGTTCACAACACTCCCATCTTACTCCTTCACGCTGCTGACAGACAGCGTGAGAGGGAGAGAGACACGTGCGGCCACGTGGCAGCCTGGACCACGTGGCAGCCTGGACCACGTGGCAGCCTGGACCCAGCTCCAGCGTGGCCTCACCCTCCGTTCGTTCCAGATCTGACCACGTGTTGTCCGTCTCCACCCCTTTTAATATCCGGGTCACGTGGTACCTTTCCACCAATCCTGGTTAACCTCTATGGAATCTTCTAGACTCCATAGTGCTCCCCGGACCACGCCCCTGACTTGTCCCCCATTGGCTGTGGCTAAAGCCAGCAGAACCAATCCTCCACTTACAGATGTCACCTTCCCATTACGTCAGGGCCACGCCCCTAGACTTCTCCCCATTGGCTATGGGCCAGGACCGGCAGAGCCAATCATCGCACGAGGTGTAATCCAACAGCAACCCGGATATGTCCTCACATTACAAATATGTAGACGCAATTGCCCCGATTCGTCGATTTTAATGAACGCCCATGGGTGGGGATGGATGGGATGGGTGAAGTTGGGTGGGGATGGGTTTGGATGCGTTGAGATGGGTGGGATGGGTGGGATGGGATGGGTGGGAATGAGTGGGAATGGGATGGGTGTTACTGGGATGGGCTCGCTGGGGTTTTGTGGGAGAGGCAGGAAGAGAGAAATGGAGCGCTCCAAATTATTGCCACGTGCCGCTGCCCGGCTGCAGCGCTGGGACAGACACGGCGTGTCTCGTGCGCCGATGTTGCCGGTCTCTTGTGGCTGGAGTTGTTGTGGTCGCGGGGTTGTGGTGGCTGTGGCCGAATTGTTGTGCTTGGGGTCGTTGTGACTGGAGTTTGTTGTTTTGTGGTTGTCGGGGGGGGGGTTGTGGTGGCAGGATGTTCTCGCTGCTGTCTCTTGGTGTGGACCAATCAGTTTCAAAGACAATGCATAGATTATCAGAGTGTGTTATTTGTTTGCATTCTAACCACAAGCATTGTGGTTAATCCAGTAGCGTGATTCCTTCTAAAGGGTTTCAGTTTGGTGTTTTGACATCTCAACACCTGTTTTCTTGCCAGAAAAAATTGGGAAACCTCTATTCTCGTATAAGCTTTTATTATTTATTTATTTATTCTTAGACCGATTTGCAACATTTCGGTGACGGAGGCAGTGTCGGGTGGCCGTCGTCATCGCCGCCTGCCAGCCGGCGAGGGGCCGCTGGTGTCGAGCGACCTGCCCGCGAGCGGAGTCCTCGGCTCGGCTTCAGGTCGAGCGTCAGATGGAGGGGACCCCCCCCACCCCCCACCCCCAGGGCACTCGTGAAGCGGTGGGGGCTCCCGGCGTTTTAGGGGGTGGGGGGGGGCAATCACAGAGACACGAGCCCCACTGAGTCTGCACTATGCGTCTCTGTGTGAGTCTCTGTGTGAGTCTATGGGTGTCTGTGTGGAGTCTATGGGTGAGTCTTGCGTCTCTGTGTGTGAGTCTACGGGTCTCTGTGTGTGAGTCTATGGGTCTCTGTGTGAGTCTGTGGGTCTCTGTGTGAGTCTATGTGCCTCTGTGACTGCATGGGTCTCTGTGTGAGTCTATGCGTCTCTGTGTGAGTCTATGGGTCTCTGTGTGTGTCAATGTGCGAGTCTGTGGGTCTCTGTGTGAGTCTGTGGGTCTCTGTGTGAGTCTATGCGTCTCTGTGTGAGTCTATGGGTCTCTATGTGAGTCTATGGGTTTCTGTGTGAGTCTATGGGTCTCTGTGTGAGTCTATGCGTCTCTGTGTGAGTCTATGGGTCTCTGTGTGAGTCTATGGGTCTCTGTGTGAGTCTATGGGTCTCTGTGTGAGTCTATGTGTCTCTGTGTGAGTATATCGGTCTCTGTGTGAGTCTATGGGTCTCTGTGTGAGTCTATGCGTCTCTGTGTGAGTCTATGGGTCTCTGTGTGAGTCTATGCGTCTCTGTGTGAGTCTATGGGTCTCTGTGTGAGTCTATGCGTCTCTGTGTGAGTCTATGCGTCTCTGTGTGAGTCTATGCGTCTCTGTGTGAGTCTATGCGTCTCTGTGTGAGTCTATGCGTCTCTGTGTGAGTCTATGCGTCTCTGTGTGAGTCTATGCGTCTCTGTGATGAGTCTATGGGTTTCTGTGTGAGTCTATGCGTCTCTGTGGGAGTCTATGGGTCTCTGTGATGAGTCTATGGGTTTCTGTGTGAGTCTATGGGTCTCTGTGTGAGTCTATGGGTCTCTGTGAGTCTATGGGTTTCTGTGTGAGTCTATGGGTCTCTGTGTGAGTCTATGCGTCTCTGTGTGAGTCTATGGGTCTCTGTGAGTCTATGGGTCTCTGTGTGAGTATATGGGTCTCTGTGTGAGTCTATGTGTCTCTGTGTGAGTATATCGGTCTCTGTGTGAGTCTATGGGTCTCTGTGTGAGTCTATGCGTCTCTGTGTGAGTCTATGGGTCTCTGTGTGAGTCTATGCGTCTCTGTGTGAGTCTATGGGTCTCTGTGTGAGTCTATGCGTCTCTGTGTGAGTCTATGCGTCTCTGTGTGAGTCTATGCGTCTCTGTGTGAGTCTATGGGTCTCTGTGTGAGTCTATGCGTCTCTGTGTGAGTCTATGCGTCTCTGTGTGAGTCTATGCGTCTCTGTGATGAGTCTATGGGTTTCTGTGTGAGTCTATGCGTCTCTGTGGGAGTCTATGGGTCTCTGTGATGAGTCTATGGGTTTCTGTGTGAGTCTATGGGTCTCTGTGTGAGTCTGTGGGTCTCTGTGATGAGTCTATGGTCTCTGTGTGAGTCTGTGGGTCTTTGTGTGGTCGGGCGTGGTGCTGGCCACCCACCCCCTCGTGTACCGTTCCGGCCTTCATAGGTGCTCGCTAACAGCACTTGCCTACAGTCTGTTATGTCTATATGGGGGATTTTAGTCTTTGTCTGGCTTCAGTGACAAGTCAAGCAGTCCACGTGTGTTCCCACGGGTCTCTATGGGAGTCTCTGGCGAGTCGATGGGTCTCTGTGCAAAGTCCCTGGCGGTCAGCGGTGCCCTCTGACATGGCCGTGGTGGTGATGGTGGTGATGATGGTGGTGATGATGGTGGTGATGATGGCTAAAGCACAGCAAGTTGGCACAGTAGGGGGCACAGGTGGTGCATCAGCCAGTCATCTCGGTCATCTCAGTCAGTCGACCCGTGTACCTGCTGGGTCTGCCCCGTGACCTCCTGCCAGCGGGCGTTCGACACTTCACGTGGCCTCAAGGTGCACATGGCCTGCGTCGTGGTGACGTCACTGCCACTTATTAGCGAATGGCGGTTGTTGTTGATGGTGGTGATGATGATGGTGATGATGATGGTGATGATGGTGGTGATGATGATGGTGATGATGGTGATGGTAATGATGATGGTGATGATGATGGTGATGATGGTGATGGTGATGATGGTGATGATGGTGATGATGGTGATGGGTGATNGTGATGATGATGATGATGGTGGTGATGATGGTGGTGATGATGGTGGTGATGATGGTGATGGTGGTGATGATGATGGTGATGATGATGGTGATGATGATGATGGTGATGATGATGGTGGTGATGATGGTGATGATGATGATGATNGTGATGATGGTGGTGATGATGGTGATGATGATGGTGATGATGATGGTGATGATGGTGGTGATGATGGTGGTGATGATAATGGTGATGGTGATGATGATGGTGATGATGATGGTGATGATGGTGATGGTGATGATGGTGATGATGGTGGTGATGATGGTGGTGATGATGGTGATGGTGGTGATGATGGTGGTGATGATGGTGATGATGATGGTGGATGGTGGTGATGATAATGATGGTGATGATGATGGTGATGATGGTGGTGATGATGGTGGTGATGATGGTGATGATGGTGGTGATGATGATGGTGTGATGATGGTGATGATGATGGTGGTGGTGGTGATGGTGGTGATGATAATGATGGTGATGATGATGAGGATGATGATGGTGATGATGATGGTGATGATGGTGATGATGATGGTGATGATGGTTGTGGTGATGATGGTGGTGATGATGGTGATGATGGTGGTGATGATGATGGTAATGATGATGGCGGTGATGATAATGATCGTGATGATAATGATGGTATGATGGTGATGATGGTGATGATGGTGATGATGATGGTGACGAAAGCATCTCCACCGAAGCCTCTGAGGCTGCCACGCCAGGGATCTTCTTCCTCGTGGCAAAGCCGAAGACCCCGCGCGATAATCTGTTGGGGACCGTCGTAAAGCCGCCTCGGACATCGCATCCCGCCTTCGGTTCTCCGTGTCGAATGGAAATAAATAAAATAAAAATATAAAAGAGCGGAAACGGCCTCGCGCGAGCAGTTTCAGATTTATTGCTCGCCTTTGAGGTCGCCGTATCTTTATCGTCTACCGCAGTTCAAAGGGTCCACACGTAGCTCGCTTATCTGTCGTTCAGTGCGTGCGTGCGTGCGGAGCGGTGGCGCAGCGGTTAGCGCACTGAGCGGTGAACCCTGCCACCCCCTCCCCACCGAGTTTGTAACGTATTTTCTAGAGCTGAGCCCCGGAGAGCTCCAGGTTTGACCTAATTCTGGCATAATCTAGGGCAGGGGCAGAGGTCGCCACCGGGTACCCGATACCCGGCACTTCCACACTCCCCCAGGGCACTTCCACACTCCCCCAGGGCACCTCCACTCCACCAGGGCCTCTCCACTCCCCAGGGCACTTCCACTCCCCCAGGGCACTTCCACTCCCCCAGGGCACTTCCACTCCCCAGGGCACCTCCACTCCCCCAGGGCCCCTCCACTCCCCCAGGGCACTTCCACTCCCCAGGGCACTTCCACTCCCCCAGGGCACTTCCACTCCCCCAGGGCACTTCCACTCCCCCAGGGCACCTCCACTCCACCAGGGCCTCTCCACTCCCCCAGGGCACTTCCACTCCCCCAGGGCACTTCCACTCCCCAGGGCACTTCCACTCCCCCAGGGCACCTCCACTCCCCCAGGGCCCCTCCACTCCCCCAGGGCACTTCCACTCCCCCACGGCACTTCCACTCCCCCAGGGCACCTCCACTCCCCCAGGGCACTTCCACTCCCCCAGGGCACCTCCACTCCCCAGGGCCCCTCCACTCCCCCAGGGCACTTCCACTCCCCCAGGGCACTTCCACTCCCCCAGGGCACCTCCACTCCCCCAGGGCACTTCCACTCCCCCAGGGCACTTCCACTCCCCCAGGGCACCTCCACTCCCCCAGGGCACTTCCACTCCCCCAGGGCACTTCCACTCCCCAGGGCACTTCCACTCCCCCAGGGCACTTCCACTCCCCCAGGGCACCTCCACTCCCCCAGGGCACTTCCACTCCCCCAGGGCACTTCCACTCCCCCAGGGCACTTCCACTCCCCAGGGCACCTCCACTCCCCCAGGGCACTTCCACTCCCCAGGGCACTTCCACTCCCCCAGGGCACTTCCACTCCCCCAGGGCCCTCCACTCCCCCAGGGCACTTCCACTCCCCCAGGGCACTTCCACTCCCCCAGGGCACCTCCACTCCCCCAGGGCACTTCCACTCCCCCAGGGCACTTCCACTCCCCCAGGGCACTTCCACTCCCCCAGGGCACTTCCACTCCCCCAGGGCACTTCCACTCCCCCAGGGCACTTCCACTCCCCCAGGGCACCTCCACTCCCCCAGGGCACTTCCACTCCCCAGGGCACTTCCACTCCCCCAGGGCACTTCCACTCCCCCAGGGCACCTCCACTCCCCCAGGGCACTTCCACTCCCCCAGGGCACTTCCACTCCCCCAGGGCACTTCCACTCCCCCAGGGCACCTCCACTCCCCCAGGGCACTTCCACTCCACCAGGGCACTTCCACTCCCCCAGGGCACTTCTACTCCCCCAGGGCACCTCCACTCCCCAGGGCACTTCCACTCCCCCAGGGCACCTCCACTCCCCCAGGGCACTTCCACTCCCCCAGGGCACTTCCACTCCCCCAGGGCACTTGGACGAGGGGGGGGTTGTGGGTGGTGGTGGGGTCACTTCTGATCAACAGCAGGCAGGTACTCCACAGCAGGTACTCACAGCAGGTACTCACACAGCAGGTACTCACACAGCAGGTACCCACACAGCAGGTACTCACACAGTAGGTACTTACACAGCAGGTACTCACACAGTAGGTACTTACACAGCAGGTATCACAGCAGGTACCACACAGCAGGTACACACAGTAGGTACTTACACAGAGGTACTCACAGCAGGTACTCACAAGTGGTACTACACAGCAGGTACTCACACAGTAGGTACTTACACAGCAGGTACTCACAACAGGTACTCACACAGTAGGTACCTACACAGGAGGTACTCACACAGTAGGTACTTACACAGCAGGTACTACAACAGGTACTCACACAGTAGGTACCTACACAGCAGGTACTCACACAGCAGGTACTTACACAGCAGGTCCCACACAGCAGGTACCCACACAGCAGGTACTACACAGCAGGTACCACACAGCAGGTACTCACACAGCAGGTACTACACAGCAGGTACCCACACAGAGGTACTCACACAGCAGGTACCCACACAGCAGGTACTCACACAGCAGGTACTTACACAGCAGGTACCCACACAGCAGGTACCCACACAGCAGGTTTTCACACAGCAGGTACCCACACAGCAGGTACCCAACAGCAGTACTCACACAGCAGGTACTCACACACAGGTACTTACACAGCAGGTACTCACACAGGGTACTTACACAGCAGGTACTCACACACAGGTACCACAAGCAGGTACTCACACACAGGTACTCACACAGCAGGTACTCACACAGCAGGTACTTACACAGCAGGTACCACACAGCAGGTACTCACACAGCAGGTACTTACACAGCAGGTACTCACAGCAGGTACCACACAGCAGGTACCCACACAGCAGGTATCACACAGCAGGTACTCGCACAACAGGCCCACAGCAGGTACTTACACAGCAGGTACCCACACAGCAGGTACTCACAACAGGTACTCACACAGCAGGTACTCACACAGCAGGTACTTACACAGCAGGTACTTACACAGCAGGTACTCAACAGCAGGTACCCACACAGCAGGTACTTACACAGCAGGTACCCACACAGCAGGTACCCACACAGCAGGTACTCACACAGCAGGTACTTACACAGCAGGTACTTACACAGCAGATACTTACACAGCAGGTACTTACACAGCAGGTACTCACACAGCAGGTACCCACACAGCAGGTACTTACACAGCAGGTACCACACAGCAGGTACCCACAGCAGGTACTCACACAGCAGGTACTCACACAGCAGGTACTTACACACAGGTACTCACACAGTAGGTACTTACACAGCAGGTATCACACAGCAGGTACTCACACAGCAGGTACTTACACAGCAGGTACCCCACAGCAGGTACTCACACAGCAGGTACCACACAGCAGGTACTCACACAGCAGGTACTCGCACAGCAGGTATTCGCACAGCAGGTACTCACACAGCAGGTACCCACACAGCAAGTACCTACACAGCAGGTACTCACACAGCAGGTACTCACACAGCAAGTACTCGCACAGCAGGTACTCGCACAGCAGGTACTCACACAGCAGGTACCCACACAGCAAGTACCTACACAGCAGGTACTCACACAGCAGGTACTCACACAGCAGGTACTCACACAGCAGGTACTCACACAGCAGGTACCTACACAGCAGGTACTCACACAGCAGGTACCCACACAGCAAGTACTCACACAGCAGGTACCCACACAGCAGGTACTCACACAGTAGGTACCCACACAGCAGGTACCCACACAGCAAGTACTCACACAGCAGGTACCCACACAGCAGGTACTCACACAGTAGGTACCCACACAGCAGGTACCCACACAGCAGGTACCCACACAGCAGGTACCCACACAGCAAGTACTCACACAGCAGGTACCCACACAGCAGGTACCCACACAGCAAGTACTCACACAGCAGGTACCCACACAGCAGGTACTCACACAGTAGGTACCCACACAGCAGGTACTCACACAGTAGGTACTCACACAGCAGGTACTCACACAGCAGGTACCCACACAGCAAGTACTCACACAGCAGGTACCCACACAGCAGGTACTCACACAGCAGGTACCTACACAGCAGGTACTCACACAGCAGGTACCCACACAGCAAGTACTCACACAGCAGGTACCCACACAGCAGGTACTCACACAGCAGGTACTCACACAGCAGGTACCACAAGATACAACAGCAGGTACTCACAGCAGGCTTACACAGGGTACCCACACAGCAGGTACTCACACAGCAGGTGCTCACACAGCAGGTGCTCACACAGCAGGTACTCACACAGCAGGTACCCACACAGCAGGGGATGGGTGGGAATGTGATGGGATGGCTGGGGATGGGTGGGGATGGGTTGGGTGGGGCTGGGATGGGATGGGTGGGGATGTAATGGGATGGGTGGGGATGGGATGGGTGGGGATGGGATGGGATGGGTGAAGTTGGGTGGGGATGGGTTTGGATGCGTTGAGATGGGTGGGGATGGGTGGGATGGGATGGGTGGGAATGAGTGGGAATGGGATGGGTGTTACTGGGATGGGCTCGCTGGGGTTTTGTGGGGAGAGGCAGGAAGAGAGAAATGGAGCGCTCCAATTATTGCCACGTGCCGCTGCCCGGCTGCAGCGCTGGGACAGACACGGCGTGTCTCGTGCGCCGATGTTGCCGGTCTCTTGTGGCTGGAGTTGTTGTGGTCGCGGGGTTGTGGTGGCTGTGGCCGAATTGTTGTGCTTGGGGTCGTTGTGACTGGAGTTGTTGTTGTTGTGGTTGTCGGGGGGGGGGGTTGTGGTGGCAGGATGTTCTCGCTGCTGTCTCTGGTGTGGACCAATCAGTTTCAAAGACAATGCATAGATTATCAGAGTGTGTTATTTGTTTGCATTCTAACCACAAGCATTGTGGTTAATCCAGTAGCGTGATTCCTTCTAAAGGGTTTCAGTTGGTGTTTTGACATCTCAACACCTGTTTTCTTGCCAGAAAAAAATTGGGAAACCTCTATTCTCGTATAAGCTTTTATTATTTATTTATTTATTCTTAGACCGATTTGCAACATTTCGGTGACGGAGGCAGTGTCGGGTGGCCGTCGTCATCGCCGCCTGCCAGCCGGCGAGGGGCCGCTGGTGTCGAGCGACCTGCCCGCGAGCGGAGTCCTCGGCTCGGCTTCAGGTCGAGCGTCAGATGGGAGGGGACCCCCCCCACCCCCCACCCCCCAGGGCACTCGTGAAGCGGTGGGGGCTCCCCGGCGTTTTAGGGGGTGGGGGGGGGCAATCACAGAGACACGAGCCCCACTGAGTCTGCACTATGCGTCTCTGTGTGAGTCTCTGTGTGAGTCTATGGGTGTCTGTGTGAGTCTATGGGTGAGTCTATGCGTCTCTGTGTGTGAGTCTACGGGTCTCTGTGTGTGAGTCTATGGGTCTCTGTGTGAGTCTGTGGTCTCTGTGTGAGTCTATGTGCCTCTGTGACTGCATGGGTCTCTGTGTGAGTCTATGCGTCTCTGTGTGAGTCTATGGGTCTCTGTGTGTGTCAAGTGCGAGTCTGTGGGTCTCTGTGTGAGTCTGTGGGTCTCTGTGTGAGTCTATGCGTCTCTGTGTGAGTCTATGGGTCTCTATGTGAGTCTATGGGTTTCTGTGTGAGTCTATGGTCTCTGTGTGAGTCTATGCGTCTCTGTGTGAGTCTATGGGTCTCTGTGTGAGTCTATGGGTCTCTGTGTGAGTCTATGGGTCTCTGTGTGAGTCTATGTGTCTCTGTGTGAGTATATCGGTCTCTGTGTGAGTCTATGGGTCTCTGTGTGAGTCTATGCGTCTCTGTGTGAGTCTATGGGTCTCTGTGTGAGTCTATGCGTCTCTGTGTGAGTCTATGGTCTCTGTGTGAGTCTATGCGTCTCTGTGTGGTCTATGCGTCTCTGTGTGAGTCTATGCGTCTCTGTGTGAGTCTATGGTCTCTGTGTGAGTCTATGCGTCTCTGTGTGAGTCTATGCGTCTCTGTGTGAGTCTATGCGTCTCTGTGATGAGTCTATGGGTTTCTGTGTGAGTCTATGCGTCTCTGTGGGAGTCTATGGGTCTCTGTGATGAGTCTATGGTTTCTGTGTGAGTCTATGGGTCTCTGTGTGAGTCTATGGGTCTCTATGTGAGTCTATGGGTTTCTGTGTGAGTCTATGGGTCTCTGTGTGAGTCTATGCGTCTCTGTGTGAGTCTATGGGTCTCTGTGTGAGTCTATGGGTCTCTGTGTGAGTATATGGGTCTCTGTGTGAGTCTTGTGTCTCTGTGTGAGTATATCGGTCTCTGTGTGAGTCTATGGGTCTCTGTGTGAGTCTATGCGTCTCTGTGTGAGTCTATGGGTCTCTGTGTGAGTCTATGCGTCTCTGTGTGAGTCTATGGTCTCTGTGTGAGTCTATGCGTCTCTGTGTGAGTCTATGCGTCTCTGTGTGAGTCTATGCGTCTCTGTGTGAGTCTATGGGTCTCTGTGTGAGTCTCTGTGTGAGTCTATGTGTCTCTGTGTGAGTCTATGCGTCTCTGTGATGAGTCTATGGGTTTCTGTGTGAGTCTATGCGTCTCTGTGGGAGTCTATGGGTCTCTGTGATGAGTCTATGGGTTTCTGTGTGAGTCTATGGGTCTCTGTGTGAGTCTGTGGGTCTCTGTGATGAGTCTATGGGTCTCTGTGTGAGTCTGTGGGTCTTTGTGTGGTCGGGCGTGGTGCTGGCCACCCACCCCCTCGTGTACCGTTCCGGCCTTCATAGGTGCTCGCTAACAGCACTTGCCCCTACAGTCTGTTATGTCTATATGGGGGATTTTAGTCTTTGTCTGGCTTCAGTGACAAGTCAAGCAGTCCACGTGTGTTCCCACGGGTCTCTATGGGAGTCTCTGGCGAGTCGATGGGTCTCTGTGCAAAGTCCCTGGCGGTCAGCGGTGCCCTCTGACATGGCCGTGGTGGTGATGGTGGTGATGATGGTGGTGATGATGGTGGTGATGATGGCTAAAGCACAGCAAGTTGGCACAGTAGGGGCACAGGTGGTGCATCAGCCAGTCATCTCGGTCATCTCAGTCAGTCGACCCGTGGTACCTGCTGGGTCTGCCCCGTGACCTCCTGCCAGCGGGCGTTCGACACTTCACGTGGCCTCAAGGTGCACATGGCCTGCGTCGTGGTGACGTCACTGCCACTTATTAGCGAATGGCGGTTGTTGTTGATGGTGGTGATGATGATGGTGATGATGATGGTGATGATGGTGGTGATGATGATGGTGATGATGGTGATGGTAATGATGATGGTGATGATGATGGTGATGATGGTGGTGATGATNGTGGTNATGATGGTGATGGTGATGATGGTGATNGTGATGANGGTGATGGTGATGATGGTGATGATGGTGGTGATGATGTGATGATGGTGGTGATGATGGTGATGGTGATGATGATGATGATGGTGATGATGATGATGATGGTGATGATGATGGTGGTGATGATGGTGATGATGATGGTGATGATGGTGGTGATGGTGGATGGTGATGGTGATGATGATGGTGATGATGATGGTGATGATGGTGGTGATGATGGTGGTGATGATAATGGTGATGGTGATGATGATGGTGATGATGATGGTGATGATGGTGATGGTGATGATGGTGATGATGGTGGTGATGATGGTGATGATGGTGATGATGATTGTGGTGATGATGGTGGTGATGATGGTGATGATGATGGTGGTGGTGGTGATGGTGGTGATGATAATGGTGATGATGATGGTGATGATGGTGGTGATGTGGTGATGGTGGTGATGATGGTGATGGTGATGATGATGGTGATGATGATGGTGATGATGATGGTGGTGGTGGTGATGGTGGTGATGATGATGGTGATGATGATGATGAGGATGATGATGGTGATGATGATGGTGGATGATGATGATGGTGATGGTGATGATGATGGTGATGATGGTGATGTTGATGGTGGTGATGATGGTGATGATGGTGGTGATGATGATGGTAATGATGATGGCGGTGATGATAATGATCGTGATGATAATGATGGTAATGATGGTGATGATGGTGATGATGATGGTGACGAAAGCATCTCCACCGAAGCCTCTGAGGCTGCCACGCCAGGGATCTTCTTCCTCGTGGCAAAGCCGAAGACCCCGCGCGATAATCTGTTGGGGACCGTCGTAAAGCCGCCTCGGACATCGCATCCCGCCTTCGGTTCTCCGTGTCGAATGGAAATAAATAAAATAAAAATATAAAAGAGCGGAAACGGCCTCGCGCGAGCAGTTTCAGATTTATTGCTCGCCTTTGAGGTCGCCGTATCTTTATCGTCTACCGCAGTTCAAAGGGTCCACACGTAGCTCGCTTATCTGTCGTTCAGTGCGTGCGTGCGTGCGGAGCGGTGGCGCAGCGGTTAGCGCACTGAGCGGTGAACCCTGCCACCCCTCCCCACCGAGTTTGTAACGTATTTTCTAGAGCTGAGCCCCGGAGAGCTCCAGGTTTGACCTAATTCTGGCATAATCTAGGGCAGGGGCAGAGGTCGCCACCGGGTACCGATACCCGGCACTTCCACACTCCCCCAGGGCACTTCCACACTCCCCCAGGGCACCTCCACTCCACCAGGGCCTCTCCACTCCCCCAGGGCACTTCCACTCCCCAGGGCACTTCCACTCCCCAGGGCACTTCCACTCCCCCAGGGCACCTCCACTCCCCAGGGCCCCTCCACTCCCCAGGGCACTTCCACTCCCCAGGGCACTTCCACTCCCCCAGGGCACTTCCACTCCCCCAGGGCACTTCCACTCCCCCAGGGCACCTCCACTCCACCAGGGCCTCTCCACTCCCCCAGGGCACTTCCACTCCCCCAGGGCACTTCCACTCCCCAGGGCACTTCCACTCCCCAGGGCACCTCCACTCCCCAGGGCCCTCCACTCCCCCAGGGCACTTCCACTCCCCACGGCACTTCCACTCCCCAGGGCACCTCCACTCCCCCAGGGCACTTCCACTCCCCCAGGGCACCTCCACTCCCCAGGGCCCCTCCACTCCCCCAGGGCACTTCCACTCCCCCAGGGCACTTCCACTCCCCAGGGCACCTCCACTCCCCCAGGGCACTTCCACTCCCCCAGGGCACTTCCACTCCCCAGGGCACCTCCACTCCCCCAGGGCACTTCCACTCCCCAGGGCACTTCCACTCCCCAGGGCACTTCCACTCCCCCAGGGCACTTCCACTCCCCCAGGGCACCTCCACTCCCCAGGGCACTTCCACTCCCCCAGGGCACTTCCACTCCCCAGGGCACTTCCACTCCCCAGGGCACTCCACTCCCCCAGGGCACTTCCACTCCCCAGGGCACTTCCACTCCCCCAGGGCACTTCCACTCCCCCAGGGCCCTCCACTCCCCCAGGGCACTTCCACTCCCCAGGGCACTTCCACTCCCCCAGGCACCTCCACTCCCCCAGGGCACTTCCACTCCCCAGGGCACTTCCACTCCCCAGGGCACTTCCACTCCCCAGGGCACTTCCACTCCCCCAGGGCACTTCCACTCCCCAGGGCACTTCCACTCCCCCAGGGCACCTCCACTCCCCCAGGGCACTTCCACTCCCCAGGGCACTTCCACTCCCCCAGGGCACTTCCACTCCCCCAGGGCACCTCCACTCCCCCAGGGCACTTCCACTCCCCCAGGGCACTTCCACTCCCCAGGGCACTTCCACTCCCCCAGGGCACCTCCACTCCCCAGGGCACTTCCACTCCACCAGGGCACTTCCACTCCCCCAGGGCACTTCTACTCCCCCAGGGCACCTCCACTCCCCAGGGCACTTCCACTCCCCCAGGGCACCTCCACTCCCCCAGGGCACTTCCACTCCCCCAGGGCACTTCCACTCCCCCAGGGCACTTCCACTCCCCAGGGCACCTCCACTCCCCCAGGGCACTTCCACTCCCCCAGGGCACCTCCACTCCCCCAGGGCACCTCCACTCCCCCAGGGCACTTCCACTCCCCAGGGCCTCTCCACTCCCCCAGGGCCCTCCACTCCCCAGGGCACCTCCACTCCCCAGGGCACTTCCACTCCCCAGGGCACTTCCACTCCCCAGGGCGCTTCCACTCCACCAGGGCCTCTCTACTCCCCAGGGCACTTCCACTCCCCCAGGGCACTCCACTCCACCAGGGCCTCTCCACTCCCCAGGGCACTTCCACTCCCCAGGGCCCCTCCTCTCCCCGTGGGGGCTGAAGAAGTCCTCTCGCGACAGACACATCGTGACTCTGCCGAGGAGGATCCTCGTCAAACATCCGGAGCGACGAGGCGTCTGGGAGTCGAGCTCAGTGCGGCGCTGCAGCCTCACTGACGGGAGCTGCCCCGAGGGTAGGTGTCGGTGCACAGGTTGGAAACTCACGTCTTGGGGACTGATTTTTGCGTGTTGGTTTGACTAGCACGGTTGACTACGTACGGTGCGAAAGAAGTTGATTATATATACAAACATACGACGTGACGTAATTCCCATTGACGTCACGCCCTCTGATCATTATTAAATATTGATCGTGCCACATTTCACACCTCGGGCCCAATTGTCGGATTGTTTTCCGCGATCGAACTCCCAAAAGTCGCGAACACAATCCCCACCGCCGCCACCACCACCCCCAGGAGACATCCATGCCAGAGGCGGTATCGTTCACCGTTGAGGAGTTTCACTGCTGAGCATGGAGCCCCGGTGCGAGATGGCCCAGCGCGGCGTTCTTGATTGCAAGGCCCACGGGCCTCCGGCCACCACCGATGGCCAATTTTGGTGCGGGCCCTGCCGACAATAAACAAACCCCAAAACGTGGCGTGGAACGGCGCGGAGACACGCGCACAACTGCTGGTGTCCCCACTGGATGTCCCGCGAAGAAACGAAAAATAATCGAGAGACATTTATAGCTGATCGGATTCGTCGAGCAGGAGTAACGATGTCTGTTTGCTCGTGAAAATTACTCTTTGATTCTTTCGGTAAAGTCACGGAGGTAGAAAAATTAAATAAAAGAAAATAAATGTTGTTTTCATTTAGTTTTATTTAAATACTTTTTATTTGTTTTATTTAAAGTCACGTCAGTAGAAAATAAAACAAAATAAAAATAACATAATTTTGTTTCATTTAAATAATTTTATTTTGTTTTCTTTTCTACCTACGTGACTTTCAATAAAACGAAATAAAAATTATTGAAAAAAAAACAAANTAAAAAAAAAACATTTATTTTGTTTTATTTGTTTCATTTTTCTACCTACGTGACTTTAAATAAAACTAAATAATTTTTCTTAAAGATAAACTAAATAAAAACACATTTATTTTGATTCATTTTATTTTTCTACCTACGTGACTTTAAATAAAACGAAATAAAANTTATTGAAATAAAACAAAATAAAACACATTTATTTTATTTTTCTACCGACGTGACTTTAAATAAAACTAAATAAAAATGTTTTAATAAAACTAAATAAAAAACATTTATTTTGATTCGTTTTATTTTTCTACCTATGTGACTTTACCGAAAGAACCAACGAGTATCGATTCCAGCAGTCACGAAAGCTTCAAATCAAGATTCTGGAAATGAGTGAAGAACACCAAATGTGGGTCCAAGAACCTCTTCAGAAGACGACAACGATCCTCCTCCACTTGCCAGGGCAGATAACGACATCCCCGCCGGTAGCTCCAGCGCCCGGAGCGATGAATGAACCTGTCGCTCACGAGTGATGATGATCAAACCCGTTCACCTCTGGGGTTCAATATGTAATAAAGGTCGTGGAAGCGACTTCTGGAATCCGGTCTTTATTTGTCTTTCGTTCACAACACTCCCATCTTACTCCTTCACGCTGCTGACAGACAGCGTGAGAGGGAGAGAGACACGTGCGGCCACGTGGCAGCCTGGACCACGTGGCAGCCTGGACCACGTGGCAGCCTGGACCCAGCTCCAGCGTGGCCTCACCCTCCGTTCGTTCCAGATCTGACCACGTGTTGTCCGTCTCCACCCCTTTTAATATCCGGGTCACGTGGTACCTTTCCACCAATCCTGGTTAACCTCTATGGAATCTTCTAGACTCCATAGTGCTCCCCGGACCACGCCCCTGACTTGTCCCCCATTGGCTGTGGCTAAAGCCAGCAGAACCAATCCTCCACTTACAGATGTCACCTTCCCATTACGTCAGGGCCACGCCCCTAGACTTCTCCCATTGGCTATGGGCCAGGACCGGCAGAGCCAATCATCGCACGAGGTGTAATCCAACAGCAACCCGGATATGTCCTCACATTACAAATATGTAGACGCAATTGCCCCGATTCGTCGATTTTAATGAACGCCCGCGATCGGCTCAACCGAGGAGGAGGCGATTTCTCTCCGTCCTAATCCGAGCAACGATTCGTCGATGCCTCTTTGAGAGACTCGTTGCGCGCGCGCGGTGCGGGGGAGCGGTGGTGCAGCGGTTAGCGTCGCCGCGGCCTCGAAATCCCCGGCGCGACCCCGAGGTTCGATTCCCCTTGCTCACGGCGGACCGGAGATTATCCGCACCTCCCTAGGTTGACTCGGCCCCAAATGATGCGTACAGAAAAAAAAAAATCGACGCTCGGGAGACAAAGGCGGCCGGGCGTGGTGCCGCTCGCTAGCAACAGCCACTTGCCCCGGCAGTCTGTGAAGGCTACACGGGCGGGCTGTCCCTTTGTCTTTGCGTGACAGCTGGCGCGTCTGTCAATCATTCCCGGCAGGTAACCGCCACAGCAGCCCACACCTGGAGTCTGTCACGTGTGTGTGTGTTAGGGTGTGTGTGTGTTAGGGTGGTTTGTGTGTGTGTTAGGTGTGTGTGTGTTAGGGGTGTGTGTGTGTTAGAGTTGTGTGTGTGTGTTAGGGTGGTGTGTGTGTTATGGTGTGTGTGTGTTAGGGGTGTGTGTGTGTTAGGGTGTGTGTGTGTTAGGGTGTGTGTGTGTGTTAGGGTGGTGTGTGTGTATTAGGGTGTGTGTGTGTTAGGGTTGTGTGTGTGTTAGGGTTGTGTGTGTGTTAGTGTGTGTGTGTGTGTGTGTTAGGGGTGTGTGTGTGTTAGGGTTGTGTGTGTGTTAGGGTTGTGTGTGTGTTAGGGTTGTGTGTGTGTTAGGGTTGTGTGTGTGTTAGGGTGTGTGTGTGTTAGGGTGTGTGTGTTAGGGTTATGTGTGTGTTAGGGTTGTGTGTGTGTTAGGGTGTGTGTGTGTGTGTTAGGGTTGTGTGTGTGTTAGGGTTGTGTGTGTGTGTTAGGGTGTGTGTGTGTTAGGGGTGTGTGTGTGTGTTATGGGTGTGTGTGTGTTATGGTGTGTGTGTGTGTTAGGTGTGTGTGTGTATTAGGGTGTGTGTTAGGGTTGTGTGTGTGTTAGGGTTGTGTGTGTGTTAGGGTTGTGTGTGTGTTAGGGTGTGTGTGTGTGTTAGGGGTGTGTGTGTTAGGGTTATGTGTGTGTTAGGGTTGTGTGTGTGTTAGGGTGTGTGTGTGTGTGTTAGGGGTGTGTGTGTGTTAGGGTGTGTGTGTGTTAGGGTTGTGTGTGTGTTAGGGGTGTGTGTGTGTGTTAGGGTGTGTGTGTGTTAGGGTGTGTGTGTGTTAGGGGTGTGTGTGTTAGGTGTGTGTGTGTGTGTTAGGGTGTGTGTGTTAGGGGTGTGTGTGTGTGTTAGGGGTGTGTGTGTGTTAGGTGTGTGTGTGTTAGGGTGTGTGTGTGTTAGGGTGTGTGTGTGTTAGGTGTGTGTGTGTGTGTTAGGGTGTGTGTGTGTTAGGGTGTGTGTGTGTTAGGGGGTGTGTGTTAGGGTGTGTGTGTGTTAGGGTGTGTGTGTGTTAGGGGTGTGTGTGTGTTAGGGTGTGTGTGTGTTAGGGTGTGTGTGTGTTAGGGTGTATGTGTGTTAGGGTGTGTGTGTGTTAGGGTGTGTGTGTGTTAGGGTTGTGTGTGTGTTAGGGTGTGTGTGTGTTAGGGTGTGTGTGTGTTAGGGGTGTGTGTGTGTTAGGGTTTGTGTGTGTTAGGGTTGTGTGTGTGTTAGGGTGTGTGTGTGTGTGTTAGGGTTGTGTGTGTGTTAGGGTTGTGTGTGTGTGTGTTAGGTGTGTGTGTGTTAGGGTGTGTGTGTGTTATGGGTGTGTGTGTGTTATGGGTGTGTGTGTGTGTTAGGGTGTGTGTGTGTATTAGGGTGTGTGTTAGGGTTGTGTGTGTGTTAGGGTTGTGTGTGTGTTAGGGTTGTGTGTGTGTTAGGGTGTGTGTGTGTGTTAGGGGTGTGTGTGTGTTAGGGTTATGTGTGTGTTAGGGTTGTGTGTGTGTTAGGGTGTGTGTGTGTGTGTGTGTGTTAGGGGTGTGTGTGTGTTAGGGTTATGTGTGTGTTAGGGTTGTGTGTGTTAGGGTGTGTGTGTGTGTTAGGGTTGTGTGTGTGTTAGGGTGTGTGTGTGTTAGGGTGTGTGTGTGTGTGTGTGNTAGAGTTGTGTGTGTTAGGGGTGTATGTGTGTTAGGGTTGTGTGTGTTAGGGTTGTGTGTGTGTTAGGGTGTGTGTGTGTTGGGGGGAGGGTGTGTGTTAGGGTGTGTGTGTTAGGGGTGTGTGTGTGTGTGTTAGGGTATGTGTGTGTTAGAGTTGTGTGTGTGTGTTAGGGTGTGTGTGTGTGTTAGGGGTGTGTGTGTGTGTTAGGTGTGTGTGTTAGGGTGTGTGTGTGTGTGTTAGGGTGTGTGTGTGTGTTAGGGTGTGTGTGTGTTAGGGTGTGTGTGTGTTAGGGTGTGTGTGTGTGTGTTAGGGGTGTGTGTGTGTATTAGGGTTGTGTGTGTGTTAGGGTTGTGTGTGTGTGTTAGGGTGTGTGTGTGTGTGTTAGGGTGTGTGTGTGTGTTAGGGTGTGTGTGTGTTAGGTGTGTGTGTTAGGGTGTGTGTGTGTGTTAGGGTGTGTGTGTGTTAGGTGTGTGTGTGTTAGGTGTGTGTGTGTGTGTGTTAGGTGTGTGTGTGTGTATTAGGGTGTGTGTGTGTTAGGGTGTGTGTGTGTGTGTGTTAGGGTTGTGTGTGTGTGTTAGGTGTGTGTGTGTTAGGGTTGGGTGTGTGTGTTAGGGTGTGTGTGTGTTAGGGTGTGTGTGTATGTGTGTTAGGGTGTGTGTGTGTGTTAGGGTTGTGTGTGTGTGTTAGGGTGTGTGTGTGTTAGGGTTGTGTGTGTGTGTTAGGGTTGTGTGTGTGTGTTAGGGGTGTGTGTGTGTGTGTGTTAGGGTGGTGTGTGTGTTATGGTGTGTGTGTGTTAGGTTGGGTGTGTGTATTAGGGTGTGTGTGTGATGTGTGTTAGGGGTGTGTGTGTGTGTTAGGGTTGCGTGTGTGTGTTAGGGGTGTGTGTGTGTTAGGGTTGTGTGTGTGTTAGGGGTGTGTGTGTGTGTTAGGGGTGTGTGTGTGTGTGTTAGGGGTGTGTGTGTGTTAGGGTGTGTGTGTGTTAGGGTGTGTGTGTGTTAGGTGTGTGTGTGTGTGTTAGGGTGTGTGTGTGTTAGGGGTGTGTGTGTGTGTGTTAGGGTGTGTGTGTGTTAGGGTGTGTGTGTGTTAGGGTGTGTGTGTGTTAGGGTGTGTGTGTTAGGGTGTGTGTGTGTTAGGGTGTGTGTGTGTTAGGGTGTGTGTGTGTTAGGGTGTGTGTGTGTTAGGGTGTATGTGTGTTAGGGTGTGTGTGTGTTAGGGTGTGTGTGTGTTAGGGTTGTGTGTGTGTGAGGGTTGTGTGTGTGTTAGGGTTGTGTGTGTGTGTTAGGTTTGTGTGTGTGTGTGTTAGGGTTGTGTGTGTGTGTGNTAGGGTTGTGTGTGTGTTAGGGTGTGTGTGTGTGTGTTAGGGGTGTGTGTGTGTTAGGGTTGTGTGTGTGTTAGGGTGTGTGTGTGTGTGNTAGGGTGTGTGTGTGTGTGTTAGGGTGTGTGTGTGTTAGGGTTGTGTGTGTGTTAGGGTGTGTGTGTGTGTTAGGGTGTGTGTGTGTTAGGGGTGTGTGTGTGTGTTAGGGTGTGTGTGTGTGTTAGGGTTGTGTGTGTGTGTTAGGGTGTGTGTGTGTGTTAGGGTTGTGTGTGTGTGTTAGGGTGTGTGTGTGTTAGGGGTGTGTGTGTGTGTTAGGGGTGTGTGTGTGTTAGAGTTGTGTGTGTGTTAGGGTTGTGTGTGTGTTAGGGTTGTGTGTGTGTTAGGGGTGTGTGTGTGTGTTAGGGTGTGTGGTGTGTGTGNTAGAGTTGTGTGTGTGTTAATGGGGTGTGTGTAAGGGTTGTGTGTGTGTGAATCAGGACTCTGTGTATTAGGGTTGGTGTGTGTGTATTATGGTTTGTGTGTGTGTGTGTTAGGGGTGTGTGTGTGTGTGCATTGGTTGCGTGTGTATTAGGGTTTGTGTGTGTTGAGGATTAAGTGCGTGTGTATGGGTTGACTGTGAGCACTTAGTGTGTGTGTGTACGAGTGCTCAGTGTGTGTATGGGTGCTGGTTGTGTACGTTAGGGTTTAGAGAGTGCGTGATAACTGGATATGCGAGTGAGTGTGGGGAGCGGTGGTGCAGCGGTTAGCGCGGCTGCGCTACGAACCCGACGACCCAAGTTCGATTCCCGCTCACGGCCAACACGATTATCTGAACCGGTCCTGGCTGGGCCTCCGCTAGGTCGACTCAGCCTCAAACGAGTACTTTGCGCGGTGTGTAAACATCGCCACTGGGGAGACAAAGGAGGCCGGGCGTGGTGCTGGCCACCCACCCCCTGCCGTGGCGGCCTTCATAGGTGCTACTCGCTAACAGCACTTGCCCCATCAGTCTGTTACAGGCTACACGGGGTCTTTGTATTATGGGTTTGAAGTGTGACAGGGGGTGTGTTAGATTACGTGAGACCCAACTGGATGTGTGTGTGTAACGTTCAGAGAGAGAGAGAGAGTGTGTGTACACGTGTGTGTGTGTTACAGATGAGAGTGTGTGTGTCACATTCAGAGAGAGAGAGTGTGTGTGTGAGTGTTCAGGGAGAGTGTGTGTGTGTGAGTGTTCAGGGAGAGTGTGTGTGTGTGTGAATGTTCAGGGATAGTGTGTGTGTGTGAATGTTCAGGGATAGTGTGTGTGGGTGAATGTTCAGGGAGAGTGTGTGTGTGTGTGTTCAGGGATAGTGTGTGTGTGTGTGAATGTTCAGGAGAGTGTGTGTGTGTGAATGTTCAGGGAGAGTGTGTGTGTGTGAATGTTCAGGGAGAGTGTGTGTGTGTGAGTGTTCAAAGAGAGAGTGTATGTGAGTGTTCAGGGAGAGAGAATGTGTGTGTGTGAGTGTTCAGGGAAAGAGTGTGTGTGTGAGTGTTCAGGGAAAGAGTGTGTGTGTGTGTTCAGGGAAAGTGTGTGTGTGTGAGTGTTCAGGGAAAGGGTGTGTGTGTGAGTGTTCAGGGAAAGAGTGTGTGTGTGAGTGTTCAGGGAAAGAGTGTGTGTGTGAGTGTTCAGGGAAGAGTGTGTGTGTGTGTTCAGGGAAAGTGTGTGTGTGAGTGTTCAGGGAAAGAGTGTGTGTGTGAGTGTTCAGGGAAAGAGTGTGTGTGTGAGTGTTCAGGAAAGAGTGTGTGTGTGAGTGTTCAGGGAGAGAGTGTGTGTGTGTTCAGGGAAAGTGTGTGTGTGTGAGTGTTCAGGGAAAGAGAGTGTGTGTGAGTGTTCAGGGAGAGAGAGTGTGTGTGTGTTCAGGGAGAGAGTGTGTGTGAGTGTTCAGTGAGAGTGTGTGTGAGTGTTCAGGGAGAGAGTGTGTGTGAGTGTTCAGTGAGAGTGTGTGTGAGTGTTCAGGGAGAGAGTGTGTGTGTGTTCAGGGAGAGAGTGTGTGTGTGTTCAGGGAGAGAGTGTGTGTGAGTGTTCAGGGAGAGAGTGTGTGTGTGTTCAGGGAGAGAGTGTGTGTGAGTGTTCAGGGAGAGTGTGTGTGTGAGTGTTCAGTGAGAGTGTGTGTGAGTGTTCAGGAGAGAGTGTGTGTGTGTTCAGGGAGAGAGTGTGTGTGAGTGTTCAGGGAGAGAGTGTGTGTGTGTTCAGGGAGAGAGTGTGTGTGAGTGTTCAGGGAGAGAGTGTGTGTGAGTGTTCAGGGAGAGAGTGTATGTGAGTGTTCAGGGAAAGTGTGTGTGTGTGAGTTCAGGAAGTGTGTGTGTGAGTGTTCAGAGAGAGAAAGTGTGTGTGTGAGTGAGAGAGTGTGTGTGTGTTCAGGGAAAGAGAGTGTGTGTGAGTGTTCAGGGAGAGAGTGTATGTGAGTGTTCAGGGAAAGAGAGTGTGTGTGAGTGTTCAGTGAGAGAGTGTGTGTGTGTGTTCAGGGAGAGAGTGTGTGTGTGAGTGTTCAGGAGAGAGTGTGTGTGTGAGTGTTCAGGGAGAGAGTGTGTGTTCAGGGAGAGAGTGTGAGTGTTCAGTGAGAGTGTGTGTGTGTGTGTTCAGGGAGAGAGTGTGTGTGAGTGTAGAGAGAGAGTGTGTTCAGAGTGTGTGTGTGTGTTCAGGGAGAGAGAGTGTGTATGTGTGAGTGTTCAGGGAGAGAGTGGTGTGTGTGAGTGTAGAGAGAGA
The DNA here is from genome assembly GCA_018977245.1 of Lethenteron camtschaticum. Lineage (NCBI taxonomy): Eukaryota > Metazoa > Chordata > Hyperoartia > Petromyzontiformes > Petromyzontidae > Lethenteron > Lethenteron camtschaticum. Next base: position 6,898,266 of record MU249620.1, on the reverse strand, counting down.
GTGTGTTCAGAGTGTGTGTGTGTGTTCAGGGAGAGAGTGTGTGTGTGAGTGAGTGTTTAACTACGACTAGAAAGCAACATCGGTGAGAACGAGAGCGCGGTGGTGGTGGTGGTGGGGGTGGCCGTGAGTTGTTGGTGGTGGTGGTGATGGGGGAGTGAATTGGGGGAGGGCAGTGGTGGTGGTGGTGGCGAATTTGAGAGGTTGGGGGGGAGGGAGAGAACAGAGAGGGAGGGGAGAGAGGCAGGGAGGGGGAAGGCTTAGGGAATGCTTTTATCTGCGGCCAAAAAACCTCAGCAGCGAGAGAGAGAGAGCTTAGTGCTGGAGTGAAGAATACGAGAATACGAGAGAGCGAAGGGAGAGAGTGGCGACTCAACCACTGTTCTGTCCAGGCCACCACCACTCTCACCACCACCACCACGATCTGGTGATCACTACCACACCACCAGCATCATCATCACAGTACCAGGATCTGAATACCATCGGTACAATAACATAATCTCAGTGCTATCATCATCAACAACATCACAGCATTGTAATCATCTGAATAGCAGCATTGCAATACCGTCATCACAGGACCATCATCATCATCACATTAGCGTCATCATCAGAAAACCATCGCCATCACCACTCACAGCACCACCATCATCATCATCACCACCGGATAGTGTGTTCATCGTCACGGTTACCATCATCTTCACTGCAACACAATCACATCTGCCGATCGTATCATCATCATCGCCACCATCGCCATAGCGCCACCACCATCATCATCATCGCCGTTGCAGCAGCAGCATCATCACCATCATCATCACGATCATCACAATCATCACCATCATCATCACGATCATCACAATCATCACCATCATCATCACGATCATCACAATCATCACCATCATCATCACCACGACCAAGGAGGGGAGATGGATGGGGCTGTCGGGTTACCATCGCGGGGCTGTGAGACGCCGGGATTCGGATTGAGAATTACAACTTTTAGGGGCATCAACAACATCAACAACATCAACAACAACAACATCAACAAGTGACGACGGAACGTGGTGGACCCTCAATACATCCACAGTGTTGGGAGGAAAAGAAATCAACAACAATGGGCAAGTTTCAGTCGAAACAGGGTAAGTGTTGGACGCGTGCTTGTCTGCGGCTGCCGATGATGGTTCTCTAATCACCCGTGGTGGTTGTGTGTGAGTATCGTGTTGTGTGAGTGTTGTGTCGTGTGTGTGTGTCGTGTTGTGTGTGTGTCGTGTTGTGTGTGTGTGTCGTGTTGTGTGTGTGTGTCGTGATGTGTGTGAGTGTTGTGTTGTGTGTGTGTCGTGATGTGTGTGAGTATCGTGTTGTGTGTGTGTGTCGTGTGTGTGTGTGTGTCGTGTTCTGTGTGTGTGTTGTGTTGTGTGTGTGTCGTGATGTGTGTGAGTGTTGTGTTGTGTGTGTGTGTCATGTTGTGTGTGAGTATCGTGTTGTGTGTGTGTCGTGTGTGAGTGTCGTGTTGTGTGTGTGTCGTGATGTGTGTGAGTGTTGTGTTGTGTGTGTGTCGTGTGTGTGTGTGTCGTGATGTGTGTGAGTGTTGTGTTGTGTGTGTGTGTCGTGTTGTGTGTGAGTGTCGTGTTGTGTGTGTGTTGTGTTGTGTGTGTGTCGTGTTGTGTGTGTCGTGATGTGTGTGTGTCGTGATGTGTGTGAGTGTTGTGTTGTGTGTGTGTGTCGTGTTGTGTGTGAGTGTCGTGTTGTGTGAGTGTCGTGTGTGAGTGTCGTGTTGTGTGTGTGTCGTGTTGTGTGTGTGTGTCGTGTTGTGTGTGTGTGTCGTGTTGTGTGTGTGTGTCGTGTTGTGTGTGAGTGTCGTGTGTGAGTGTTGTGTTGTGTGTGTGTGTCGTGATGTGTGTGAGTGTTGTGTTGTGTGTGAGTGTCGTGTGTGAGTGTTGTGTTGTGAGTGTGTGTCGTGTTGTGTGTGAGTGTCGTGATGTGTGTGAGTGTCGTGTTGTGTGTGAGTGTTGTGTTGTGTGTGAGTGTCGTGTGTGAGTGTTGTGTTGTGTGTGTGTGTCGTGATGTGTGTGAGTGTCGTGTTGTGTGTGTGTGTCGTGTTGTGTGTGAGTGTCGTGTGTGAGTGTTGTGTTGTGTGTGTGTGTCGTGATGTGTGTGAGTGTTGTGTGTGAGTGTCGTGTTCTGTGTGTGTGTCGTGTTGTGTGTGAGTGTCGTGTTGTGTGTGAGTGTTGTGTTGTGTGTGTCGTGTTGTGTGTGAGTCTCTTTTTAATGTCATTTTAACGGTGGGGAGCGGTGGCGCAGCGGTTAGCGCTACGCTGCGCTACGAACCCGGCGATCCGGGGTTCGATTCCCGCTCACGGCCAATACTGGACACGATTATCTGAACCGGTCCTGGGCCTCTCCTAGGTCGACTCAGCCTCAAACGAGTATCTGGTGCGGTGTGTAAAACATCGGCACTGGGGGAGACAAAGGCGGCCGAGCGTGAGTGCTGGCCACCCACCCCTCGTGTGCCGTGCCGGCCTTCATAGGTGCTGCTCGCTAACAGCACTTGCCCCAACAGTCTGTTGAGGCTACACGGGGATCTTTGGTGTGTTGTACACGCTTTATGGACAGTCGGGACAAGCTGTGTTGGCGAGCACCTATTAAGGTCGGCACGGCGCACGTGCGCATGGTGTGTCCGAATAACTCCCCGGCCGCCTTTGTCTTCCCAGTATTTGTGTAATTATTGGACGAGACACCACGTGTGTGTATGTATGCAATAACAGGCACATCCAAAGCAATTGCCACTGCAACTTATACTCAAAAAGGTACTTGCACAACTGCCATCTGGGATACATTGCAGAGGTCGCAACCGGGTACCCGATACCCGTACCCTACCCGATACCCGGCTATCCGTACCCGGCCGGGAACGGGTACGGGTAGCCGTTTTCGACCCTGGTGCGGCCGGGTACGGGTACGGGTAAGGAATCAAAACCCGTTTGCGACCTCTGATACATTGCGATGAAATCGTGTTTTACAATTGAACAAGAAAGATATAACAAGCGACGTTTCGGACAGCGGGCCTTATTAACAGCACACGGAGAGGCCAGATAGATAGGTCATGGTCACGGCAAGGCGTATTATACACGTCCTGTAAGTTAGATAAGTTAAATTAAAAAAACTATCTAATCGTACGGTGGCTTTCCACCGCTGAATGAAGGCCTCTGCAAATCGGGTCGGTCTTGGGGGTTGTTTGACCATACTTCACCACGCTGGTTCAGCGAATGACCTGCCCATTACGGGACATCTGCAGTAACAAAAAAGAAGGGCTTCATAGCTTATCGAATTCTTCCAGTCTAAAGATTCTGATTCTGAACGATTCTGTACTGTGAACCGGTTCAGATGCCGCTGATGTTGGCTCGCGACAGCCGTGGCAGGGAATCGAACCCGGCGCTCACACAAGGCGGTGTAGTGCAAGCGTGCTAGCCCATTGCGCCACGGTGGCTAGGAGATGTTCACTACCTCGCCTGGTGTACAGGAGGTCGTGGGTTCGATGCCGACCCTGACGATGCCTGCTGCTGTATATTTGGAGTTTGCGTGTCTCTCTCTCATCATCATCATCATCATAGGTGGCTATGAGATGTTCACTACCTCGCCTAGTGTACAGGAGGTCGTGGCTTCGATCCCGACCCTGACGCCTGCTGCTGTATATCTGGAGTTTGCGTGTCTCTCTCATCATCATCATTACGGTGGCTAGGAGATGTTCACTACCTCGCCTGGTGTACAGGAGGTCGTGGGTTCGATCCCGACCCTGACGCCTGCTGCTGTATATCTGGAGTTTGCGTGTCTCTCTCATCATCATCATCATCACGGTGGCTAGGAGATGTTCACTACCTCGCCTGGTGTACAGGAGTCGTGGGTTCGATCCCGACCCTGACGACGCCTGCTGCTGTATATTTGGAGTTTGCGTGTCTCTCTCTCTAATCATCATCACGGTGGCTAAGAGATGTTAACTACCTCGCCTGGTGTACAGGAGGTCGTGGGTTCGATCCCGGCCCTGACGCCTGCTGCTGTATATTTGGAGTTTGCGTGTCTCTCTCTCTAATCATCATCACGGTGGCTAAGAGATGTTAACTACCTCGCCTGGTATACAGGAGGTCGTGGTTCGATCCCGACTGACACCTGCTGTGTATTTGGAGTTGCGTGTTCTCCGCCGTGGTCGGTTTTTCCCTCCACATTTATAGAGGCGTTTGAGTGTTTGGCTGCTATAATTCCACGTGACGTATGATAAGCCACTTCGTTGAGCTATCATTTGGGGCCGGGCGTTCTNATAAAAGTGTGCCTCACCTGGCGAAATAGTAGTTTCGTTTAAAATATCCGCCCATAGTACTGTACGTATAATAAAATAATTCTCACCGTTTCGGCCACAACACGCAAGCAGCCGTCTCAGGTGAAGAATGAAACACTACAGCTTGGAGCGTAGGTGTTTCATTCTTCACCTGAGGACGGGCTCGTTGTGGCAAACGTCGTGAGATTATTTTATTATGTTTTATTTTTATTATTTTATTACTTCCCTTCTACGTGACTTTACCGAAAGAACCAAGAAGATGAATCCCTCAGCAGTTACGAAAGCTACGAAAAATACTGTACGGTACTTCGCTGCAAACAACGAATGGATCTGCACCTAAGTAGAACTCAAGGCCGGGCGCAAAGCGTTTTATTCCGCGTTACTGGCTGTCTCAAACGCTGTATTCGGCAAGGGGACATAACGACAAACACAGATCCAACGTAGCGACAAACGGCGATGACATGCAGGGTCAAGACTAGCAGCCAAGGGGATTGAACACGCACTGGAGGGAGATGGAGCGAGAAACAGCCCGTGCCGAGTGCGCAGGTGCTAGGTGCGAGCGCCACGGAACCCGGCCACCAGAGTTCGATCCCAGCTCGCGGTCAANCACCGCTGACGATTATCTGAACCGGTTGTGGGGCACCACTAGGTCGACTCAGCCTCAAATGAGTACTCGGTGGGGTGTGGAAACGTCGCCACGAGGAGACAAAGGCGGCCGGGCGTGGTGCTGGCCTCGTGTGCCGTGCCGGCCTTCATAGATGCTCTCTAACAGCACTTGCCCCACAGTCTGTTAAGGCTATAGGGTTTTTTAATAAAATCCTTTATATTAAGTTCACTTGCTTGCTTGCTTGCGTGCTTGCGTGCTTGCTTGCTTAGGACCGTGCAAATCTATCGGTCGTTTTTTAACCCACTTCCCGTGATCCAATCGAGCTGACATTTTGCACACAGACTCATTGTGCGTGACAATTCATTTTCGTGAAAAAATGTCTAAAATTTTACACTGTTTAGAGACATTTTTTNAATATTTAATTACCAATTGCTTAATGGTGGCAGACAATCATCTGACCCATAGGTGGCAGCCATCTCAAGCCAGAGGACGAGAGGACTCTAGCCGCCCGTTTCATGATGACGCAAATGTTGACTAACCACATGGCATGAAATCCTTGCCCCTACGCTGTACAATGGAGACTATTTACAGAGCAGTTACATTGAAGCCGCCAGGTTCTTGAAAGTGGTAAAACGGGTCAACGCTAGTGCCCTCGGGAATATACGGGGCATGTCAAGAGGTGATCTTACATATAAAGGACTTATAGTGAAAAACTTTGTTTTTACGGGTTAATTTTTTTTGTCTTTAGTGTGGGATCATTAATTGCATCGTGAGAGGATCGTGAGAGGTAGCGACTGACGGCTTGGGGAAGCCTTCATCTTGCAGTTGATTGACGGTGGCTTAGCGATGATGATGGTGGTGGTGATGGTGACTGCAAGATTCACTCAAAGATCCATCAGAAGTGATTTAATCCGGCAATTGCTGCCATTTGGGTCGTACTTGTTCAGGAAAGAACGTCACCTTCTCGCCAAATTTGTAATTTTATTGTGACCGCAAAGGCCAGCGTGTTTGATGTTCTCCCGGCTAATTGCAGGCTCTGTATTTTCATTGTGTAATCTGTCTCCTGTCAAAGGGGGGAGACGGGGTGGAGGGGAACACGTGGTGGATTAGAGAATATGCACAGGTTGTATTATGTACGTTGAACTTCTTTCGCACCGTACGTAGCCAACCGTGCTAATCGGAGGTGCGGGAGGACAACAAACTATGGGTCTCTGTGTGAGTATGGGTCTCTGTGTGAGTCTATGGGTCTCTGTGTGAGTCTATGGGTCTCTCTGTGTCTCTGTGTGAGTCTATGTGTCTCTGTGTGAGTCTCTGTGTGAGTCTATGTGTCTCTGTGTGAGTCTATGTGTCTCTGTGTGAGTCTATGTGTCTCTGTGTGAGTCTATGTGTCTCTGTGTGAGTCTATGGGTCTCTGTGTGAGTCTACGGGTCTCTGTGTGAGTCTATGGGTCTCTGTGTGAGTCTATGTGTCTCTGTGTGAGTCTGTGTCTCTGTGTGAGTCTATGGGTCTCTGTGTGAGTCTATGTGTCTCTGTGGGAGTTTATGGGTCTCTGTGTGAGTCTATGTGTCTCTGTGTGAGTCTATGGGTCTCTGAGTCTATGGGTCTCTGTGTGAGTCTATGGGTCTCTGTGTGAGTCTATGGGTCTCTGTGTGAGTCTATGTGTCTCTGTGTGAGTCTATGGGTCTCTGTGTGAGTCTATGGGTCTCTGTGTGAGTCTATGGGTCTCTGTGTGAGTCTATAGGTCTCTGTGTGAGTCTATGGGTCTCTGTGTGAGTCTATGGGTCTCTCTGTGAGTCTATGTGTCTCTCTGTGAGTCTATGGGTCTCTGTGTGAGTCTATGGGTCTCTGTGTGAGTCTATGGTCTCTGTGTGAGTCTATGGTCTCTGTGTGAGTCTATGGTCTCTGTGTGAGTCTATGTGTCTCTGTGTGAGTCTATGGGTCTCTCTGTGAGTCTATGTGTCNCTGTGTGAGTCTATGGGTCTCTGTGTGAGTCTATGGGTCTCTGTGTGAGTCTATGGTTCTCTGTGTGAGTCTATGGGTCTCTGTGTGAGTCTATGGTTCTCTGTGTGAGTCTATGGGTCTCTGTGTGAGTCTATGGGTCTCTGTGTGGTGAGTCTATGGTCTCTGTGTGAGTCTATGTGTGAGTTTATGGGTCTCTGTGTGAGTCTATGGGTCTCTGTGTGAGTCTATGTTTCTCTGTGTGAGTCTATGGGTCTCTGTGTGAGTCTATGGGTCTGTGTGAGTCTATGGGTCTCTGTGTGAGTCTATGGGTCTCTGTGTGAGTCTATGGGTCTCTGTGTGTCTCTGTGTGAGTCTATGGGTCTCTGTGTGAGTCTATGGGTCTCTGTGTGAGTCTCTGTGTGAGTCTACGGGTCTCTGTGTGAGTCTATGGTCTCTGTGTGAGTCTCTGTGTGAGTCTATGGGTCTCTGTGTGAGTCTATGGGTCTCTGTGTGAGTCTATGGGTCTCTGTGTGAGTCTATGTGTCTGTGTGAGTCTATGGGTCTCTGTGTGAGTCTCTGTGTGAGTCTATGGTCTCTGTGTGAGTCTATGTCTCTGTGTGAGTCCTGTGTGAGTCTATGGTCTCTGTGTGAGTCTATGTGTCTCTGTGTGAGTCTCTGTGTGAGTCTATGGGTCTCTGTGTGAGTCTATGGTCTCTGTGTGAGTCTCTGTGTGGTGAGTCTATGGTCTCTGTGTGAGTCTATGGGTCTCTGTGTGAGTCTCTGTGTGAGTCTACGGGTCTCTGTGTGAGTCTACGGGTCTCTGTGTGAGTCTCTGTGTGAGTCTATGGGTCTCTGTGTGAGTCTATGGGTCTCTGTGTGTCTCTGTGTGAGTCATGTGTCTCTGTGTGAGTCTATGGTCTCTCTGTGAGTCTATGTGTGAGTCTGTTGGTCTCTGTGTGAGTCTATGGGTCTCTCTGTTGGTCTCTGTGTGAGTCTATGGGTCTTTGTGTGAGTCTGTTGGTCTCTGTGTGAGTTATGGGTCTCTGTGTGAGTCTGTTGGTCTAGTGTGAGTCTATGGGTCTGTGTGTGAGTCTATGGTTTCTGTGTGAGTCTATGGGTCTCTGTGTGAGTCTATGGGTCTCTGTGTNAGTCTATGGTCTCTGTGTGAGTCTCTGTGTGAGTCTACGGTCTCTGTGTGAGTCTACGGGTCTCTGTGTGAGTCTATGGTCNCTGTGTGAGTCTATGGGTCTCTGTGTGAGTCTATGGTCTCTGTGGGAGTCTCTGTGTGAGTCTATGTGTCTCTGTGTGAGTCTATGGGTCTCTGTGAGTCTATGTGTGAGTCTGTTGGTCTCTGTGTGAGTCTATGGGTCTCTGTGAGTGCTGTTGTCTCTGTGTGAGTCTATGGGTCTTGTGTGAGTCTGTTGGTCTCTGTGTGAGTCTATGGGTCNCTGTGTGAGTCTGTTGGTCTATGTGTGAGTCTATGGGTCTGTGTGTGAGTCTCTGTGTGAGTCTATGGGTCTCTGTGTGAGTCTATGGGTCTCTCTGTGAGTCTCTGTGTGAGTCTATGGGTCTCTGTGAGTCTATGGGTCTCTGTGTGAGTCTATGGTCTCTGTGTGATTCTATGGTCTCTGTGTGAGTCTATGGTCTCGTGTGAGTCTATGGTCTCTGTGTGAGTCTATGGTCTCTGTGTGAGTCTATGTGTCTCTGTGTGAGTCTATGGGTCTCTGTGTGAGTCTATGGGTCTCTGTGTGAGTATGGTCTCTGTGTGAGTTTATGGGTCTCTGTGTGAGTCTATGGTCTCTGTGTGAGTCCTGTGTGAGTCTCTCTATGAGTCTCTGTGTGAGTCTACGTGTCTCTGTGTGAGTCTCTGTGTGAGTCTATGTGTCTCTGTGTGAGTCTATGTGTCTCTGTGTGAGTCTATGTCTCTGTGTGAGTCTATGTGTCTCTGTGTGAGTCTATGTGTCTCTGTGAGTCTCTGTGTGAGTCTATGGGTCTCTGTGTGAGTCGATGGGTCTCTATGTGAGTCTCTGTGTGAGTCTATGGGTCTCTGTGTGAGTCTATGGTCTCTGTGTGAGTCTATGGGTCTCTGTGTGAGTCTATGGGTCTCTGTGTGAGTCTATGGGTCTCTGTGTGAGTCTCTGTGTGAGTCTATGGGTCTCTGTGTGAGTCTGTGGTCTCTGTGTGAGTCTCTGTGTGAGCCTATGGGTCTCTGTGTGAGTCTATGGGTTTCTGTGTGAGTCTCTGTGTAAGTCTACGGGTCTCTGTGTGAGTCTATGGGTCTCTGAGTCTGTGTGTGAGTCTACGGGTCTCTGTGTGAGTCTATGGGTTTCTGAGTCTGTGTGTGAGTCTACGGGTCTCTGTGTGAGTCTGTTGGTCTCTGTGTGAGTCTATGGGTCTCTGTGTGAGTCTATGGGTCTCTGTGTGAGTCTATGGGTCTCTGGGTGAGTCTATGGTCTCTGTGTAGTCTATGGGTCTCTGGATGAGTCTATGTGTCTCTGTATGAGTCTATGGGTCTCTGGTGAGTCTATGTGTCTCTGTGTGAGTCTATGGGTCTCTGTGTGAGTCTATGTGTCTCTGTGTGAGTCTATGGGTATCTGTGTGAGTCTATGGTCTCTGTGTGAGTCTATGTGTCTCTGTGTGAGTCTATGTGTCTCTGTGTGAGTCTATGTGTCTCTGTGTGAGTCTATGGGTCTCTGTGTGAGTCTATGTGTCTCTGTGTGAGTCTATGGGCTCTGTGTGAGTCTATGGTCTCTGTGTGAGTCTATGGGTCTCTGTGTGAGTCTATGGGTCTCTGTGTGAGTCTGTGGGTCTCTGTGTGAGTCTATGGGTCTCTGTGTGAGTCTATGGGTCTCTGTGTGAGTCTGTGGGTCTCTGTGTGAGTCTATGTGTCTCTGTGTGAGTCTATGTGTCTGTGTGAGTCTATGGGTCTCTGTGTGAGTCTATGGTCTCTGTGTGAGTCTATGGGTCTCTGTGTGAGTCTATGGGTCTCTGTGTGAGTCTATGGGTCTCTGTGTGAGTCTATGGGTCTCTGTGTGAGTCTATGGGTCTCTGTGTGAGTCTATGGGTCTCTGTGTGAGTCTATGGGTCCTGCGTGAGTCTATGTATGTATGTTGAACTTTCGCACCGCACGTAGCCAACCGTGCTAATCGGAGGTGCGGATATATTAGGCCCACCAGATTATATGTCCCGCCTATATGCTCCGTACCGTCATCAACCCACGCTGACCAGCGTGGTGAAGTATGATCAATTAACCCCATGCCACCAGCATGGCATGGGAGGCCCTCACTCGGCAGTGTATTGACTGTGGGCTGTGCAGCGTATACAGCGATGTATACGGCGCTGCGGTTAATCCGTGTACTGGCCTGTTGCTGGCATCATACACATTTCAGGCCTCCCACAATTCCAGCTCACTGGATCTAGGCCCACCAGATGTCCAGCTCACCAGATTTCAGGCCCACCATATTACCAGGTCACCAGGTCTCAGGCCCACCAGATTTCCAGCTCACCAGATTCAGGCCCACCAGATGTCCAGCTCACCAGATTTCAGGCCCACCAGATTTCCAGTTCACCGGATCTCAGGCCCACCATATTACCAGGTTACCAGGTCTCAGGGCCACCAGATTTCCAGCTCACCAGATCTCAGGCCCACCAGATTTCAATCTCACCAGATTTAGGCCCACCAGATCTCAGGCCCACCAGATTTCCAGCTCACCGGATCTCAGGCCCACCAGATTTCCAGCTCACCAGATTCAGGCCCACCAGATTTCCAGCTCACCAGGCAGCAGCAGCAGTGAGGTTTGGTGGATCGCCGCACTCATGCTGTGAAACTCCCTTCCCGTGGGAGTCGAGGAGATGCCCTACCCTGGCTGTGCAAGGAGAAGGCGGTATGGCAAGTGGACCGATCACCATCTGCTTCCCATCTGTACGGGGGGAGGGGGGGGATAGACTGTTGACCCTTCAAGCAAAGCGTGGGCTTTCTCCAGGTGCTCCAATTTCCTCATCCCCACGTGAATAATAATAGTAAACACAGATCATCATTAATCGAGCTGACAGCATCTTACAAATGAAATCTCCCAATGCAGCAGGCAGCATGGTTCTCCTGAGAAAGAATCCTACAGCTCAAGTGTGGCTCTCCTGAACAAGTAACCCTTTCCCGGTCCGAGACGTCTACAAGTTGCCGGGTGGTGTCCCGTTCAGCGCTGAATCTCGAAACACGCGAGCGGTTCAGCGTTCATTTTACTTCGAGAGGCAAAGCGTCGCAGAGAACCGAAAACGACACGATAGCTGGCGCCAGAGCGTGCCGCACACGCCCTCCCGCGTGGCCTTGTGGGAGCCTCGAGTCCCGGTGACGTTGTCTTACTTCATATTCTTAGGTTTTTTCGGTACAGTCACGTAGGTAAAACATTTAAATTAATAAAAGTAAAATATTATTAATAAAAAGTGTGCCATTCCTGGCCCTTCCCCCTCAACCATATATATACGGGTGGTATTTATTGTGATCTCTCATTTACTTGATACAGCTGTCGTGGCTGTGGCGGTTCCACCTGAAAACGGAGGCTTGTGTTGCTTCCGAAACGTCGTGATTTTTTATTTTGTTTTATTTTACTTTTATTAATTTAAATTTTTACCTACGTGACTTTATCGAAAAAACCTAAGAATATGAATCCTTGCAGTCACGAAAGCTTCAAATCTAGAATGTCTTACTTCAGTTGTTCTTCCGATCACGTTCCGATGACGCACGCACGTACGCCATCGGAACGGGAGATCGTTTCGTAAATTATCCCCACCACCAAGGAGGAGATGGAGCAATGAAATCGGTCGTGTGTCGGCGCAAGGTGAGTTATGATCAGTTTAACACGGAGTCTGTCGCGACCACTATGAATTATTATGGGTTACGATGTCGCAGGATCGTGAGAGGTGGACGTCAGTGGCCCGTGGGGAGGCCTTCATTCAGCAGTGGCTTGACCGTGGCTGCTGCTGCTGATGAGTTTGTCTCTTAATTGCACGTCGCGTTAAACGTGCGTCGTTGCGTGCTAAATGTGCACTTGAGATTTTTTTTTTAATCCCGAATGTAGACTTGAGATTAATAAATCCACGTTGTCTTTTCCCGATTCCCTCGCCCCCAAACCAACAGCGTGCAGGAGAAGAGAAAGTCCAGAAGGTAATTCATTCATTCAATCACTCATTACTTTCAATCACTACATTCATTTAAACCATGTGACCTCACATCCCATTGAGGGCAGAAGTTTCCTTTTCGAACTACTGCAGAGGTTTACATAGAGACCCACAGATGTACACAGAGACCCACGTATAGAGACACATACACTCCTGGATATTCTTGGAACTTAACAGACTTGAACAGACACTTTATTGACTTAGGTAGAGATCTATACAAGCTCTAGATGTGAAGCTTTCGTGACTGCAAGGATTCATACTCTTAGTTCTTTCGGTAAAGTCACGTAGGAAAAAAATGAAATTACAAATATTTATTACTTAATTTTTTATTAATTTTAATTTCATTTTTTACCTACGTGACTTTACCGAAAGAACTAAGAGTATCTATAGAAGCGCACAGAGACCCGTAGGCGTACACACAGAGACCTGCAGCAGTTTTGTCAAGGTCACATTTCATTAATTAGTGTTTAAAATGGTAAATTAATGATTGTGTAGGGATGAGGGTTGAATATTAAAATCGGCTTCTGCCCTTGCCCATGCCCCGTTGCCCCATTAACTGGCGGGCCATGCCCTTGTCAAGCACCCAGTCCCACCGCCGTGCCCCGGCCACAATTGCCCCCTTCTGCCTGGGCCCTCAATGCCCTCATCCTTTGCTTTGTCTCTCACTGTCTCCCCTCACTCAACACGAGCCCTCAACTCTCAATCCTAACCCTAAGCCGCACTCCTAACCCTCACCCCAAACCCTGGCTCCCAATCCTAACCATGACTCCTAACCTTAACTATAATCCACACTCTGAACCTCAACTCCCAATCCTAATCCTCACCTCTAACTTGAACCCTCACTCCCAATCCTAACTCTCACCCTCACTCCGAAGCCTCACTCCTAACCCTCACCCCAAACCCTGACTCCCAATCCTAACCCTCACCCTCACTCCTAATTCTCACACCCAACCCTAACCCTGACTCCTGACCTTAACTATAATCCACACTCCAAACCTTACCTCTTCGTCGATAATGCTAACTAACCCTCAATAACCTCTCACTCTCAGTCTTAACCCTGACTCACCCATAAATGTTGCTGCCACTTTGTCTCCATCCTTGTAACCTGCCTCCCTCACTCCCTCGCTGGCGACCGACCGACAGGAGACAGCTTCGTGGTAAACGCTTACGCCAACCGGCGTGGATTGGAAGAGGTGACTGCGAGTGTCCTTCCCCCGGCGTACCGGGTAAGCACACGTACGCGCACGCTCGGAATCCGGGAGACAGAAATCTGGTGGAGGGGATAAATCCAGGGACTGGTCGTCTAAGGGGCTGGATACCTAGGAGGCAAATATCTGGTGGGCGAATATCTGGTGGGCCTGAAATGCAGGGCCTGAAAATCCAGGGGGCCAGAAAATGCAGTGGTAAAATGTTTGGTGGGCCCTGAAATCTGTTGGGTGGAAATCTGGTGGGCCAGAAATCTGGTTAGCTGGAAATCTGGTCGGTCAGAAATCCGATGAGCTTGAAATCTGGTTCATTGGAAATGTGGTGGGCCTGAAATCTGGTTAGCTGGAAATCTGGTGGGTCAGAAATCTGGTGGGCCTGAAATCTGGTTCACTGGAAATCTGGTGGGTCAGAAATCTGGTTAGCTGGAAATCTGGTGGGTCAGAAATCTGGTGGGCCTGAAATCTGGTTCACTGGGAATCTGGTGGGTCAGAAATCTGGTTAGCTGGAAATCTGGTGGGTCAGAAATCTGGTGGGCCTGAAATCTGGTTCACTGGGAATCTGGTGGGACTTAAATCTGGTTATTTCTAAATCCAAAGAAGCGGGTATACGTGGGCAGTTCCACAAAACCAGCGATGTCACTATTGACATTTCCTAATCATAATAATGATAAATATGGGGCACCATTTAGGATGTAATTATGTTTATCTATACAGACCTTGATCACTCCACTGCTGGATGAGGACCTCCTTCTACGGGGAAAGAGATGTTAACTCGCCACCGTGCCACGGTGTCGAGATGTTAACTACCTCATTTGGTGTACAGGAGGTCGTGGGTTCGATCCCGACCCTGACGCCTGCTGCTGCTGTATATTTGTAGTTTTCTCCGGGTCCTCCGGTTTCTCCCTCCACATTTAGAATCAACGTCGCGCGTTCAGAGCGTTTAGCTGCTGCACATTTCCACGCGATGACGACGATGTTGATGGTGATAAGCCACTTCGTTGGGCTATCGTTCGCGATAGCCAAGTCCCTTCTGAAAAAAGATCTGCGCAGCTCAGTGGGGCCTTGCCTGGTAAGATTTCAAAACAAGCAACGCAACTTCACACTCAAGGCTCGTTCACGTGGGGGTCATCATTACGAGCGGGTTGCTGCTGACCCTCCCTCCAACCACCACCACCCGCGCGTCGCAAGGCGCGATGGGAGTCGTCGCCTTCCTGCCGGCTTTGTGAGCGGCATCAAGCGCAGCTGGGCGAGTCGTCGAACCCGTGCGAGTCTCGCCTGCCCGACGCATCCCTCCCGCACTGAAAGGGGGTTTCTCTTCGCGCGCAGACGTAGAACCTCGTTCGCGGCATACGTAGCCGACCGTGCCGATATTCGTGCGCGCACAGAAGGGGGGCGGGAGGTTTGGTTTTCGGTCGCTTTGCTTTCAACCTGAATTGGAAAGCGTTGCGCGTAATTACGCATTTTGCCGGCGTAGGCTCTTGGCTCGGGGGGGGGGGGGGGGGCACGTCAGCAACGGGAGTCGAGGACGCTTTTGTGTTGTTCCTGCAACTCCTTTCCTCGGCGTCGCCGCGCTTGTGAAGATGCACGCGGCAAGGCAGGCGGCGGGGCAGGCGACAGCGGCACAAGCATTGAAAGTGCGGCAGAGCGTCGTGCGGCGGTGACTGATGGAGACCGCTGGCTCCTGGGGGAATTCGAGAAAAGCCCTGAAACTCCCCACCACCAACCCCCACCACCCCCCACAAACCCCCCACCAACCCCCCCCCCCCATCAGCCCCAACCCACGGCAACCCCAGCCCGGGGGGGGCCTGGGAGAGCGAGTAGGAACTCCCCCCCCCNGACCTCCCCCCACCACCCATCTCCCCCCACCTCCACCACGTGACTCGACGTCACCCGTGCCTGTGCCCTGCCCTTAACTCCCGCCCGCCCGCCCACCCATCACAGATGTCTCAGTGCCGTTATAGTCCTTATCGTCTCTTTGGTTGACTGCAGAATAGTCGTTACCATCTCTTTGGTTGACTGCAGAATAGTCGTTACCATCTCTTTGGTTGACTGCAGAATAATCGTTACCATCTCCTTGGTTGACTGCAGAATAGTCGTTACCATCTCTTTGGTTGACTGCAGAATAATCGTTATCATCTGTTTGGTTCACTGCAGAATAATCGTTACCATCTCTTTGGTTGACTGCAGAATAATCATTATCATCATCGTAGACGTTGCAAACTTTTTCATCCTTGCAGCGGCGGCGGCTTTCGACAGGCCATCGACCAACACTATACACTACACTATACACTACATTATACACTACTATACACTATTACTATACTACTGTTATACACTACTATACTACTACTATATACTACACTATACATTACACTATACACTACTATACTACTATACACTACACTATACACTACTATACACTACACTATACACTACTATACACTACACTATACACTACACTATACACTACACACTACTACTATACTACTATTATACACTACTATACACTACACTATACACTACATTATACACTACACTATACACTACACACTACTACTATACTCTATTAAACACTACTATACTACTACTATACACTACATTATACACTACACTATACACTACACACTACTACTATTCTACTATTAAACACTACTATACTACTACTATATACTACACTATACACTACACTATACACTACACACTACTACTATACTACTATTATACACTACTATACTACTACTATATACTACACTATACACTACACTATACACTACACACTACTACTATACTACTATTATACACTACTATACTACTACTATATACTACACTATACACTACACTATACACTACACACTACTACTATACTACTATTATACACTACCATATACTACACTATACACTACACTATACACTACACACTACTACTATACTATTATACACTACTATACTACTACTATATACTACACTATACATTACACTATACACTACACACTACTACTATACTACTATAATACACTACTACTATACTACTACTATACACTATACACTACACTATACACTACATTATACACTACATTATACACTACACTATACACTACACACTACTACTATACTACTATTATACACTACTACTATACACTACTACTATACTACTACTATACACTACTACTATACACTACACTATACACTACACTATACACTACATTATACACTACACTATACTATACACTACACTATACAATACACACTACTATACTACTACTATACACTACACCCTACTACTATACTACTACTATACACTACACTAAACACTACTACTATACGCTACACTACTATACACTACTACTATACTACACTATACACTACACTACACTACTATACACTACACTATACACTACACACTACTATACTACACTATACACTACACTATACACTACTATACACTACACTATACACTACACACTACTACTATACACTACACTATACACTACACACTACTACTATACTACTATTAAACACTACTACTATACACTATTACTATACTACTACTATACACAACACTATACACTACAACTATACTCTACACTATACACTACTGTTATACACTACACTATATACACTACACTATACACTACTACTATACTACTACTATACACAACACTATACACTACTACTATACACTACACTATACACTACTATTATACACTACTACTATACACTACTATACTACTACATTTAAAAATAATTTTTTTGGGAACTGCTTTTTGTGTGTTTAGTTTGTTGTCCTTCCCCCTGCACCTCCGATTTGCACGGTTGGATGCGTACGGTGTTAAAGAAGTTCAACACACACACGTACACAAAGATAAAGATCCCCGTATAGCCTTAACAGACTGTAGGCCAAGTGCTGTTAGCGAGCACCTATGAAGGCCGGAACGGTACACGAAGGGATGGGTGGCCAGCACCACGCCCGACCGCCTTTGTCTCCCCAGTAGCGATGTTTACACACTGCACCGAGTATTCATTTCAGGCTGAGTCGACCTAAGGGAGGCCCAGGACCGGTTCAGATAATCGTCACTGGCGGTGTTGGCCGTGAGCGGGAATCGAACCCGGGTTGCCAGGTTCACAGCGCAGCGCGCTAACTGCTGCACTACTGCTCCCACACACGTGTGTGTACACACGTACACACACACGTACACACACATACACACACACGTCTCGTGCATAAACCACCACGCAACTCCCGGCGTCATCCTCGCAGCGACGGTGTTGTGGCCGCTCGCCATCGAACAAAGGCGGCGGCGGTCACCGCATCATCGTTGCGCGGCGCTTTCAGATGCGCTTCCGCGGCCGTCTGGAAGGTTCTTCCCTTCGGATGTCACGAAGCCCCTGGGAGCTGTGCACTTTTAAATCGTATGGATTGACAAAATCACTTCTTTAGAATAGCTTTTCGTGTTAAGTGTCGTTGTGTTTCGCCCCGCACCTACGATTAGCGCGGCTGGCTACGTACGGCGCGAAAGAAGTTCAACGTCCACACGTGGGTACTTTCTAGATTTGAAGTTTTCGTGACGGCAAGGATCCATACGCTTTGGTTCTTTCGGTGAAGTCACGTGGTGAAAATAAAAATGAAATAATAAAAAAAAATTGAAATAACTAAATTAAATCACGACATTTCGATCGCAACACAAGCAATCGTCATCAGGTGTGAAACTCAACTGATTGCTTGTGTTGCGGTCGAAACGTCGTGATTTAATTAAGTTATTTCTATTTTTTTATATATTTTTTAAATTTTTATTCATTTTTTATTTTCACCTACGTGACTTTACCGAAAGAACCAAGGAGTTCACGTGGGTGCGTTCATGTTCGGAATGAGTCCAGATCTTCCTCCTCGTCATCCATCGGGCGCCCGGCGTTTCTCCACCGTGCGTTCATCCTCCTGAGCGATCAATTTTTGTGGCCAGGTCACTTCTGACAAACAAGTCCATATCCTCGGTGGGGCTTTGCTTGGTCGGATGCGGATGGTTTCGTGTTGTGTTTGTGTTCGTGTGATTTGTTGACCTTTCTTGTACTTTGCACGGCTGTCGTGTTTTTGTGTCGTCTCTTGTTGTAGCGTTCTTGCCCGCCCCTACTGGGCATCTGTGACAAAGCGCTTAATAGCTCATTGGATTCCTCCTGCAGCCTAAATTAATAAGCCCCAAACCCTTCCGTACTGCGCTCTGCCTCCGGTTCTTAACTAAAACAATTAAAACTATTTAGATTTTACCAGGAAAGGTCCACTGGTTTTTTCCCCCCAGGAGCGATCTGGTCATCATCACAAACGATAGCTACAACGAGGTGGTTCATCGTCACGCGGACATTCACAGCAGCGGCGCAAAAACTCTTCGACGCGTGGACGTCCATTCTAAATGCGGGAAGAAAGAGAGGGAGAGACACCGCATGTAAGATCTAAATATACAGCAGCAGGCGTCAGGGTCGCGATCGAACCCACGACCTGCTGTATACCAGGCGAGGTAGTTAACATCTCCTAGCCACCGTGATAATGATGAGAGAGAGAGACACGCAAACTCCAAATATACAGCAGCAGGCGTCAGGGTCTTAATCGAACCCACGACCTCCCGTGTACCCGGCGAGGTAGTCAACATCTCCTCGTCACCGTGATAATGATGAGAGAGAGAGAGACACGCAAACTCCAAATACACAGCAGCAGGCGTCAGGGTCTTAATCGAGCCCACGACCTCCTGTACACCCACGAGGTAGCTAACATCTCCTAGCCACCGTGATAATGATGATAGAGAGACACACAAACTCCAAATATACAGCAGCAGGCGTCAGGGTCTTAATCGAACCCACGACCTCCTGTACTCAGCGAGGTAGTCAACATCTCCTAGCCACCGTGATAATGATGAGAGAGAGAGAAACGCAAATTCCAAATATACAGCAGCAGGCGTCAGGGTCTTAATCGAACCCACGACCTCTGTATACCAGGCGAGGTAGTCAACATCTCCTAGCCACCGTGATAATGATGAGAGAGAGAGAGAGACACGCAAACTCCAAATACACAGCAGCAGGCGTCAGGGTCTTAATCGAGCCCACGACCTCCTGTACACGGCGAGTAGCTAACATCTCCTAGCCACCGTGATAATGATGAGGAGAGAGACACGCAAACTCCAAATATACAGCAGCAGGCGTCAGGGTCTTAATCGAACCCACGACCTCCTCCGTACACGGCGAGGTAGTTAACATCTACTAGCCACCGTGATGATGATGAGAGAGAGAGAGNCACGCAAACTCCAAATATACAGCAGGCGTCAGGGTCTTAATCGAACCCACGCCTCCTGTACACCAGGCGAGGTAGTTAACATCTCCTAGCCACCGTATAATGATTGACACACAAACCCAAATATACAGCAGCAGGCGTCAGGGTCTTAATCGAACCCAGACTTCCTGTACGGCGAGTAGCTAACATCAGCCACCGTGATGGATGGAGAGGCCAAACTCCAAATATACAGCAGCAGGCGTCAGGGTCTTAATCAACCCACGACCTCCTGCATACCAGGCGAGAGTTAACATTCCTAGCCACCGTGATGATGAGAGAGAGAGAGAGAGACACGCAAACTCCAAATATACAGCAGCAGGCGTCAGGGTCTTAATCGAACCCACGACCTCCTGCATACCAGGCATAGTAACACTCCTAGCCACCGTGATGATGATGAGAGAGAGAGAGACACGCAAACTCAAATATACAGCACAGGCGTGGTCTTACACCCACACTCCTGCATACCAGGCGAGGTAGTAACATCTCCTAGCCACCGTGATGATGATGATGAGAGAGAGAGACACGCAAACTCCAAATATACAGCACAGGCGTCAGGGTCTAATCTAACCCCGTCCTGCATACCGGCGGGTGTTAACAAGCCCCGTGATGAATGAAGAGAGAGAAAGTGTGCTTGGTCCCTTGCGGGTCGCGAGAGCCCTCGACTCGATCCGCGGGGGCTTCTGGGGCGTCCGGGAAGTGGAGGAGGGGGCTGGGTGGGCGGGCTATGGGGCTATGGGGCTATGAGGTTGCAGGGCCGTGGCGCTTTGAGGTGGGTTTTGGGGAGGGGGTAGAGGGGGTGGGGATTGTTTTGGGGTGGAAGGGGGCGAGGAGGTAATTGGAGAGGAATGACATCCCCAAGGTCTGCGGTTTGCGCCTCCTGCCACAAGCTGGGTTCACACTGGATGGGCTCACCTCCAACTCGCAGCAGAAACACCCCACCTCGCCACCACCACCACAGCCGCAACCACCACCACAACCACCACAACAACCACCACCACAACCACAGCCACCAATACAGCCACCACCATCACCACAGCCGCAGCCACCACAACCACCACCACAACCACAGCCACCAATACACCACCACCATCACCACAGCCGCAAACCACCACAACCACCACCACAACCACCACCACAACCACCACCACAACCACATACACTACCACCACCAACACAGCCACCACCATCACCACCACCACAGCCACTACCACCACAACCACCATCACAGCCACCACAACCACCACCACCACAATCACCACAACCACCATCACAGCCACCATAACCACAGCCACCACCACAACCACAGCCACCACCATCACCACAGCCACCATCACCACAGCCACCACCACCATCACCACCACCACCACCACAACTGCCATCACCACAACCACCACAACCGCCACCACCATCACCACAACCGCAGCCACCGCACCCATCACCTCTCTTATTTTCTTTGGCACTAATAATGACAGCCGTGCAAACAAGCTCACTCGCTTGCACTCACTGCCACTCTCATCCCCTCTTAATCCTCCACAAAACAAAGACAGATGCACAGACGACAACAGCAACAACAACAGCAGCAGCAACAACAACAACAACAGCAGCAGCCTCGCTCGCCACTAAGTGGTGTGCCAACTTCGGTGTCCTCTTGAGACGCGCGCACAAATACAAAGATCCCCCCGCCCCGAATAGCCTTCGCGGACCGCTGGGGCAAGTGCGGTCGGTCGTCCGTTAAATTTCGCCTGCGAACCGTTCGTCCGGTCGGCCGAATCGGGCTGTCGGTCAGCGAACGGGTCAGTCCGTCAGTAATCTCGTCGGTTGCGCGGTCAGTGAATTGGACAATCGGCGGCTCGGTCGGTGACTTTGTGCGAGCGAGTTTAGAGTTAATTGTGGGTGGCTGGGGTCGGGTGAGCAGAGAGAGACAACACAGAGAGAGACACAGAGAGAGACACAGAGACACAGAGACACACAGAGAGAGAGACACAGACAGACACAGAGAGAGAGACACACAGACACACACACACNGAAACACACAGAGAGAAACACACAGAGAGACACAGAGAGAGACACAGAGAGAGATACACAGACACACACGCAGAGACACACAGACATAGACACACAGAGTGTCTATGTCTGTGTGTCTCTCTCTGCTTGTGTGTCTGTCTGTGTGTCTATGTTGTGTTTCTATCTCTGTGTGTCTATGTTGTGTGTCTCTCTGTGTGTCTCTGTGTTGTCTCTCCTCTCTGTGTGTCTGTCTGTGTGTCTATGCTGTGTCTCTCTCTCTCTCTGTGTCTCCGTGTTGTGTCTCTCTCTGCTTGTGTGTCTGTCTGTGTGTCTGCGTGTCTGTGTTTTGTCTCTCTCTCAAATTTACTTCGACCTGATGACGCTTGCTTGTGTTGCAATCGAAACGTCGTACTCTATTATTTAATGTATTTTCTCTCCACGCGACTTTACCGAACTAACTAAAGAGGTCTCATCTTCTTGGTTCTTTCGGTAAAGTTACGTAGAAGGGAAGTCTCTACGTGACTTTATCGAAAGAACCAAGAAGATGAATCCCTGCAGTCACGAAATCTTTAAATCGAAATTTAAAGAGGTCTCCTTATTCGTATTAATTCCTTCGCTGCCCCCCCACCCCATTTTTGTTTTTAAATCAACGCGCCTGGTTGCAAGGGAGCTGGCTAAGAGAGAGAGAGAGTCAGAGAGAGAGAGCGAGCGAGAGAGAAGTGGGGAAAACATGAAGCTTTTCATTCGCAAGATCTTCAATTAAGAGTCTTGGCCGACTTTAAAAGGCCCCGGGCTCCCGCTATTTAGCGGAGCTGGCGGCATTGATATATACGTCGGATTAAACCACCACGGGGCTTTTCAATCTCAGGAACAACCCGGGCCCTTCCCCTCCTCCTCCCCGCAGCATTGCGTGGATTTTTTTTGGGTTGTTTTGTTTTGTTGGGATTTTTTTGGGTTGTTTTGTTGGGATTTTTTAAAAAAGAGAGAGAATTTTTTTTTTCGTAATCAAAACAGAGCTGCCAATGGTCAGCTGTCGGGGAGCGTCGCTGCGGTGTGAAAATAAAGAAGAGAATTGGAGGATGGAGGAGGATGAAATGACTGAGGATTCTTTCGTGTTGTTTTTCGTGCTATTTTTGCGTGTTGTTTTTTGTGTAGTTTTGTGTTGTTGTTTTGTGTTGTTTTTCGTGTCGTTTTGTGTTGTTTTGGTATTGATTTTGTGTGTGTTGTTTTTCGTGTAGTGTTTTGTGTTGTTTTTGTGTTGTTTTTTCGTGTTGATTTTATGTGTGTTGTTTTTCGTGTAGTGTTTTGTGTCGTTTTGTGTTGTTTTGTGTAGTTGTGCCATTTTGTGTTGTTATTTGTGTGTGTGTTGTTTTTCGTGTAGTTTGTGTTGCGTTATGTCGCTTTGTGTTGTTGTTTTGTGTTGTTTTTGTGTAGTTTTTGTGTTGTTTCGTGTGTGTTTTTTCCCCCTTTGTGTCGCGGCCAAGAGGGCAGCGTCACACAGACTTGGCGGCCTTGACGGGAGGCGGAGACTCGCCCCGTCGCTCCGTTTGACGACTTCAACAGCGGCTTGAGTAAGCGACTGTGAGCGCCACGGTGGTGAGATGTTAACTACCTCGCCTGGTGTACAGGAGGTCGTGGGTTTGATTCTGACCCTGACGCCTGCTGTATATTTCGAGTTTGCGTGTCTCTCTCTCTCCTGGTGGTGAGATGTTAACTACCTCGCCTGGTGCACAGGAGGTTGTGGGTTTGATTCTAGCCCTAACGCCCGCTGTATCGTTGGAGTTTGCGTGTCTCTCTCGGTGGTGAGATGTTAACTACCTCGCCTGGTGTACAGGAGGTCTTGGGTTTGATTCTAACCCTAACGCCCGCTGTATCGTTGGAGTTTGCGTGTCTCTCTCTGTGGTGAGATGTTAACTACCTCGCCTGGTGTACAGGAGGTCTTGGGTTTGATTCTAACCCTAACGCCCGCTGTATCGTTGGAGTTTGCGTGTCTCTCTCTGTGGTGAGATGTTAACTACCTCGCCTGGTGTACAGGAGGTTGTGGGTTTGATTCTGACCCTGACGCATGCTGCTGTATATTTGGAGTTTGCGTGTCACTCTCTTCCCGTGGTCAGATGTTAACTACCGTGCCTGGTATACAGGAGGTCTTGGGTTTTATTCTAACCCTAACGCCCACTGTATCGTTGGAGTTTGCGTGTCTCTCTCTACCCGTGGTCAGATGTTAAGTACCGTGCCTAGTATACAGGAGGTCTTGGGTGTGATTCTGACCTTGACGCCTGCTCTATATTTGGAGTTTGCGTGTGTCTCTCACTTTCTCCCCGTGGTCGCGTGGAGTTTTCTCCGGGTCCTCCGGTTGTTCCCTCCACATTTAAAATCGTGCGTTTAAGAATATTTGGCTGCTATAAATGTGAGCCACACATCTCAGCGGGCCTTACCTGGTAAAATATAAATTAATACTTTAGTTTATAGTTTAAGCAATTGCAGGGCTGCACCTCTGCCCGCACAACAACAATATTGTCGTAGTAACGTCAACAAAACAGCGAGACATTTAAACGTGATTATTTGTTTAAGGGATGAAGATGCGTACGGACCAGTAATAGGTTTTTACCCTTTCAACTGGTACAAAAACTGACACCTTTATACAAAGCATCATGTTTGCAATAACCACAACACAAGCAGTCAAAATGCAAACAAAAAGAAATGATGATGATGATAATGATATGCACTGTCCTTGAAGTTGATTGGTCCACACCCGAGACAGCTTTTCTTAGAGCCTAGTCTCCATTGGTGTTGGACCAGATGGCGCCAAAAGGCGTACAACTCAAAGACAGCGCACTATCAGAGTATTGAGAGCTCGGGGTAAGCATTTACACTATGAGACCTCCTTTATTGCAACCATGATGCCTTGTATAAAGGTGTCAGTTTTTGTACCAGTTGAAAGGGTAAAAACCTATTACTATATTTTGCCACTGGTAAAGGAGATGTCTCATAGTGCGTACGGACCATTTTGAATTTCCCCCACCACCCGTCCCGTCATTGAAAATCAAAAAAAAATAATTCGCGTTCCGGCCTCGGCAGTTGGCACGGCTGGTGGCTACCGCTCCGTGAAGGGAGCCTTTCTGAAATTCTGGAGAAAAAAAAGGAGCAGCAGCAGCAGCAGGAAGAAATCCGCGGAAAAAAACGTTAAATGAGAACAGAGAACAGGGGCTGGCGTGAGATAAAAGATTAACTCTGGTCACAGGCTCCCCCTCTCTCTCTCTCAACATTATTTTTATTTATATAATCAAAAACAGTTGCCCTTATTGGCAGAAGCGGAACTGATTCCCCCCCCCTCTTCCCCCGCCCCCACTCTCTGCTTTAAATGTCGTGCATATTTCCCGGAAGGAGTGTTGAATTGAAAC
Organism: Lethenteron camtschaticum; assembly: GCA_018977245.1. Classification (NCBI taxonomy): domain Eukaryota; kingdom Metazoa; phylum Chordata; class Hyperoartia; order Petromyzontiformes; family Petromyzontidae; genus Lethenteron; species Lethenteron camtschaticum. The sequence continues at coordinate 6,873,302 of MU249620.1, read as the reverse complement.
AAGATGAGGGCCTTTTGTATTTTATACATTTAATACGACGTCGGGTTTTTTTTCTTTTTTTGCTTTATGACAAGGCACGCTCGCACACCACCACCACAACCGCTGCCACCACCACCGCCACCACCACTGCCACCGCCACTACCACCACCACTGCCGCCACCACCACTGCCACCGCCACTACCACCACCACCACCACTGCCGCCACCACCGCCGCCAACACCGCCGCCACCGCACCACCACCGCCACCACCACCACCACCGCCACCACCACTGCCACCGCCACTACCACCACCACCACCACCGCCACCACCACTGCCACCGCCACTACCACCACCACCACCACCACAACCGCAACCACCGCCACCACCACCGCCACCACCACTGCCACCGCCACTACCACCACCACTGCGCCACCACCGCCGCCAACACCGCCACCTCCGCCACCACCGCCACCACCGCCAACACCGCCACCACCGCCACCACCGCCACCACCGCCACCACCGCCACCTCCGCCACCACCGCCACACCGCCACCTCCGCCACCACCGCCACCACCGCCAACACCGCCACCACCGCCACCTCCGCCACCACCGCCACCTCCGCCACCACCGCCACCACCGCCAACACCGCCACCACCGCCACCACCGCCCCGGTTTTCGTTTCTTGCACGGAGCTTTGAGGGCGTCGCCAGCCCTCTGCTCGGCCACGTGGTTCCAGTTTTGGTCCAGAACGAAACGAGACGCACGTGGGAGAGAGGGAGGCAGTGATCGGGCACCGAGGGGAGGAGGGAGTTTACAGCCCTAATGCCACTCCACTGCTGGATGAAGCTATCCTCTCGTCCTACGCACTTTGGTTTTTATACAATTTTGTTCCATCTTCTTGCACCTGATGTCGAACCCGGGCGCTCGTACCGATGTGTTGTCCCGGGCGCACCTGTGTGTGTGTGCCGTATGCCGTGTGCTGTGTGTGTGTGTGCTGTGTGTGCTGTGTGTGTGCTGTGTGTGTGCTGTGTGCTGTGTGTGTGCCGTGTGCCGTGTACGGAAGCCTTGGCTCGGCTCCACTGCTGGATGAAGGCGCCTGCCAGTGCCGCGTCGGTCATGGGCACAGTGCCGGATGATCCCAGTAGCGAAAGTAGCGACAAATGTAGTAGCTACGGGCCCCGCACTTTCAAGGGCCCCGCGCTAAACGCTTCAAGCTATCAATTCCGGTTCAGTGATTCTGCACTTGCTCTATCACTATAGTACTATACCGCCTTCAGCTTTTATGAACGACTGGGTGTTTAAGGTTAGCGATTTGTCGTGTCATCTGGCTGTATAGCGAATGAAAAAATACAATCACTTTACTATGCAGGTAAAAAAATGTGCGTTTTAATATTTACGCGTTTTTATTTTTAATTTAGGGCCGCTTTATAACAACATCTGACACAGGGCCCCGCGCTCGCTTCATCCGGCACTGCGTGTGCAGGCGGGTCCGGCTCCGCACGTTTGCAGTCTCTGTAGGGGAACCCGCATCGCTCTCACTCGTCGCATTGCATCGCGGCTCTGTGGACGTGGAGTCTTTCTTTCACCCGCAATTCGAGAAAATAAAGAAGAGCGCCTCTACTTGCTGTGATTTGTTGACCGTCCGCAGCGTTCTGACCAGCTCCCGACAGGGCAGCGGTGACGACAGGGAGCTTTAGAGCTCCCTGTCGTCCGCGGTATAAATGAAACATTCTGATTCTGCCCTCTTGAGATCCCTTCTTCGAACGACACTCCGCTCCGCACGCGGACCATACTTCACCACGCCGGTCAGTTGGAGTCGGTGCGGCGGGGTGGGTGGGGGGGTCTGTCGAGGGGGGGGGGTGACGGATTGCCAGACGGTGCCAGCTCAGTCACGAGAAGTTTTCCGCGGGAGCCGCCGCGTGCCCCCCGCTTGTGGTGTGATTGGCCGTCCGCTCGCTCGCAAAACTTTCACCAATTCCCACGCAGCCCCCCACCCCGAGCCGCACGTCACCCACTCCCCCAGGTCTCGCGTTCCACCAACACCCCCCCCCCACTCCGCTCTCGGGGCGAGATGCGGGCTGCAGCCCCCCCCCCGCCCGCTTTGTCTCTCCCCTCGTCGAAGGCCTCGCGACCGCTGCTGGCGCAAGGCCCCTCCGTCGTATCGTCGTACCGTCGGCAACTTTCTTCTGTTTACTTTGGAGAACAAAAACGAGAGCTGCACGGGCGAGCGCGTGGACGGACGGACGGACGGAGGTTCGTGCGCGCCTCGTGCTGAATCCGGGATTGAAAACTCATTGTTTGGAACGGATATTTTGTTTTTAGTCGATTGTCCTCCCCCAACGTCATCCCCCGCCGCACCTCCAATCAGTACGGTGCGAATGGAAGTTCACCATACGTGCGTGCGGACACTCGAGACAACCCACCAGAGGTCGCAAACGGGTTTTGATTCCTTACCCGTACCCGTACCCGGCCGCACCAGGGTCGCAGATGGTACCCGTACCCATACCCGGCCGGGTACGGGTACCCGTTCCCTACCGTTCCCTACCCGAAATGAGTGACAAACGGTCACTCACCAGTGACTCACGGCCTACCCGTACCCGTACCCGGCCGCACCAGGGTCGCAGATGGGTACCCGTACCCATACCCGGCCGGGTACGGTACCCGTTCCCTACCCGTTCCTACCGAAATGAGTGACAAACGGTCACTCACCGTGACTCACGCCTACCCGTACCGGTCCCGGCCGCACCAGGGTCGCAAACGGTACCCGTACCCGTACCCGGCTGGGTACGGGTAGCCGGGTATTGGGTAGGGTACGGGTATCGGGTACCCGATTGCGACCTCTGCAACCCACCCCCCCCCCCCCCTCTGGAGGCTTACTTTGGCCTACTCTTTCACGCTGGCCTGGGCCGGCTCTTTATTCACAGATGCCCAGTCGAGAGCTGGTCAGAACGCTACGCGAGGTGAACACATCACTGAAGTAGTATGCGGGTATAACCACGTGATTTTTCACGTCCCCAGTAGAGCCCACTGGGGCGTTAAACGTCTTCTTCTTCTTCAGAAGCGCCCAGTCCACAAATGCTAGCTCATCAAATTCATAGCAGCAAGATAAATCTAAATCATCCCGACGTGACTCTGCGTTGTTTAGCTCGGTAACCGGCGTAGGTGCTTCCAATCCATGTGCTGGTTTCTCTCCCTGCGCCGAAACTTGCCCGTGAGCTCGATTGCTTTTGCCTGCTGCCCGGCGTGTTCCGTGAAGAAGAGAAAAAAAAAGCACAAAATGAAAACATCTGTGCAGTTCCGTGAAGGCATTTTGTGTGTTTTTTTCCTCTCTTCTGTTTCTGGTGACGGAATCGAATGGATGTCTCGAGGAATAGCGGCTCGCGCCTTAGGGCTCAGAAACTTAAAAAAATGAATTTCATCCCTATCACGAGAGACCCACGTGACCGATGAATGCTCCGTTGGGGCATTGCCCCACTGGTTGTTGCCGTGTTAACATTTAAAAACATTAATATTATTATGACGACCGTGCTTGTTTAAGCAGGGGAGCCTCACCGAGCCTCATCTCGCATTTTTTCAGGAGGGTCCTGCCCGCTGGCGAGACAGGGGGTGGGGTGGCACGTGCCCACCCCCCACAATGATCCGATCGAAATTAGGGATTTCGATCGGATCATTGGGGTTTATCGTCATATTAAAAAAGGCAAAGTTGGATTGTGTGGTCTGTTCAAATGTTTAGCGTACTTCCCGACATGCAACAAACTTGAAATTTGCCATGTGGGTACTTTCCAGACTGTACACCATGCACAAATTATAAAAATACACTTTTGTGTTTTTTTGGGGGGGAGCTCAATAATGCATTTATTTTTTGCACGGCAAGTAAGCTGTGATGTCACATCTGTCACGTGACCCACGTATGTAGAAGCGTAACGCGTTGTGTGAGTGGTTAGCGTGCTGCGCTACGAACCCGGCGACCCGTGTTCGATTCCCGCTCACGGCCACCACGGTGACGATTATTTGAACCGGTCGCGGGCTTCCCCTAGGTCGACTCAGCCACAAATGAGTGCCTGATGCCACTGGGGAGACAAAGGCGGCCGGGCGTGGTGCTGGCCACCCACCCCCTCGTGTGCCGTGCCGGCCTTCATAGGCGCTACTCGCTAACAGCACTTGCCCCAACACTCTGCAAGGCTATACGGGGGATCTTTGTCTTTGATCCTAATTGAATAGTTTGTAGTGGCTTTTCACAATTGGGAATGTAATTTTTGGACCAATACCGGGTCCACTATGTCTGGTGTGTGTTTAGGGGCACAGGTGGTGCATCTGCCAGTCATCTCAGTCTACATACTATACTGTTTACAATTTTTATTCACTGAGCTATAGAGTTATTTTTCAGAAGCGACCTGGCTCCACAAATGACACCTCGACGATGTCCATGTGGCGCATGTGGAAATGTATAGCAGCCAAATATTCAAAACCACATGTTTTCTAAATGTGGAGGGGAAAACCAGAGGACCCGGAGAAAAATCCACGGGACCACGGGGGAAAGAGAGAGACGCAGACTCCAAATACACAGCAGCAGGCGTCATGGTTGGGATCGAACCCACGAACCCCCTGCAGACCAGGCGAGGGAGTCAACATCTCGCCGCACGGGTCCGTCCCGTGACCTCCTGCCGGCAGCGAGCTCGGAGTGCTCCTGGCCTCTCACCGCCGCTCGGTGGCAGTGTGGCTGTCGGTGATGTTGGTTGTGTTTAGCTGCCAGAGGTGAACGTACAGGGGGACGTGCAAACTCCACGCAGAGAGGAGAATAAACCATCACGCAGAACGACGGTCGTCATCACAGCGGCGACTTTTGACCGCATCCATCGTCGCGCGGCGCTTTCAGACGCGTTTCTGCGGCTGTCTGGAATGCTCTTCCCTTCCGATGTTAGGAAGCCGCTGGAGCTGCTTCTTGCTGCTTGGTTTGTCGTCCTTCACCGGGCGCATGCGATCAGCGCGGTTGGCCGCGTCGGTTTTGAAAAGAAGTTCAACGTACAACGCACACACGCACGCGCACGCACATGCACGCGCACACGCACACACATGCACACACGCACACACGCGCACAAACACGCACGCACACACGCACACGTGCACACACGCACACACACGCACGCATACACACACGCGCACGCACACATGCACGCGCACACGCACACACGCACGCACACACACACATGCACACACAAACGCACACACACGCACATGCACACGCACATGCACACACACATGCACACACGCACACACGCGCACAAACACGCACATGCACACACACATGCACACACGCACACACGCGCACAAACACGCACGCACACACGCGCACCCACGTGCACACACGCACACACACGCACGCACACACACACGCACACACACGCACGCACACACGCACACACGTTTATACTCGAAACGAGCCCAGCTCTTCCCTTCCTCCGCGCACCCGCGGGCCCACAGGCACCCACGCGACTTCGTGTGAAACCTCGCGGCGTGGTGGACACCGACACTGGGACGTTTGCTTGGCGACACGGGCCGACTCACGACCAGTGCCGAGCCTGGGCGGATTTATCTTCTGTTCTAGATTTGAAGCTTTCGTGACTGCAAGGCTTCATACTCTTAGTTCTTTCGGTAAAGTCACGTAGGTAAAAAATGAAATAATAATAAAATAAAACAATAATAATAATATTATCTTCTTCTGTTATTTGGCGGTTCGGAAGAGTTGGGTCGGGGTGGGGGGATAGGGGTAACGGGTGATCGGCAGAGGAGGAGGCATCGGGTACAGCTGGAGGAGGAGCACCAGACATAGAGGAGGAGGAGGAAGGGGTAGAAGTGGAGGAGATGCCAAGGGGGGGATGGGGCACTGAGGATAAAACTGGGGAATTCGCACCTCCCCAAAGTGACATCTGAAACAATTTAACTTCTGGATCAGGAGTGTGTGAGAGGTCAGTGTTTGGCAGCAGGGAGGATGATGGAGGGGAGGGAGGGAGGGAAGGAGGAGGGGTGGAGAGGGTGGGGTGCTGAAGTATCCGTGACGGCGTCAGGCATAGCAAGATAAGCAAAAAATCTGTTGGGCCCCAAGGGTTTCACGATAAAATTGGGTGCGTGAAATGTCAGCTCGCAACAAGTTATCGTGAACAGACCTGTTCTTCACCTGAGACGGCTGCTTGCGTTGTGGCCGAAACGTCGTGAGAATTATTTTATTGTTTTATTTTTATTATTTTATTATTTCCTTCTACGTGACTTTACCGAAAGAACCAAGAAGACGTGACAAGTTGTTTAACACGTGGGGCTTTCGCGACCAATTTTATTCATGATAAAGGCTTTNGGGGCAAATCGCCAGATGATGCTGGGTGTAATTGCCAGCGGAGAGTCACGGCACTACTCAAATTGTGAATCTTGCGGATTAACTCTCCAACACACCGGTGGGCTGAAGCAGTACACTACACTATACACTACACTACTATACACTACACTACTATACACTATACACTACACTACTATACACTACATACTATACACTACAGTATACACCACACTATACACTACACTATACACTACTATACACACTACACTATACACCACACTATACACTACACCAGGGTCGGCAACCTACGGCTCCGGAGCCGCATGCGGCTCTTGACGGGCTGCTTCTTGACGATATGTACGTATGTACAGTATGTACTCAGATGCATTGCGGCTCTTGAAATATTGAATTTGTACCGAATTGGAAAGAAATGGCTCTTCTTGTTATTTTGGTTGCCGATCCCTGCACTACACTATACACTACACTATACACCACACTACACTACACACTACACTACACACCACACTACACTACACACTACACTGTACTAGCAACTAATCGGCGTTTTGTTTACGTGACAAATCCCTCACCGATTGTCTGTGTCGGGTGGCGGAGAGTAACGACACAACATTACACTTACGCGATCTTCCCCCCCCCCCAAAAAAACTTTATTATCAGCAAAACAAGCTCCTCTCGACAAAACGAGCCTATTCATCACCCGTCATCCCATCCGCCGCATCTCTCTCCTCCCATCTCGCCAACCCCACCGCCTCCGACGCAGCGTGGGGGTGGCTACGTACGGCGCGAAAGAAGTCGAACGCGCTTTGCGCTGCGCGGACAATCAATCCGTTCGGCGCCCCTCCACCTCGTGCCGTCTCGGCCGTCACCTCGCCAGGAGGTTGCAGATCTAAAGGGGTCCTGACTCATGCAGCCAGCTATGGCTGCAGGGTTTGGTGGTACATGTTGTTTATGTCGTTTATTGTGGAAATTCGGTCACAGTTCCTACGATCGCCGTTACATTGCTTTTACGGCTTTGTTTTGGTGATTTCGAAAAGTTTTTTGGTTTGGCTATGTTGTTTGTTGTAGTACGGAGTTAGACTGATGGCCTTAATCTAAGTTGTATTGTGGTTGTTGTTGTTGTTGTTTGACTTGCATCCCACTGGGATTTCTGCACACAGCGTTGGTGTACGGTGCTTTTTCTGCAATATTTTGCCGTCTTTCTTAGATTTTCTGTTTGCACTTAGTCACATATTCACTTTAAGATGTTTTCTTGTTCTTGTTTTTTGTTTGTTGCGGTTGCACCCGATTCAAGAGCCGAATGGCTCACAGGGCTATACCACCAAATAAATAAAAACTGAAACTCCTCCTGCTGCTCCCCAAATATAAATGTGGGCCCCCCTCCCGGGAGATAATCCCAGCAGCACCCCGCTGGGTGAGTATTTAAAAACGGCTCAGTGCGTCAACGTTGAATTCCGCAATGCTAAAGGTCTTAAGCGAGAGGATGAGGAGTAAGTTTATTGGTCGCAGTTTGATCGCACATTCATCGCGTACCGTCAATACGGAACGTGTGCGAAGTTGACCAACCTTTGCCGGGTGAGATGGAGATTTTGGGGGTGGGGGGGTAGGGGGTTACCGACAGGGAATTTTGTTGCAAACTAAGGCGGCGGTGGTGGTGGTGGTGCAGTAAGGGAGAGGAGCTGCATTTGGGCGGCTGTGTGGGTGTGGAACGAGAGAGGGAGGGAGAAGAGAATAGTGGGTGGGGTGGAGGGGGTGGTGGTGGTGGAAGAATGATGTTGTGAGTGAACTTCAAAGCTCGCTGGCGAGTGGATCATTTCCAGACCTTTGTACCGGGCACCGTTTAGTTCGAGGCCGTGTGTGCGAGCAGCCAGGAACTCAAAGCTTGGGTTGCACGGGATTAGTTTTCTGCATGTGTTTGCGTGTTGCGCGTAACGCACGTGTGTGTGCGTAACACACGTGTGTGTGTGCGTAATACACGAGTGTGTGTGCGCGTGTAACACACGTGTGTGTGTGTGTGCGTAATACACGAGTGTGTTTGCGCGTAACAGACGTGTGTGTGCGTAACACGTGTGTGTAACACACGTGTGTGTGTGTGTAACACACGTGTGTGCGTAACGTACGTGTGTGTGTGTGCGCGTCTGTGTGTACGGGGAGCGGTGGTGCAATGGTTAGCGCTATGCCGCGCTACGAACCCGGTGACCCGAGTTCGATTCCCGCTCACGGGCAATACCGGTGACGATTATCCGAACCGGTCCTGGGCCTCTCCTAGGTCGACTCGGCCTCAAATGAGCACCTGGTGCGGTGTGTAAATATATAAATTGCGACGTTTCAGACAATGGCCCTACTTCGTAGCACTCTGCCAAAAACGTGGCATATGATATACAATTTTTTATTATTTTATTTGAAGGCCACATGTTTTTTTTATCGAAACGGATAGTGCTGGGTTTTTTTTATTTTGTTCATTCTGCTTTTTGCACCAATGCAGCAGCAGCAGCACCAGATGTCATTTGTTGACGACATTTTTCTCGCGTGGACTGGCTAAAAATAAATCATGCTTACATCCGGCACTACCCTTTGACAGGTGTCAGACTCGCGCCAATACCTGTGACTTTCACGAGATTGCACGCACGAGCGCGCAGTAGGGGACACGGGCGGTGCATCGGCCATTCATCTCAGTCAGTCGACCCCGTGGCAGAGGTCGCAACCGGGCACCCGATACCCGTACCCTACCCGATACCCGTCTACCTGTACCCGGCAGGGTACGGGTACCCGTTTGCGACCCTGGTGCGGCCGGGTACGGGTAGACCGTGAGTCACTGGTGAGTCACCGTTTGTCACTCATTTCCCAACGTCTTGTCTCTTCTCAAAATTCAAGTTCCTAGAATCAACCCACCCGCGCCTGCAACATGGCTTCATCCCAGAGGTCGCAATCGGGTACCCGATACCCGTACCCTACCCGTACCCTACCCGTACCGGCGGGTACGGGGGTACGGGTACCCGGTCGGTCATTTGCGACCCTGGTGCGGCCGGGTACGGGTAAGGAATCAAAACCCGTTTGCGACCTCTGCCCCGTGGCACCTGCCAGGTCTGCCCCGTGACTTCCTCCCGCCGGCGGGCGTTCGACGCTTCACGTGGTGGCCTCAACGTGCACCTAGCCTGGCACAGGCCACGCGGTGACATGGCGGTTGTTGTTGTTGCCTGTCGCTGCCCACTGACACCACGTGCCCCAACAGTTTGTTGATTGGGGGGAGCTGGTGGTTGTCTAACCTCGGTAGCCGAGACTCCCCTAGGTCGACTCAGCCTTTAAACAACTACCTCGTGGCGGACGTGTGCGCATCAGCGCTGGGATACAAAGGTGGCCGGGGCGTGGTTTTTTTTTTTTGGGGGGGGGCACACCACCCCCCCCCTCTTCGTGGTGTGGTGCCGGCCTTCCATAAGCTTGACCCACACAGTCCGTCGACCTCTACGCCTCGTTTGGTTCTGGACTTTGCTGCTGTTACAACAAACGAAAGAACGCGCGCACGCGGGTTCACGCGCACGCGGGTTCACGCGCGTCGCGTTTGCTTGGCGGTGGCAGTCGTACGTCGTGTGAACGTCGTGTGAACGTCGGCCAACAACCTCGCTCGGTTATCGCCCCCCCCCCTTCTAGCCCTAGTCGACTCACCCCCCCGCGATGTGGAATCGCGTTTCACGATTTGCAAGCCCCCCACCCCACCCCCCCCCGTGGCGGGGTTTGTTGGCGCACGTTGCGGATGACGACATCGCTACGTCATCGATTGTGAGGTCACTGCTCCCTTGTGTGTGGTGTGCGTGTGTGTGCGTGTGTGTGTGCGTGTGTGTGTGTGCGTGTGTGTGTGTGTGTGGTGCGTGTGTGTGTGCGTGTGTGCGTGTGTGTGCGTGTGTCGTGTGTGCGTGTGTGCGTGTGTGTGCGCGTGTGTGCGTGTGTGTGTGTGTGTGTGCGTGTGGGTGTGTGTGTGCGTGCGTGTGCGCGCGTGTGTGCGTGCGTGTGTGCGTGTGTGTGTGCGTGTGTGCGTGTGTGTGTGCGTGTGTGCGTGTGTGTGTGTGCGTGTGTGTGTGCGTGTGTGTGTGTGTGCGTGTGTGTGCGTGCGTGTGTGGTTGTGTGTGTGCGGTGTGTGTGTGCGTGTGTGTGTGTGCGTGTGTGTGTGTGCGTGTGTGTGCGTGTGTGTGTGTGCGTGCGTGTGTGTGCGTGTGTGTGCGTGTGTGTGTGCGTGCGTGTGTGTGTGTGTGTCCATTCAGAGAGAGAGATGTGTGTGTGAGTGCGAGAGTGTGTGTGTGTGTGAGTGTTCGGGAGAGTGTGTGTGTGTGTGAATGTTCAGGGATAGGTGTGTGTGTGAATGTTCAGGGATAGTGTGTGTGGGTGAATGTTCAGGGAGAGTGTGTGTGTGTGTGTTCAGGGATAGTGTGTGTGTGTGTGTGAATGTTCAGGAGAGTGTGTGTGTGTGAATGTTCAGGGAGAGTGTGTGTGTGTGAATGTTCAGGGAGAGTGTGTGGTGTGAGTGTTCAAAGAGAGAGTGTATGTGAGTGTTCAGGGAGAGAGAATGGTGTGTGTGAGTGTTCAGGGAAAGAGTGTGTGTGTGAGTGTTCAGGGAAAGAGTGTGTGTGTGTGTTCAGGAAAGTGTGTGTGTGTGAGTGTTCAGGGAAAGGGTGTGTGTGTGATGTTCAGGGAAAGAGTGTGTGTGTGAGTGTTCAGGGAGAGTGTGTGTGTGAGTGTTCAGGGAAAGAGTGTGTGGTGTGTGTGTTCAGGGAAGTGTGTGTGTGTGAGTGTTCAGGGAAAGGTGTGTGTGTGAGTGTTCAGGGAAAGAGTGTGTGTGTGAGTGTTCAGGGAAAGAGTGTGTGTGTGAGTGTTCAGGGAGAGAGTGTGTGTGTGTTCAGGGAAGTGTGTGTGTGTGAGTGTCAGGGAAAGAGTGTGTGTGATGTTCAGGAGAGAGAGTGTGTGTGTGTTCGGGGAGAGTGTGTGTGATGTTCAGTGAGAGTGTGTGTGAGTGTTCAGGGAGAGAGTGTGTGTGTGTTCAGGGAGAGAGTGTGTGTGAGTGTTCAGGGAGAGAGTGTGTGTGTGTTCAGGGAGAGAGTGTGTGTGAGTGTTCAGGGAGAGAGTGTGTGTGAGTGTTCAGGGAGAGAGTGTATGTGAGTGTTCAGGGAAAGTGTGTGTGTGTGAGTTCAGGAAGTGTGTGTGTGTGAGTGTTCAGAGAGAGAAAGTGTGTGTGTGAGTGAGAGAGTGTGTGTGTGGTTCAGGGAAAGAGAGTGTGTGTGAGTGTTCAGGGAGAGAGTGTATGGAGTGTTCAGGAAAGAGAGTGTGTGTGTGAGTGTTCAGTGAGAGAGTGTGTGTGTGTGTTCAGGGAGAGAGTGTGTGTGTGAGTGTTCAGGGAGAGAGTGTGTGTGTGAGTGTTCAGGGAGAGAGTGTGTGTTCAGGGAGAGAGTGTGAGTGTTCAGTGAGAGTGTGTGTGTGTGGTTCAGGGAGAGAGTGTGTGTGAGTGTAGAGAGAGAGTGTGTTCAGAGTGTGTGTGTGTGTTCAGGGAGAGAGAGTGTGTATGTGTGAGTGTTCAGGGAGAGAGTGGTGTGTGTGAGTGTAGAGAGAGAGTGTGTTCAGAGTGTGTGTGTGTTGTGTTCAGGGAGAGAGTGTGTGTGTGAGTGAGTGTTTAACTACGACTAGAAAGCAACATCGGTGAGAACGAGAGCGCGGTGGTGGTGTGGTGGGGGTGCCGTGAGTTGTTGGTGTGGTGGTGATGGGGGAGTGAATTGGGGGAGGCAGTGGTGGTGGTGGTGGCGATTTGAGAGTTGGGGGGGGAGGGAGAGAACAGAGAGGGAGGGGAGAGAGGCAGGGAGGGGAAGGCTTAGGGAATGCTTTTATCTGCGGCCAAAAAACCTCAGCAGCGAGAGAGAGAGAGAGCTTAGTGCTGGAGTGAAGAATACGAGAATACGAGAGAGCGAAGGGAGAGAGTGGCGACTCAACCACTGTTCTGTCCAGGCCACCACCACTCTCACCACCACCACCACGATCTGGTGATCACTACCACACACCAGCATCATCATCACAGTACCAGGATCTGAATACCATCGGTACAATACATAATCTCAGTGCTATCATCATCAACAACATCACAGCATTGTAATCATCTGAATAGCAGCATTGCAATACCGTCATCACAGGACCATCATCATCATCACATTAGCGTCATCATCAGAATAACCATCGCCATCACCACTCACAGCACCACATCATCATCATCACCACCGGATAGTGTGTTCATCGTCACGGTTACCATCATCTTCACTGCAACACAATCACATCTGCCGATCGTATCATCATCATCGCCACCATCGCCATAGCGCCACACATCATCATCATCGCCGTTGCAGCAGCAGCATCATCACCATCATCATCACGATCATCACAATCATCACCATCATCATCACGATCATCACAATCATCACCATCATCATCACGATCATCACAATCATCACCATCATCATCAACACGACCAAGGAGGGGAGATGGATGGGGCTGTCGGTTACCATCGCGGGGCTGTGAGACGCCGGGATTCGGATTGAGAATTACAACTTTTAGGGGCATCACAACATCAACAACATCAACAACAACAACATCAACAAGTGACGACGGAACGTGGTGGACCCTCAATACATCCACAGTGTTGGAGGAAAGAAAACAACAACAATGGGCAAGTTTCAGTCGAAACAGGGTAAGTGTTGGACGCGTGCTTGTCTGCGGCTGCCGATGATGGTTCTCTAATCACCCGTGGTGGTTGTGTCATGTTGTGTGTGAGTATCGTGTTGTGTGAGTGTCGTGTGTGAGTGTCGTGTTGTGTGAGTGTCGTGTGTGAGTGTCGTGTTGTGTGTGTGTCGTGTTGTGTGTGAGTGTCGTTTGTGTGTGTGTGTCGTGATGTGTGTGAGTGTTGTGTTGTGTGTGTGTGTCGTGATGTGTGTGAGTGTTGTGTTGTGGTGTGTGTGGTGTGTGTGGTGTTGTGTTGTGTGTGTGTTCGTGTGTGAGTGTGTGTCGTGTTGTGTGTGAGTGTCGTGTTGTGTGTGTGTGTCGTGTTGTGTGTGTGTGTCGTGATGTGTGTGAGTGTTGTGTTGTGAGTGTCGTGTTGTGTGAGTGTCGTGTTCTGTGTGAGTGTCGTGTTGTGTGTGAGTGTATTTTAATGTCATTTTAACGGTGGGGAGCGGTGGCGCAGCGGTTAGCGCTACGCTGCGCTACGAACCCGGCGATCCGGGGTTCGATTCCCGCTCACGGCCAATACTGGACACGATTATCTGAACCGGTCCTGGGCCTCTCCTAGGCGACTCAGCCTCAAACGAGTACCTGGTGCGTGTGTAAAACATCGGCACTGGGGGAAACAAAGGCGGCCGAGCGTGAGTGCTGGCCACCCACCCCCTCGTGTGCCGTGCGGCCTTCATAGGTGCTGCTCGCTAACAGCACTTGCCCCAACAGTCTGTTGAGGCTACACGGGGGATCTTTGGTGTGTTGTACACGCTTTATGGACAGTCGGGACAAGCTGTGTTGGCGAGCACCTATTAAGGTCGGCACGGCGCACGTGCGCATGGTGTGTCCGAATAACTCCCCGGCCGCCTTTGTCTTCCCAGTATTTGTGTAATTATTGGACGAGACCCACGTGTACGCATGTATGCAATAACAGGCACATCCAAAGCAATTGCCACTGCGACTTATACTCACAAAGGTACTTGCACAACTGCCATCTGGGATCATTGCAGAGGTCGCAACCGGGTACCCGTACCCTACCCTACCCGATACCCGGCTACCCGTACCCGGCCGGGTACGGGTACGGTACCCGTTTGGGACCCTGGTGCGGCCGGGTACAGGTACGGGTAAGGAATCAAACCCGTTTGCGACCTCTGATACATTGCGATGAACGGTTTTACAATTGAACAAGAAAGTATAACAAGCGACGTTTCGGACAGCGGGCCTTATTCACACACGGGAGGCGAAGATAGGAGGTCACGGCAAGGATTATACACGTCCTGTAAGTTAGATAAGTTAAATTAAAAAAACTATCTAATCGTACGGTGGCTTTCCACCGCTGATGAAGGCCCTGCAAATCGGGTCGGTCTGGGGGTTGTTTGCTACTCACCAGCGTTCCGTGACCCCCCGCATCTGCAGTAACAAAAAGTCCTTATCGATTCTTCAGTCAAAATTCTGTCGAACGATTCTGTACTGTGAACTTCAGATGCCGTGATGTTGGCGCGAAGCCGTGGCAAATCGAACNCGGCNCACACAAGTGGTGTAGGCAAGCGTGCTAGCCCATTGCGCCACGGTGACTAGGAGATGTTCACTACCTCGCCTGGTGTACAGGAGGTCGTGGGTTCGATGCCGACCCTGACGATGCCTGCTGTATATTTGGAGTTTGCGTGTGCTCTCTCTCATCATCATGGTGGCTATGAGATGTTCACTACCTCGCCTAGTGTACAGGAGGTCGTGGGTTCGATCCGACCCTGACGCCTGCCTGTATATCTGGAGTTTGCGTGTCTCTCTCTCATCATCATCACGGTGGCTAGGAGATGTTCACTACCTCGCCTGGTGTACAGGAGGTCGTGGGTCGATCCCGACCCTGACGATGCCTGCGTATATCTGGAGTTTGCGTGTCNCTCCNTCATCATCATCACGGTGGCTAGGAGATGTTCACTACCTCGCCACAGGAGGTCGTGGTTCGATCCGACCCTGACGCCTGCTGCTGTATATCTGGAGTTTGCGTCTCTCTCTCATCACGGTGGCTAGGAGATGTTCACTACCTCGCCTGGTGTACAGGAGGTCGTGGTTCGATCCCGACCCTGACGCCTGCTGCTGTATATCTGGAGTTTGCGTGTCTCTTCATCATCATCATCACGGTGGCTAGGAGAGTTCACTACTCGCCTGGTGTACAGGAGGTGTGGGTTCGCCGACCCGACGACGCCTGCTGCTGCTTATATTTGGAGTTTGGTGTCTCTCTCTCTAATCATCACACGGTGGCTAAGAGATGTTATTCGCCTGGTGTACAAGGTCGTTCGATCCGGCCCTGACACCTGCTGTGTATATTGGCAGTTTGCGTTTCTCTCTCATCATCAAACGCGCTCACGGTGCTAGGAATGTTACTCTCGGGTATACAAGCGTGACGATCACCCTGCCTGCTTGTATATTTGGAGTTTGCGTGTCTCTCTCTCGCCGTGGTCGCGTGGATTTTTTCCGGTTCTCCGGGTTTTCCCTCCACATTTATCATCGACAAGAGGCGTTTAAGGTTTGGCTGATAATCTCCACTAGATAACCACTTGTTGAGCTATCATTTGGGGCCGGTGCTTCCATAGTGGCTACCGGCATAGTAGTTTATTTAATATGTAGTACTGTTATAATAAAATAATTCTCACGACGTTTCGGCCACAACCAAGCAGCCGTCCTCAGGAAGAATGAAACACCACCAAGCTTGGAGCTGTTCTTCACCTGAGGACGGCTGCTTGCGTTGTGGCCGAAACGTCGTGAGAATTATTTATATGTTTTATTTTTATTATTTTATTACTTCCCTTCGTCGTGACTTTACCGAAAGAACCAGAAGATGAATCCCTGCAGTCACGAAGCTTTAAATCGAAAAATACTGTACGGTACTTCGCTGCAAACAACGAATGGAAATCTGCACCGAAGTGGAACTCAAGGCCGGGCGCAAGGTCTGTTTTATTCCGTCGTTACCTGGCTGAGTCTCAACGCTGTATTCGGCAAGGGGACGATAACGACAATAACACTCCAACGTTGACAGCAGGACAAACGGCGATGACATGACATGGTCAAGACTCAGCAGCCAAGGGGATTGAACACGTTCCACTGGAGGGAGATGGAGCGATGAAATCAGCCCGTGCCGAGTGCGCAGGTGCAAGGTGCGGGGAGCGCCACAGGAACCCGGCCACCCGAGTTCGATCCCAGCTCGCGGTCAACACCACCGGTGACGATTATCTGAACGGTTGTGGGCGCCATCTAGGTCGACTCAGTCTCAAACGAGTACTCGGTGGGGTGAGTAGTAAACGTCGCCACGAGGGAGACAAAGGCGGCCGGGCGTGGTGCTGGCCACCACCCCCTCGTGTGCCGTGCCGGCCTTCATAGATGCTCTCTAACAGCACTTGCCCCAACAGTCTGGTAAGGCTATAGGGTTTTTTAATTAAATCTTTTATATTAAGTTCACTTGCTTGCTTGCTTGCGTGCTTGCGTGCTTGCTTGCTTGCTTAGGACCGTGCAAATCTTTCGGTCGTTTTTTAACCCACTTCCCGTGATCCAATCGAGCTGACATTTTGCACACAGACTCGTTGTGCGTGACAATTCATTTTCGTGAAAAAAATTCTAAAATTTTACACTGTTTAGGGACATTTTTTAAAATATTTAATTACCAATTGCTTAATGGTGGCAGACAATCATCTGACCCATAGGTGGCAGCCATCTCAAGCCAGAGGACGAGAGGACTCTAGCCGCCCATTTCATGATGACGCAAATGTGACTAACCACATGGCATGAAATCCCTGCCCCTACGCTGTACAATGGAGACTATTTATAGAGCAGTTAAATTGAAGCCGCCAGGTTCTTGAAAGTGGTAAAACGGGTCAACGCTAGTGCCCTCGGAATATACGGGGCATGTCAAGAGGTGATCTTACATATAAAGGACTTATAGTGAAAAACTTTGTTTTTACGGGTTAATTTTTTTTGTCTTTAGTGTGGGATCATTAATTGCATCGTGAGAGGATCGTGAGAGGTAGCGACTGACGGCTTGGGGAAGCCTTCATCTTGCAGTTGATTGACGGTGGCTTAGCGATGATGATGGTGGTGGTGATGGTGACTGCAAGATTCACTCAAAGATCCATCAGAAGTGATTTAATCCGGCAATTGCTGCCATTTGGGTCGTACTTGTTCAGGAAAGAACGTCACCTTCTCGCCAAATTTTGTAATTTTATTGTGACCGCAAAGGCCAGCGTGTTTGATGTTCTCCCGGCTAATTGCAGGTTCTGTATTTTCATTGTGTAATCTGTCTCCTGTCAAAGGGGGAGACGGGGTGGAGGGAACACGTGGTGGATTAGAGAATATGCACAGGTTGTATTATGTACGTTGAACTTCTTTCGCACCGTACGTAGCCAACCGTGCTAATCGGAGGTGCGGGAGGACAACAAACTATGGGTCTCTGTGTGAGTATGGGTCTCTGTGTGAGTCTATGGTCTCTGTGTGAGTCTATGGTCTCTGTGTGAGTCTATGGGTCTCTGTGTGAGTCTATAGGTCTCTGTGTGAGTCTATGGGTCTCTGTGTGAGTCTATGGGTCTCTGTGTGAGTCTATGGGTCTCTGTGTGAGTCTATGGGTCTCTGTGTGAGTCTATGGTCTCTGTGTGAGTCTATGGTCTCTGTGTGAGTCTATAGGTCTCTGTGTGAGTCTATGGGTCTCTGTGTGAGTCTCTCTGTGAGTCTGTGAGTCTATGGTTCTGTGTGAGTCTATGGGTCTCTCTGTGAGTCTCTGTGTGAGTCTATGGGTCTCTGTGAGTCTGGGTCTCTGTGTGAGTCTATGGGTTCTCTGTGTGAGTCTATGGATCTCTGTGTGAGTCTATGGTTCCTGTGTGAGTCTATGGGTCTCTGTGTGAGTCTATGGGTCTCTGTGTGAGTCTATGGTCTCTGTGTGAGTCTATGGTCTCTGTGGGAGTTTATGGGTCTCTGTGTGAGTCTATGGTCTCTGTGTGAGTCTATGTGTCTCTGTGTGAGTCTATGGGTCTCTGTGTGAGTCTATGGGTCTCTGTGTGAGTCTATGTGTCTCTGTGTGAGTCTATGGGTCTCTGTGTGAGTCTATGGGTCTCTGTGTGAGTCTACGGGTCTCTGTGTGAGTCTATGGTCTCTGTGTGNGTCTATGGTCTCTGTGTGAGTCTACGGGTCTCTGTGTGAGTCTACGGGTCTCTGTGTGAGTCTACGGGTCTCTGTGTGAGTCTATGGGTCTCTGTGTGAGTCTATGGGTCTCTGTGTGAGTCTATGGGTCTCTGTGTGAGTCTATGGGTCTCTGTGTNAGTCTATGTGTCTCTGTGTGAGTCTATGGGTCTGTGTGAGTCTATGTGTCTCTGTGTGAGTCTATGTGTCTCTGTGTGAGTCTATGGGTCTCTGTGTGAGTCTATGGTCTCTGTGTGAGTCTATGTGTCTCTGTGTGAGTCTATGTGTCTCTGTGTGAGTCTATGTGTCTCTGTGTGAGTCTATGGGTCTCTGTGTGAGTCGTCTCTGTGTGAGTCTATGGTCTCTGTGTGAGTCTATGGGTCTCTGTGTGAGTCTATGGTCTCTGTGTGATCTGCGGGTCTCTGTGTGAGTCTACGGGTCTCTGTGTGAGTCTACGGGTCTCTGTGTGAGTCTGGGTCTCTGTGTGAGTCTATGGGTCTCTGTGTGAGTCTATGGTCTCTGTGTGAGTCTATGGGTCTCTGTGGAGTTTATGGGTCTCTGTGTGAGTCTATGTGTCTCTGTGTGAGTCTATGGGTCTCTCTGTGAGTCTATGGGTCTCTGTGAGTCTGTTGGTCTCTGTGTGAGTCTATGGGTCTCTGTGAGTCTGTGGTCTCTGTGTGAGTCTATGGGTCTCTGTGTGAGTCTGTTGGTCTCTGTGTGAGTCTATGGGTCTCTGTGTGAGTCTGTGGTTTGTGTGTGAGTCTATGGGTCTGTGTGTGAGTCTATGGGTTCTGTGTGAGTCTATGGGTCTCTGTATGAGTCTATGGGTCTCTCTGTGAGTCTATGTGTCTCTGTGTGAGTCTATGGGTCTCTGTGTGAGTCTATGGGTCTCTGTGTGAGTCTATGGGTCTCTGTGTGAGTCTATGGGTCTCTGTGTGATTCTATGTGTCTCTGTGTGAGTCTATGGGTCTCTGTGTGAGTCTATGGGTCTCGTGTGAGTCTATGGGTCTCTGTGTGAGTCTATGGGTCTCTGTGTGAGTCTATGTGTTTCTGTGTGAGTCTATGGGTCTCTGTGTGAGTCTATGGGTCTCTGTGTGAGTCTATGGGTCTCTGTGTGAGTCTATGGGTCTCTGTGTGAGTCTATAGGTATCTGTGTGAGTCTATGTGTCTCTTGTGAGTTATGGTCTCTGTGTGAGTCTATGGGTCTCTGTGTGAGTCTATGGTCTCTGTGTGAGTCTATGTGTCTCTGTGTGTATNTGTCTCTGTGTGAGTCTATGTGTCTCTGTGTGAGTCTATGTGTCTCTGTGTGAGTCTATATGTCTCTGTGTGAGTCTATGGTCTCTGTGTGAGTCTATGTGTCTCTGTGGGAGTTTATGGGTCTCTGTGTGAGTCTATGGGTCTCTGTGTGAGTCGATGGTCTCTATGTGAGTCTATGTGTCTCTGTGTGAGTCTATGGGTCTCTGTGTGAGTCTATGTGTCTCTGTGTGAGTCTATGGTCTCTGTGTAGTCTATGTGTCTGTGAGTCTATGGGTCTCTGTGTGAGTCTATGGGTCTCTGTGTGAGTCTATGGGTCTCTGTGTGAGTCTATGGGTCTCTGTGTGAGTCTATGGGTCTCTGTGTGAGTCTGTTGGTCTCTGTGTGAGTCTATGGGTCTCTGTGTGAGCCTATGGGTCTCTGTGTGAGTCTATGGGTTTCTGTGTGAGTCTATGGGTCTCTGTGTAGTCTACGGGTCTCTGTGTGAGTCTATGGGTCTCTGAGTCTGTGTGTGAGTCTACGGGTCTCTGTGTGAGTCTATGGGTTCTGAGTCTGTGTGTGAGTCTACGGGTCTCTGTGTGAGTCTGTTGGTCTCTGTGTGAGTCTATGGGTCTCTGTGTGAGTCTATGGGTCTCTGTGTGAGTCTATGGGTCTCTGTGTGAGTATATGGGTCTCTGTGTGAGTCTATGTGTCTCTGTGTGAGTCTATGGGTCTCTGTGTGAGTCTATGTGCCTCTGTGTGAGTCTATGGGTCTCTGTGTAAGTCTATAGTTCTCTGTGTGAGCATATGGGTCTCTGTGTGAGTCTATGGGTCTCTGTGTGAGTCTATGGGTCTCTGGTGAGTCTATGGGTCTCTGTGTGAGTCTGTTGGTCTCTGTGTGAGTCTATGGGTCTCTGTGGATCTGTTGGTTTGTGTGTGAGTCTATGGGTCTGTGTGTGAGTCTATGGGTTTCTGTGTGAGTCTATGGTCTCTGTGTGTCTATGTCTCTCTGTGCTAGTCTCTGTGTGCGTCTATGGGTCTGTGTGAGTCTATGGGTCTCTGTGTGAGTCTATGGGTCTCTGTGTGAGTCTATGGGTCTCTGTGTGATTCTATGTGTCTCTGTGTGAGTCTATGGGTCTCTGTGTGAGTCTATGGGTCTCTGTGTGAGTCTATGGTCTCTGTGAGTCTATGGGTCTCTGTGAGTCTATGTGTCTCTGTGTGAGTCTATGGGTCTCTGTGTGAGTCTATGGTCTCTGTGTGAGTCTATGGGTCTCTGTGTGAGTCTATGGGTCTCTGTGTGAGTCTATAGGTATCTGTGTGAGTCTATGTTCTCTGTGTGAGTCTATGGGTCTCGTGTGAGTCATGGGTCTCTGTGTGAGTCTATGTGTCTCTGTGTGAGTCTATGTGTCTCTGTGTGAGTCTATGTGTCTCTGTGTGAGTCTATGTGTCTCTGTGTGAGTCTATGTGTCTCTGTGGGAGTTTATGGGTCTCTGTGTGAGTCTATGGGTCTCTGTGTGAGTCGATGGGTCTCTATGTGAGTCTATGTGTCTCTGTGTGAGTCTATGGGTCTCTGTGTGAGTCTATGTGTCTCTGTGTGAGTCTATGGGTCTCTGTGTGAGTCTATGTGTCTCTGTGTGAGTCTATGGGTCTCTGTGTGAGTATGGGTCTCTGTGTGAGTCTATGGGTCTCTGTGTGAGTCTATGGGTCTCTGTGTGATTCTATGGGTCTCTGTGTGACTGGGTCTCTGTGTGAGTCTATGGGTCTCTGTGTGAGCCTATGGGTCTCTGTGTGAGTCTATGGGTTTCTGTGTGAGTCTATGGGTCTCTGTGTAAGTCTACGGGTCTCTGTGTGAGTCTATGGGTCTCTGAGTCTGTGTGTGAGTCTACGGGTCTCTGTGTGAGTCTATGGGTTTCTGAGTCTGTGTGTGAGTCTACGGGTCTCTGTGTGAGTCTGTTGGTCTCTGTGTGAGTCTATGGGTCTCTGTGTGAGTCTATGGGTCTCTGTGAGTCTATGGGTCTCTGTGTGAGTATATGGGTCTCTGTGTGAGTCTATGTGTCTCTGTGTGAGTCTATGGGTCTATGTGTGAGTCTATGTGCCTCTGTGTGAGTCTATGGGTCTCTGTGTAAGTCTATAGTTCTCTGTGTGAGTCTATGGGTCTCTGTGTGAGTCTATGGGTCTCTGTGTGAGTATGGTCTCTGGGTGAGTCTATGGTCTCTGTGTAGTCTATGGGTCTCTGTGTGAGTCGACGGGTCTCTGTGTGAGTCTATGGGTCTCTGTGTGAGTCTATGTGTCTCTGTGTGAGTCTATGGGTCTCTGTGTGAGTCTATGTGCCTCTGTGTGAGTCTATGGGTCTCTGTGTAAGTCTATAGTTCTCTGTGTGAGTCTATGGGTCTCTGTGTGAGTCTATGGGTCTCTGTGTGAGTCTATGGGTCTCTGGGTGAGTCTATGGGTCTCTGTGTGAGTCTATGGGTCTCTGGACGAGTCTATGTGTCTCTGTGTGAGTCTATGGGTCTCTGGATGAGTCTATGTGTCTCTGTGTGAGTCTATGGGTCTCTGTGTGAGTCTATGGGTCTCTGTGTGAGTCTATGGGTCTCTGTGTGAGGCTATGTATGTATGTATTTTGAACTTCTTTCGCACCGCACGCAGCCAACCGTGCTAATCGGAGGTGCGGATATATTAGGCCCACCAGATTATATGTCCGCGCCTATATGCTCCGTACCGTCATCAACCCACGCTGACCAGCGTGGTGAAGTATGATCAATTAACCCCATGCCACCAGCATGGCATGGCGAGGCCCTCACCCGGCAGTGTATTGACTGTGGGCTGTGCAGCGTATACAGCGATGTATACGGCGCTGCGGTTAATCCGTGTACTGGCCTGTTGCTGGCATCATACACATTTCAGGCCCCCCACATTTCCAGCTCGCTGGATCTCAGGCCCACCAGATTTCCAACTCACCGGATCTCAGGCCCACCAGATTTCCAACTCACCGGATCTCAGGCCCACCAGATTTCCAACTCACCGGATCTCAGGCCCACCAGATTTCCAACTCACCGGATCTCAGGCCCACCAGATTTCCAACTCACCGGATCTCAGGCCCACCAGATTTCCAACTCACCGGATCTCAGGCCCACCAGATTTCCAACTCACCGGATCTCAGGCCCACCAGATTTCCAACTCACCGGATCTCAGGCCCACCAGATTTCCAACTCACCGGATCTCAGGCCCACCAGATTTCCAACTCACCGGATCTCAGGCCCACCAGATTTCCAACTCACCGGATCTCAGGCCCACCAGATTTCAAGCTCACCAGGCAGCAGCAGCAGCGAGGTTTGGTGTGGGAGCCTCGGTTCCCGATGAAGTTATCTAACTTCAGTTGTTCTTCCGATCACGTTCCGATGACGCACGCACGTACGCCATCGGAACGGGAGATCGTTTTGTAAATTATCTCCACCACCAAGGAGGAGATGGAGCAATGAAATCGGGTCGTGTGTCGGCGCAAGGTGAGTTATGATCAGTTTAACACGGAGTCTGTCGCGACCACTATGAATTATTATGGGTTACGATGTCGCAGGATCGTGAGAGGTGGACGTCAGTGGCCCATGGGGAGGCCTTCATCCAGCAGGGCTTGACCGTGGCTGCTGCTGATGAGTTTGTCTCTTAATTGCACGTCGCGTTAAACGTGCGTCGTTGCGTGCTAAATGTGCACTTGAGATTTTTTTTAAAAATCCGAATGTAGACTTGAGATTAATAAATCCACGTTGTCTTTTCCCGATTCCCTCTCCCCCAAACCAACAGCGTGCAGGAGAAGAGAAAGTCCAGAAGGTAATTCATTCATTCAATCACTCATTGCCTTCAAGCACTACATTTTTTAAACCATGTGACCACACATCCCATTGAGGGCAGAAGTTTCCTTTTCGAACTACTGCAGAGGTTTATATAGAGACCCACAGATGTACACAGAGACCCACGTATAGAGACACATACACTCCTGGATATTCTTGGAACTTAACAGACTTGAACAGACACTTTATTGACTTAGGTAGAGATCTATACAAGCTCTAGATGTGATGCTTTCGTGACTGCAAGGATTCATACTCTTAGTTCTTTCGGTAAAGTCACGTAGGAAAAAAATTTTTTTTTATACATTTTAATTTCATTTTTTACCTACGTGACTTTACCGAAAGAACTAAGAGTATCTATAGAAGCGCACAGAGACCCGTAGGCGTACACACAGAGACCTGCAGCAGTTTTGTCAAGGTCACATTTCATTAATTAGTGTTCAAAATGGTAAATTAATGATTGTGTTGGGATGAGGAGTTGAATATTAAAATCGGCTTCTGCCCTTGCCCATGCCCTCGCTGCCCCATTAACTGGCGGGCCATGCCCTTGTCAAGCACCCAGTCCCACCGCCGTGCCCCGGCCACAATTGCCCCTTCTGCCTGGGCCCTCAATGCCCTCATCCTTTGCTTTGTCTCTCACTGTCTCCCCTCACTCAACACGAGCCCTCAACTCTCAATCCTAACCCTAAGCCTCACTCCGAAGCCTCACTCCTAACCCACACCCCGAACCCTGGCTCCCAATCCTAACCCTCACTCCTAACTCTCACACCCAATCCTAACCCTGACTCCTAACCTTTAACTATAATCCACACTCCGAACCTTAACTCCCAATCCAAACCCTCACCTCTAACTCGAACCCTCACTCCCAATCCTAACCCTCACCCTCACTCCTAAGCCTCACTCCTAAGCCTCACTCCTAACCCTCACCCGAACCCTGACTCCCAATCCTAACCTCAACCTCACTCCTAACTCTCACACCCAACCCTAACCCTGACTCCTAACCTTAAACTATAATCCACACTCCGAACCTTAACTCTCATCGATAATGCTAACTAACCTTCAATAACCTCTCACTCTCAGTCTTAACCCTGACTCACCCATAAATGTTGCTGTCACTTTGTCTCCATCCTTGTAACCTCCCTTGCTCCCTCGCTGGCGACCGACCAACAGGAGACAGCTTCGTGGTGAACGCTTACGCCAACCGGCGCGGATTGGAAGAGGTGACTGCGAGTGTCCTTCCCCCGGCGTACCGGGTAAGCAAACGTACGCGCACGCCCGGAATCCGGGAGACGGAATCTGGTGGAGGGGTAAATCCAGGGACTGGTCGTCCAAGGGGCTGGATACCTCGGAGGCAAATATCTGGTGGGCAAATATCTGGTGGGCCTGAAATCACAGGGCCTGAAAATCGAGGGGCCAGAAAATGCAGTGGTAAAATGTTTGGTGAGCCCTGAAATCTGTTGTGTGGGAAATCTGGTGGGCCAGAAATCTGGTTATCTGGAAATCTGGTCGGTCAGAAATCCGATGAGCTTGAAATCTGGTTCACTGGAAATGTGGTGGGCCTGAAATCTGGTTAGCTGGAAATATGGTGGGTAAGAAATCTGGTGGGCCTGAAATCTGGTTCACTGGAAATCTGGTGGGTCAGACATCTGGTTAGCTGGAAATCTGGTGGGTCAGAAATCTGGTGGGCCTGAAATCTGGTTCACTGGAAATCTGGTGGGACTTAAATCTGGTTATTTCTAAATCCAAAGAGGCGGGTATACGTGGGCAATTCCACAAATCCAGCGATGTCACTATTAACATTTCCAAATCATAATAATGATAAATATGGGGCACCATGTAGGATGTAACTATGTTTATCTATACAGACCTTGATCAGTCCACTGCTGGATGAGGACCTCCTTCTACGGAGAAAGAGATGTTAACACACCACCGTGCCACGGTGTCACGGTGTCACGGTGTCGAGATGTTAACTACCTCATTTGGTGTACAGGAGGTCGTGTGTTCGATCCCGACCCTGACGCCTGCTGCTGCTGTATATTTGGAGTTTTCTCCGGGTCCTCCGGTTTCTCCCTCCACATTTAGAATCAACGTCGCGCGTTCAGAGCGTTTAGCTGCTGCACATTCCACGCGATGACGACGATGTTGATGGTGATAAGCCACTTCGTTGGGCTATCGTTCGCGATAGCCAGGTCGCTTCTGAAAAAAGATCTGCGCAGCTCAGTGGGGCCTTGCCTGGTAAGATTTCAAAACAAGCAACGCAACTTCGCACTCAAGCCTCGTTCACGTGGGG
Source organism: Lethenteron camtschaticum (assembly GCA_018977245.1). Taxonomy (NCBI): domain Eukaryota; kingdom Metazoa; phylum Chordata; class Hyperoartia; order Petromyzontiformes; family Petromyzontidae; genus Lethenteron; species Lethenteron camtschaticum. The sequence goes on along the minus strand of MU249620.1, from coordinate 6,847,711 downwards.
GTCATCATTACGAGCGGGTTGCTGCTGACCCTCCCTCCAACCACCACCACCCGCGCGTCGCAAGGCGCGATGGGAGTCGTCGCCTTCCTGCCGGCTTTGTGAGCGGCATCAAGCGCAGCTGAGCGAGTCGTCGAACCCGTGCGAGTCTCGCCTGCCCGACGCATCCCTCCCGCAGTGAAAGGGGGTTTCTCTTCGCGCGCAGACGTAGAACCTCGTTCGCGGCGTACGTAGCCGACCGTGCCGATATTCGTGCGCGCACAGAAGGGGGGCGGGAGGTTTGGCTTTCGGTCGCTTTGCCTTCAACCTGAGTTGGAAAGCGTTGCGCGTAATTACGCATTTTGCCGGCGTAGGCTCTTGGCTCGGGGGGGGGGGGGGGCATGTCAGCAACGGGAGTCGAGGACTCTTTTGTGTTGTTCCTGCAACTCCTTTCCTCGGCGTCGCCGCGCTTGTGAAGATGCACGCGGCGGGCAGGCGGCGGGCAGGCGGCGGGCAGGCGACAGCGGCACAAGCATTGAAAGTGCGGCAGAGCGTCGTGCGGCGGTGACTGATGGAGACCGCTGGCTCCTGGGGAATTCGAGAAAAGCCCCGAAACTCCCCGCCCACCAACCCCCCCAACCACAAACCCCCACCACAAACCCACCCACCACCCCCCCCCCNATCAGCCCCAACCCACGGCAACCCCAGCCCGGGGGGGCCTGGAGAGCGAGTAGGAACTCCCCCCCCCCGACCTCCCCCCACCACCGACCTCCCGCCACCACCCATCTCCCCCCACCTCCACCACGTGACTCGACGTCACCCGTGCCTGTGCCCTGCCCTTAACCTCCCGCCGCCTGCCCACCCATCACAGATGTCTCAGTGCCGTTATAGTCCTTATCGTCTCTTTGGTTGACTGCAGAATAGTCGTTACCATCTCTTTGGTTGACTGCAGAATAATCGTTACCATCTGTTTGGTTGACTGCAGAATAATCGTTACCATCTCTTTGGTTGACTGCAGAATAATCGTTACCATCTCTTTGGTTGACTGCAGAATAATCGTTACCATCTCTTTGGTTGACTGCAGAATAGTCGTTACCATCTCTTTGGTTGACTGCAGAATAATCGTTACCATCTCTTTGGTTGACTGCAGAATAATCGTTATCGTCTCTTTGGTTGACTGCAGAATAATCGTTACCATCTCTTTGGTTGACTGCAGAATAATCGTTATCATCATCATCGTAGACGTTGCAAACTTTTTCATCCTCGCAGCGGCAGCGGCGGCGGCTTTCGGCAGGCCATCGACCAACACTATACACTACTACACTACACTATACACTACACACACTACACTATACACTACACTATACACTATACTATACACTACACTATACACTATACACTACACTNTACACTACACTATACACTACTACTATACACTACTAATATACACTATACTATACACTACTACTATACAATATACACTACACTATACACTACTACTATACACTACACTATACACTATACTATACACTACTACACTACACTATACACTACACTATACACTACTACTATACACTACACTATACACTACACTATACACTACACTATACACTACACACTACTACTATACTACTATTATACAATACTATACTACTATATACTACACTATACACTACACTATACACTATACTATACACTACACTATACACTATACTACACTACACTAGACACTACACTATACACTACTACTATACACTACTAATATACACTATACTATACACTACTACTATACAATATACACTACACTATACACTACTACTATACACTACACTATACACTATACTATACACTACTACACTACACTATACACTACACTATACACTACTACTATACACTACACTATACACTACACTATACACTACACTATACACTACACACTACTACTATACTACTATTATACAATACTATACTACTATATACTACACTATACACTACACTATACACTATACTACTACACTATACACTACACTATACACTACACACTACACTATACACTACACTATACACTATACTATACACTACACTATACACTATACACTACTACACTACACTATACACTACACTATACACTACTAATATACACTATACTATACACTACTACTATACAATATACACTACACTATACACTACTACTATACACTACACTATACACTATACTATACACTACTACACTACACTATACACTACACTATACACTACACTATACACTACACTATACACTACACTATACACTACACTATACACTACACACTACTACTATACTACTATTATACAATACTATACTACTATATACTACACTATACACTACACTATACACTATACTATACACTACACTATACACTATACTATACACTACACTAGACACTACACTATACACTACTAATATACACTATACTATACACTACTACTATACAATATACACTACACTATACACTACACTATACACTACACTATACACTATACTATACACTACTACACTACACTATACACTACACTATACACTACACTATACACTACACTATACACTACACACTACTACTATACTACTATTATACAATACTATACTACTATATACTACACTATACACTACACTATACACTACTATACACTACATACACACTATACACTACTATAAACTACACTATACACTACTTTACACTACACTATACACTACTACTATACACTACTATACTACTATTATACACTACACTATACACTACTATACACTACACTATACACTACACTATACACTACTACTATACTACTACTACACACTACACTATACACTACACACTACTACTATACTACTATTATACACTACTACTATACACTACACTACACACTACTACTATACTACTACTACTATACACTGCACTACTATACACTATTATACTACTACTATACACTACACTACACACTACTACTATACTACTACTACTATACACTACACTATACACTACTATACACAACACTATACACTACTACTATACACTACACTATACACTACACACTACTACTATACTACTATTATACAATACTATACTACTATATACTACACTATACACTACACTATACACTACTATACNACTACATACACACTATACACTACTATAAACTACACTATACACTACTTTACACTACACTATACACTACTACTATACACTACTATACTACTATTATACACTACACTATACACTACTATACACTACACTATACACTACACTATACACTACTACTATACTACTACTACACACTACACTATACACTACACACTACTACTATACTACTATTATACACTACTACTATACACTACACTACACACTACTACTATACTACTACTACTATACACTGCACTACTATACACTATTATACTACTACTATACACTACACTACACACTACTACTATACTACTACTACTATACACTACACTATACACTACTATACACAACACTATACACTACTACTATACACTACTATACTACTATTATACACTACACTATACACTACTATACTTATACTATACACTACACTATACACTACTATACACTACACTATACACTACTATACTACTACTATACACTACTATACACTACACTACTATACACTACTATACTACTAAATTGAATAATAATTTATTTGGGAAATGCTTTTGTGTGTTTAGTTTGTTGTCTTTCCCCCTGCACCTCCGATTAGCACGGTTGGCTACGTACGGTGCTAAAGAAGTTCCTATACGCACACGTACACACACACGTACACACACACGTACACACACACGTACACACACACGTACACACACACGTACACACGTCTCGTGCATAAACCACCATGCACACTCCGGCGTCATCCTCGCAGCGACGGTGTTGTGGCCGCTCGCCATCGAACAAAGGCGGCGGCGGTCACCGCATCATCGTCGCGCGGCGCTTTCAGGTTGCGCTTCCGCGGCCGTCTGGAACGTTCTTCCCGTCGATGTCAGGAAGCCCCTGGGAGCTGTGCACTTTTAAATCGTATGGATTGACAAAATCACTTCTTTGGAATAGCTTTTCGCGCGAAGTGTCGTTGTGTTTCGCCCCGCACCTCCAATGAGCGCGGCTGGCTACGTATGGCGCGAAAGAAGTTCAATGTCCACACGTGGGTACTTTCTAGATTTGAAGTTTCGTGACGGCAAGGATCCATACGCTTTGGTTCTTTCGGTAAAGTCACGTAGGTGAAAATAAAAATAAGAATAAAGAAATAGAAATAACTAAATTAAATCACGACATTTCGATCGCAACACAAGCAATCGTCATCAGGTGTGAAACTCAACTGATTGCTTGTGTTGCGGTCGAAACGTCGTGATTTAATTAAGTTATTTCTATTTTTTATATATTTTTTAAATTTTTATTCATTTTTTATTTTCACATACGTGACTTTACCGAAAGAACCAAGGAGTTCACGTGGGTGCGTTCATGTTCGGAATGAGTCCAGATCTTCCTCCTCGTCATCCGTCGGGCGCCCGGCGTTTCTCCACGGTGCGTTCATCCTCCTGAGCGATCAATTGTGATGACCGGTCGCTTCTGACAAACAAGTCCATATCCTCGGTGGGGCTTTGCTTGGTCGGATGCGGATGGTTTCGTGTTGTGTTTGTGTTCGTGTGATTTGTTGACCTTTCTTGTACTTTGCACGGCTGTCGTGTTTTTGTGTCGTCTGTTGTTGTAGCGTTCTTGCCCGCCCCTACTGGGCATCTGTGACAAAGCGCTTAATAGCTCATTGGATTCCTCCTGCAGCCTAAATTAATAAGCCCCAAACCCTTCCGTACTGCGCTCTGCCTCCGGTTCTTAACTAAAACAATTAAAACTATTTAGATTTTACCAGGAAAGGTCCACTGGTTTTTCCCCCCCAGGAGCGATCTGGTCATCATCACAAACGATAGCTACAACGAGGTGGTTCATCGTCACGCGGACATTCACAGCAGCGGCGCAAAAACTCTTCGACGCGTGGACGTCCATTCTAAATGCGGGAAGAAAGAGAGGAGAGACACCGCATGTAAGATCTAAATATACAGCAGCAGGCGTCAGGGTCGCGATCGAACCCACGACCTGCTGTATACCAGGCGAGGTAGTTAACATCTCCTAGCCACCGTGATAATGATGAGAGAGAGAGAGACACGCAAACTCCAAATATACAGCAGCAGGCGTCAGGGTCTTAATCGAACCCACGACCTCCCGTGTACCCGGCGAGGTAGTCAACATCTCCTCGTCACCGTGATAATGATGAGAGAGAGAGACACGCAAACTCGAAATATACAGCAGCAGGCGTCAGGGTCTTAATCGAACCCACGACCTCCTGTATACCAGGCGAGGTAGTTAACATCTCCTAGCCACCGTGATAATGATGAGAGATAGAGAGACACGCAAATTCCAAATATACAGCAGCAGGCGTCAGGGTCTTAATCTAACCCACGACCTCCTGTACACCCACGAGGTAGCTAACATCTCCTAGCCACCGTGATAATGATGATAGAGAGACACACAAACTCCAAATATACAGCAGCAGGCGTCAGGGTCTTAATCGAACCCACGACCTCCTGTACTCAGCGAGGTAGTCAACATCTCCTAGCCACCGTGATAATGATGAGAGAGAGAAACGCAAATTCCAAATATACAGCAGCAGGCGTCAGGGTCTTAATCGAACCCACGACCTTCTGTATACCAGGCGAGGTAGTCAACATCTCCTAGCCACCGTGATAATGATGAGAGAGAGAGAGACACGCAAACTCCAAATACACAGCAGCAGGCGTCAGGGTCTTAATCGACCCACGACCTCCTGTACACCNGGCGAGTAGCAACATCTCCTAGCCACCGTGATAATGATGAGAAAGAGAGAGACACGCAAACTCCAAATATACAGCAGCAGGCGTCAGGGTCTTAATCGAACCCACGACCTCCTGTACACGGCGAGGTAGTTAACATCTACTAGCCACCGTGATGATGATGAGAGAGAGAGAGACACGCAAACTCCAAATATACAGCAGCAGGCGTCAGGGTCTTAATCGAACCCACGCCCTCCTGTACACCAGGCGAGGTAGTTAACATCTCCTAGCCACCGTGATAGATGATAGAAGACACACAAACTCCAAATATACAGAGCAGGCGTCAGGGTCTTAATCGAACCCACGACCTTCTGTATACCAGGCGAGTAGCTAACATCTCCTAGCCACCGTGATGATGATGAGAGAGAGAGACACGCAAACTCCAAATATACAGCAGCAGGCGTCAGGGTCTTAATCGAACCCACGACCTCCTGCATACCAGGCGAGTAGTTAACATCTCCTAGCCACCGTGATGATGATGAGAGAGAGAGAGACACGCAAACTCCAAATATACAGCAGCAGGCGTCAGGGTCTTAATCGAACCCACGACCTCCTGCATACCAGGCGAGGTAGTTAACATCTCCTAGCCACCGTGATGATGATGAGAGAGAGAGAGNCACGCAAACTCCAAATATACAGCAGCAGGCGTCAGGGTCTTAATCGAACCCACGACCTCCTGCATACCAGGCGAGGTAGCTAACATCTCCTAGCCACCGTGATGATGATGAGAGAGAGAGAGACACGCAAACTCCAAATATACAGCAGCAGGCGTCAGGGTCTTAATCGAACCCACGACCTCCTGCGTACACGGCGAGGTAGTTAACATCTAGCCACCGTGATGATGATGAGAGAGAGAGACACGCAAACTCAAATATCAGCAGCAGGCGTCAGGGTCTTAATCTAACCCACGACCTCCTGCATACCAGGCGAGGTAGTTAACATCTCCTAGCCACCGTGATGATGATGAGAGAGAGAGAAAGTGTGCTTGGTCCCTTTGCGGGTCGGCGAGAGCCCTCGACTCGATCCGCGGGGGGTCGGGCGTCCGAAGTGGAGGAGGGGGCTGGGTGGTGCGGTATGGGGCTATGGGGCTATGAGTGCAGGAGCCGTGGGCGAGGTGGGTTGGGAGGGGGAGAGGGGGTGGGGATGTTTTGGGGTGGGGGGGCAGGAGGTAATTGAGTAGAGAATGACTCCCCAAGGTTGCGGTTTGCGCCTCCCGCCACAAGCTGGGTTCACACTGATGGGCTCACCTCCAACTCGCAGCAGAACACCCCACCTCGCCACCACCACCACAGCCGCAACCACCACCACAACACCACAACAACCACCACCACAACCACAGCCACCAATACAGCCACCACCATCACCACAGCCGCAGCCACCACAACCACCACCACAACCACAGCCACCAATACAGCCACCACCATCACCACAGCCGCAAACCACCACAACCACCACCACAACCACCACCACAACCACCACCACAACACATACACTACCACCACCAACACACCACCACCATCACCACCACCACACCACTCCACCACAACACCAATCACAGCCACCACAACCACCACCACCACAATCACCACAACCCCTCACAGCACCATAACACAGCCACCACCACAACCACAGCCACCACCATCACCACAGCCACCATCACCACAGCCACCACCACCATCACCACCACCACCACCACAACTGCCATCACCACAACCACCACAACCGCCACCACCACACCACAACCCAGACCGCACCCATCACCTTCTTATTTTCTTTGGCATAATAATGACAGCCGTGCAAACAAGCTCACTCGCTTCACTCACTGCCACTCTCATCCCCTCTTAACCTCCACAAAACAAAACAGATGCACAACGACAACAGCAACAACAACAGCAGCAGCAACAACAACAACAACACAGCAGCCTCGCTCGCCACTAAGTGGTGTGCCAACTTCGGTGTCCTCTTGAGACGCGCGCACAAATACAAAGATCCCCCGCCCCCGAATAGCCTTCGCGGACCGCTGGGGCAAGTGCGGTCGGTCGTCCGTTAAATTTCGCCTGCGAACCGTTCGTCCGGTCGGCCGAATCGGGCTGTCGGTCAGCGAACGGGTCAGTCCGTCAGTAATCTCGTCGGTTGCGCGGTCAGTGAATTGGACAATCGGCGGCTCGGTCGGTGACTTTGTGCGAGCGAGTTTAGAGTTAATTGTGGGTGGCTGGGTCGGGTGAGCAGAGAGAGAAACACAGAGAGAGACACAGAAAGAGAGAGNCACAGAGAGAGACACAGAGAGAGAGACACACAGAGAGAGAGACACAGACAGACACACAAGACACAGAGAGAGAGACAACACAGACACACACACACAGAAACACACAGAGAGAAACACACAGAGAGACACAGAGAGAGACACACAGACATAGACACACAGAGTGTCTATGTCTGTGTGTCTCTCTCTGCTTGTGTGTCTGTCTGTGTGTCTATGTTGTGTTTCTATCTCTGTGTGTCTATGTTATGTGTCTCTCTGTGTGTCTCTGTGTTGTCTCTCTCTCTCTCTGTGTCTGTCTGTGTGTCTATGCTGTGTCTCTCTCTCTCTCTGTGTCTCCGTGTTGTGTCTCTCTCTGCTTGTGTGTCTGTCTGTGTGTCTGCGTGTCTGTGTTTTGTCTCTCTCTCAAATTTACTTCGACCTGATGACGCTTGCTTGTGTTGCAATCGAAACGTCGTACTCTATTATTTAATGTATTTTCTCTCCACGCGACTTTACCGAACTAACTAAAGAGGTCTCATCTTCTTGGTTCTTTCGGTAAAGTCACGTAGAAGGGAAGTCTCTACGTGACTTTACCGAAAGAACCAAGAAGATGAATCCCTGCAGTCACGAAATCTTTAAATCGAAATTTAAAGAGGTCTCCTTATTCTATTAATTCCTTCGCTGCCCCCCCCACCCCATTTTTGTTTTTAAATCAACGCGCCTGGTTGCAAGGGAGCTGGCTAAGAGAGAGAGAGAGTCAGAGAGAGAGAGCGAGCGAGAGAGAAGTGGGGAAAACATGAAGCTTTTCATTCGCAAGATCTTCAATTAAGAGTCTTGGCCGACTTTAAAAGGCCCGGGCTCCCGCTATTTAGCGGAGCTGGCGGCATTGATATATACGTCGGATTAAAGCACCACGGGGCTTTTCAATCTCAGGAACAACCCGGGCCCTTCCCCTCCTCCTCCCGCAGCATTGCGTGGATTTGTTTTGGGTTGTTTTGTTTTGTTGGGATTTTTTAAAAAAGAGAATTTTTTTTCGTAATCAAAACAGAGCTGCCAATGGTCAGCTGTCGGGGAGCGTCGCTGCGGTGTGAAAATAAAGAAGAGGATTGGAAGATGGAGGAGGACGAAAGGACTGAGGATTCTTTCGTGTTGTTTTTCGTGCTATTTTTGCGTGTTGTTTTTCGCGTAGTTTTGTGTTGTTGTTTTGTGTTGTTTTCGTGTCGTTTTGTGTTGTTTTGGTATTGATTTTGTGTGTGTTGTTTTCCGTGTAGTTTTATGTGTTGTTTTGTGTTGTTTTGTGTTGTTTGTGTTGTTTTTCGTGTTGATTTGTGAGTGTTGTTTTCGTGTAGTGTTTTGTGTCGTTGTTTTGTGTAGTTTTGTGTTGTTTTGTGTAGTTGTGCCATTTTGTGTTGTTATTTTTGTGTGTGTTGTTTTTCGTGTAGTTTGTGTTGCTTTGTGTGGTTTGTGTTGTTGTTTTGTGTTGTTTTGTGTTGTTTTTGTGTAGTTTTGTGTAGTTTGTGTGGTTTTGTGTGTTGTTTTGTGTTGTTTTTGTGTTGTTTGTGTTGTTGTTTTGTGTTGTTGTTTTGTGTTGTTTTTGTGTAGTTTTTGTGTTGTTTCGTGTGTGTTTTTTCCCCCTTTGTGTCGCGGCCAAGAGGGCAGCGTCACACGGACCTTGACGCGAGGCGGAGACTCGCCCCGTCGCTCCGTTTGACGACTTCAGCAGCGGCTTGAGTAAGCGACTGTGAGTGCCCCGTGGTGAGATGTTAACTACCTCGCCTGGTGTACAGGAGGTCGTGGGTTTGATTCTAACCCTAACGCCTGCTGTATCGTTGGAGTTTGCGTGTCTCTCTCTGTGGTGAGATGTTAACTACCTCGCCTGGTGCACAGGAGGTCGTGGGTTTGATTCTAACCCTAACGCCTGCTGTATCGTTGGAGTTTGCGTGTCTCTCTCTGTGGTGAGATGTTAACTACCTCGCCTGGTGCACAGGAGGTCGTGGGTTTGATTCTAACCCTAACGCCCGCTGTATCGTTGGAGTTTGCGTGTCTCTCTCTGTGGTGAGATGTTAACTACCTCGCCTGGTGTACAGGAGGTTGTGGGTTTGATTCTGACCCTGACGCATGCTGCTGTATATTTGGAGTTTGCGTGTCACTCTCTTCCCGTGGTCAGATGTTAACTACCGTGCCTGGTATACAGGAGGTCTTGGGTTTTATTCTAACCCTAACGCCCACTGTATCGTTGGAGTTTGCGTGTCTCTCTCTACCCGTGGTCAGATGTTAACTACCGTGCCTAGTATACAGGAGGTCTTGGGTGTGATTCTGACCTTGACGCCTGCTCTATATTTGGAGTTTGCGTGTGTCTCTCACTTTCTCCCCGTGGTCGCGTGGAGTTTTCTCCGGGTCCTCCGGTTTTTCCCTCCACATTTAAAATCGTGCGTTTAAGAATATTTGGCTGCTATAAATGTGAGCCACACAGCTCAGCTGGCCTTACCTGGTAAAATATAAATAATACTTTAGTTTATAGTTTAAGCAATTGCAGGGCTGCACCTCTGCCCGCACAACAACAATATTGTCGTAGTAACGTCAACAATAACAGCGAGACATTTAAACGTGATTATTTGTTTAAGGGATGAAGATGCGTACGGACCAGTAATAGGTTTTTACCCTTTCAACTGGTACAAAAACTGACACCTTTATACAAAGCATCATGTTTGCAATAACCACAACACAAGCAGTCAAAATGCAAACAAAAAGAAACAACTATGATGATGATGATAACGATATGCACTGTCCTTGAAGTTGATTGGTCCACACCCGAGACAGCTTTTCTTAGAGCCTAGTCTCCATTGGTGTTGGACCAGATGACGCCAAAAGGCGTACAACTCAAAGACAGCGCACTATCAGAGTATTGAGAGCTCGGGGTAAGCATTTACACTATGAGACCTTCTTTATCAGTGCAACCATGATGCCTTGTATAAAGGTGTCAGTTTTTGTACCAGTTGAAAGGGTAAAAACCTAATACTATATTTTGCCACTGGTAAAGGAGATGTCTCATAGTGCGTACGGACCATTTTGAATTTCCCCACCACCCGTCCCGTCATTGAAAATCAAAAAAAAATAATTCGCGTTCCGGCCTCGGAAGTTGGCACCGGCTGGCGGCTACCGCTCCGTGAAGGGAGCCTTTCTGAAATTCTGGAGAAAAAAAAGGAGCAGCAGCAGCAGCAGGAAGAAATCCGTGGAAAAAAAACGTTAAATGAGAACAGAGAACAGGGGCTGGCGTGAGATAAAAGATTAACTCTGGTCACAGGCTCCCCCTCTCTCTCTCTCAACATTTATTTTTATTTATATAATCAAAAACAGTTGCCCTTATTGGCAGAAGCGGAACTGATTCCCCCCCCCCTCTTCCCCGCCCCCACTCTCTGCTTTAAATGTCGTGCATATTTCCCGGAAGGAGTGTTGAATTGAAACAAGATGAGGGCCTTTTGTATTTTATACATTTAATACGACGTCGGGTTTTTTTCTTTTTTTTGCTTTATGACAAGGGCACGCTCGCACACCACCACCACAACCGCTGCCACCACCACCGCCACCACCACTGCCACCGCCACTACCACCACCACCACCACTGCCGCCACCACCGCCGCCAACACCGCCACCTCCGCCACCGCCGCCACCACCGCCACCACCGCCGCCACCACCGCCACCACCGCCACCACCACCGCCAACACCGCCACCACCACCGCCACCGCCACCACCAACACCACCACCACCGCCGCCACCACCGCCACCACCGCCACCACCACCGCCACCGCCACCACCACCACCGCCACCACCACCACCGCCACCGCCACCGCCACCACCACCACCGCCACCACCACCGCCAACACCGCCACCACCGCCCCGGTTTTCGTTTTCTTGCACGGAGCTTTGAGGGCGTCGCCAGCCCTCTGCTCGGCCACGTGGTTCCAGTTTTGGTCCCAGAACGAAACGAGACGCACGTGGGAGAGAGGGAGGCAGTGATCGGGGCACCGAGGGGGAGGGAGGGAGTTTACAGCCCTAATGCCACTCCACTGCTGGATGAAGCTATCCCTCTCGTCCTACGCACTTTGGTTTTTATACAATTTTGTTCCATCTTCTTGCACCTGATGTCGAACCCGGGCGCTCGTACCGATGTGTTGTCCCGGGCGCACCTGTGTGTGTGTGCCGTATGCCGTGTGCTGTGTGTGTGTGTGCTGTGTGTGCTGTGTGTGTGCTGTGTGTGTGCTGTGTGCTGTGTGTGTGCCGTGTGCCGTGTACGGAAGCCCTTGGCTCGGCTCCACTGCTGGATGAAGGCGCCTGCCAGTGCCGCGTCGGTCATGGGCACAGTGCCGGATGATCCCAGTAGCGAAAGTAGCGACTTATGCTACGGGCCCGCACTTTCAAGGGCCCCGCGCTAAACGCTTTCAAGCTATCAATTCCGGTTCAGTGATTCTGCACTTGCTCTATCACTATAGTACTATACCGCCTTCAGCTTTTATGAACGACTGGGTGTTTAAGGTTAGCGATTTGTCGTGTCATCTGGCTGTATAGCAATGAAAAAATACAATCACTTTACTATGCAGGTAAAAAATGTGCGTTTTAATATTTACGCGTTTATTTTAATTTAGGGCCGCTTTATAACACATGACACAGGCCCCGCGCTCGCTTCATCCGGCACTGCGTGTGCAGCGGGTCCGGCTCCCCGTTTGCATCTTGTAGGGGAACCCGCATCGCTCTCACTCGTCGCATTGCATCGCGGCTCTGTGGACGTGGAGTCTTTCTTTCACCCGCAATTCGAGAAAATAAAGAAGAGCGCCTCTATTTGCTGTGAATTCATAATCAACGATTTTTGGGTTAGATCACGTTATTTATAAATGTGTCGTAACCCTCCACCACCCGACACGGCCAATCAGTAAAAAAGTGTCACGTTGACAAAGACAACATTTATACAATTTTTGAGTAGCACGACGTTTCGCTGGTAATTGCATTCAGCATCATCGGGCAATTCACCAGAATGGTGAGGCTCTGCTCTGGCTCCCGGTCTGAAATAGAGCAGCAGCAGCAGGGTGACGTCATCATTAACTCATCAACGCGATCCGACCCAAAAATTGTCGATTATCAATAATATCGGTCGCAAAAGCCCTACGTGTTGCTGTGATTTGTTGACCGTCCGCAGCGTTCTGACCAGCTCCCGACAGGGCAGCGGTTACGACAGGGAGCTTTAGAGCCCGCTGGATTCCTCCCGCGGTATAAATGAAACATTCTGATTCTGCCCTCTTGAGATCCCTTCTTCGAACGACACTCCGCACCGCACGCGGACCATACTTCACCACGCCGGTCAGTTGGAGTCGGTGCGGCGGGGTGGGTGGGGGGNTCTGTCGAGGGGGGGGGGTGACGGATTGCCAGACGGTGCCAGCTCAGTCACGAGAAGTTTTCCGCGGAGCCGCCGCGTGCCCCCGCTTGTGGTGTGATTGGCCGTCCGCTCGCTCGCAAAACTTTCACCAATTCCCACGCAGCCCCCACCCCGAGCCGCACGTCACCCACTCCCCAGGTCTCGCGTTCCACCAACACCCCCCCCCCACTCCGCTCTCGGGGCGAGATGCGGGCTGCAGCCCCCCCCCCGCCCGCTTTGTCTCTCCCCTCGTCGAAGGCCTCGCGACCGCTGCTGGCGCAAGGCCCCTCCGTCGTATCGTCGTACCGTCGGCAACTTTTCTTCTGTTTACTTTGGAGAACAAAAACGAGAGCTGCACGGGCGAGCGCGTGGACGGACGGACGGACGGAGGTTCGTGTGCGCCTCGTGCTGAATCCGGGATTGAAAACTCATTTGTTTGGAACAGATATTTTTGTTTTTAGTCGATTGTCCTCCCCCAACGGCATCCCCCGCCGCACCTCCAATCAGTACGGTGCAAATGGAAGTTCACCGTACGTGCGTGCGGACACTCGAGACAACCCTCCAGAGGTCGCAAACGGGTTTTGAATCCTTACCCGTACCCGTACCCGGCCGCACCAGGGTCGCAGATGGGTACCCGTACCCTACCCGGCCGGGTACGGGTACCCGTTCCCTACCCGTTCCCTACCCGAAATGAGTGACAAACGGTCACTCACCAGTGACTCACGGCCTACCCGTACCCGTACCCGGCCGCACCAGGGTCGCAGATGGGTACCCGTACCCTACCCGGCCGGGTACGGGTACCCGTTCCCTACCCTACCCAAATGAGTGACAAACGGTTACTCACCGTGACTCACGGCCTACCCGTACCGTTCCCGGCCGCACCAGGGTCGCAAACGGTACCCGTACCCGTACCCGTACTGACCACCCGTACCCGGCCGGGTACGGGTAGCCGGGTATCGGGTAGGGTACGGGTATCGGGTACCCGATTGCGACCTCTGCAACCCACCCCCCCCCTCTCTGGAGGCTTACTTTGGCCTACTCTTTCACGCTGGCCTGGGCCGGCTCTTTATTCACAGATGCCCAGTCGAGAGCTGGTCAGAACGCTACGCGAGGTGAACACATCACTGAAGTAGTATGCGGGTATAACCACGTGATTTTTCACGTCCCCAGGTAGAGCCCACTGGGGCATTAAACGTCTTCTTCTTCTTCAGAAGCGCCCAGTCCACAAATGCTAGCTCATCAAATTCATAGCAGCAAGATAAATCTAAATCATCCCGACGTGACTCTGCGTTGTTTAGCTCGGTAACCGGCGTAGGTGCTTCCAATCCATGTGCTGGTTTCTCTCCCTGCGCCGAAACTTGCCCGTGAGCTCGATTGCTTTTGCCTGCTGCCCGGCGTGTTCCGTGAAGAAGAGAAAAAAAAGCACAAAATCAAAACATCTGTGCAGTTTCCGTGAAGGCATTTTGTGTGTTTTTTTCCTCTCTTCTGTTTCTGGTGACGGAATCGAATGGATGTCTCGAGGAATAGCGGCTCACGCCTTAGGGCTCAGAAACTAAAAAAAAGATGAATTCCATCCCATCACGAGAGACCCACGTGACCGATGAATGGCTCCGTGTGGGGCATTGCCCCACTGATTGTTGCCGTGTTAACATTTTAAAAACATTAATATTATTATGACGACCGTGCTTGCTTAAGCAGGGATGCCTCACCAAGCCTCATCTCGCATTTTTTCAGGAGGGTCCTGCCCGCTGGCGGAGACAGGGGGGGTGGGGTGGCACGTGCCCACCCCCCACAATGATCCGATCGAAATTAGGGATTTCGATCGGATCATTGGGGTTTATCGTCATATATAAAAAAGGCAAAGTTGTGATTGTGTGTGTCTGTTCAAAATGTTTAGCGTACTTCCCGACATGCAACAAACTTGAAATTTGCCATGTGGGTACTTTCCAGACTGTACACCATGCACAAATTATAAAAATACACTTTTGTGTTTTTTTGGGGGGGAGCTCAATAATGCATTTATTTTTTGCACGGCAAGTAAGCTGTGATGTCACATCTGTCACGTGACCCACGTATGTAGAAGCGTAACGCATTGTGGTGCAGTGGTTAGCGTGCTGCGCTACGAACCCGGCGACCCGTGTTCGATTCCCGCTCACGGCCACCACCGGTGACGATTATTTGAACCGGTCGCGGGCTTCCCCTAGGTCGACTCAGCCACAAATGAGTGCCTGATGCGGTGTGTAAAACATCGACCGCTGGGGAGACAAAGGCGGCCGGGCGTGGTGCTGGCCACCCACCCCCTCGTGTGCCGTGCCGGCCTTCATAGGCGCTACTCGCTAACAGCACTTGCCCCAACACTCTGGCAAAGGCTATACGGGGGATCTTTGTCTTTGATCCTAATTGAATAGTTTGTAGTGGCTTTTCACAATTGGGAATGTAATTTTTGGACCAATACCGGGTCCACTATGTCTGGTGTGTGTTTAGGGGCACAGGTGGTGCATCTGCCAGTCATCTCAGTCTACACTACTATACTGTTTACAATTTTTATTCACTGAGCTATAGAGTTATTTTTCAGAAGCGACCTGGCTCCACAAATGACACCTCGACGATGTCCATGTGGCGCATGTGGAAATGTATAGCAGCCAAATATTCAAAACCACATGTTTTCTAAATGTGGAGGGGAAAACCAGAGGACCCGGAGAAAAATCCACGGGACCACGGGGGAGAGAGAGAGAGAGACGCAGACTCCAAATACACAGCAGCAGGCGTCATGGAATTGGGATCGAACCCACGAACCCCCTGCAGACCAGGCGAGGGAGTCAACATCTCGCCGCACGGGTCCGTCCCGTGACCTCCTGCCGGCAGCGAGCCTCGGATTGCTCCTGGCCTCTCACCGCCGCTCGGTGGCGGTGTGGCTGTCGGTGATGTTGGTTGTGTTTAGCTGCCAGAGGTGAACGTACAGGGGGACGTGCAAACTCCACGCAGAGAGGAGAATAAACCATCACGCAGAACGACGGTCGTCATCACAGCGGCGACTTTTGACCGCATCACCATCGTCGCGCGGCGCTTTCAGACGCGTTTCTGCGGCTGTCTGGAACGCTCTTCCCTTCCGATGTTAGGAAGCCGCTGGAGCTGCTTCTTGCTGCTTGGTTTGTCGTCCTTCACCGGGCGCATGCGATCAGCGCGGTTGGCCGCGTTCGGTTTCGAAAAGAAGTTCAACGCGCACACACGCGCACACACGCACACACACACATGCACGCACGCACGCGCGCGCGCACGCACATACACACGCACACACGCACGCACACACGTACACACACATGCACACACACGCACACACGCACACACGCATGCACACACACACATGCACACACAAACGCACACACACGCACCACACGCACATGCACACACACATGCACACACGCACACACGCGCACAAACACGCACGCACACACGCGCACCCACGTGCACACACGCACACACACGCACGCATACACACACACGCACACACACACACGCACACACGTTTATACTCGAAACGAGCCCAGCTCTTCCCTTCCTCCGCGTCACCCGCGGGACCCCAGTCAGGCACCTCCACCGCGACTTCGTGTGAAACCTCGCGGCGTGGTGGACACCGACACTGGGACGTTTACTTGCGACACGGGCGAAACGTCGTGATTTATCTTCTGTTCTAGATTTGAAGCTTTCGTGACTGCAAGGCTTCGTACTCTTAGTTCTTTCGGTAAAGTCACGTAGGTAAAAAATGAAATAAAAATTAAAATAAAACAATAATAATAATATTATCTTCTTCTGTTATTTGGCGGTTTGGAAGAGTTGGGTCGGGGGTGGGGGGATAGGGGTAACGGTGATCGGCAGAGGAGGAGGCATCGGGTACAGCTGGAGGAGGAGGCACCAGACATAGAGGAGGAGGAGGAAGGGGTAGAAGTGGAGGAGATGCCAAGGGGGGATGGGGCACTGAGGATAAAACTGGGGAATTCGCACCTCCCCAAAGTGACATCTGAAACAATTTAACTTCTGGGATCAGGAGTGTGTGAGAGGTCAGTGTTTGGCAGCAGGAGGATGATGGAGGGAGGGAGGGAGGAAGGAGGAGGGGTGGAGGGGTGGGGGTGCTGAAGTATCCGTGACGGCGTCAGGCATAGCAAGATAAGCAAAAAATCTGTTGGGCCCCAAGGGTTTCATGAATAAAATTGGGTGCGTGAAATGTCAGCTCGCAACAAGTTATCGTGAACAGACCTGTTCTTCACCTGACGACGGCTGCTTGCGTTGTGGCCGAAACGTCGTGAGAATTATTTTATTGTGTTTTATTTTTATTATTTTATTATTTCCATTCTACGTGACTTTACCGAAAGAACCAAGAAGATGACAAGCTGCAGTCGCGACCAATTTTATTCATGATAAAGGCTTTTGGGGCAAATCGCCAGATGATGCTGGGTGTGATTCCACAGAGTCACGGTACTACTCAAATTGTGAATGTTGCGGAAACTCTCCAACACACCGGTGGACTGAAGCAGTACACTACACTATACACTACACACTATACACTACACTATACACTACACTACTATACACTACACTATACCCTACACCATACACTACACTATACACTACACTATACACTACACTATACACTACACTATGCACTACACTACTATACACTACACTATACACTACACTATATACATTATACACCACACTAAACACTACATTATACACTACACTATACACCACACTAAACACTACACTATACACTACACTATACACTACACTATACACTACTATACACTACACTATACACCACACTATACACCGCACTATACACTGCACTATACACTGCACTGTACACTACACTATACACTACACTATACACTACACACCGCACTATACACTACACTATGCACTACACTATACACTACACTATACACTACACACTACACATATACACCACACTATACACTACACTATACACTANTATACACCACACTATACACCACACTTTACACTACACTATACACTACACTATACACTACACTATACACCACACTATACACCGCACTATACACTGCATTATACACCGCACTATACACTACACTATACACTACACTATACACTACACTATACACCGCACTATACACTACACTATACACTACTATACACCACACTATACACCACTATACACTACACTATACACTACACTATACACTACACTATACACCACACTATACACCGCACTATACACTGCATTATACACCGCACTATACACTACACTATACACTACACTATACACTACACTATACCGCACCGCACTATACACTACACTACACTACACTATACACTACACTATACACTACACACTACACTATACACCACACTAAACACTACACTATACACTACACTATACACCACACTATACACCACACTATGCACTACACTATACACTACACTACACACTACACTATACACCACACTATACACCGCACTATACACTGCATTATACACCGCACTATACACTACACTATACACTACACTATACACTACACTATACGCCGCACTATACACTACACTATGCACTACACTATACACTACACTATACACTACACACTACACTATACACCACACTAAACACTACACTATACACTACACTATACACCACACTATACACCACACTATGCACTACACTATACACTACACTACACACCACGCTACACTACACTATACACTACACTATACACTACACATCACACTACACTATACACTACACACTACACTGTACGAGCAACTAATCGGCGTTTTGTTTACGTGACAAATCCCTCACCGATTGTCTGTGTCGGGTGGCGGAGAGTAACGACACAACATTACACTTACGCGATCTTCCCCCCCCCAAAAAAAACTTTATTATCAGCAAAACAAGCTCCTCCTCGACAAAACGAGCCTATTCATCAGCCACCATCCCATCCGCCGCATCTCTCTCCTCCCATCTCGCCAACCCCACCGCCTCCGACGCAGCGTGGGGGGGTGGCTACGTACGGCGCGAAAGAAGTCGAACGCGCTTTGCGCTGCGCGGACAATCAATCCGTTCGGCGCCCCTCCACCTCGTGCCGTCTCGGCCGTCACCTCGTCAGGAGGTTGCAGATCTAAAGGGGTCCTGACTCATGCAGCCAGCTATGGCTGCAGGGTTTGGTGGTACATGTTGTTTATGTCGTTTATTGTGGAAATTCGGTCACAGTTCCTACGATCGCCGTTACATTGCTTTTATGGCTTTGTTTTGGTGATTTCGAAAAGTTTTTTGGTTTGGCCATGTTGTTTGTTGTAGTACGGAGTTAGACTGATGGCCTTAATCTAAGTTGTCTTGTGGTTGTTGTTGTTGTTGTTTGACTTGCATCCCACTGGGATTTTGCACACAGCGTTGGTGTACGGTGCTTTTTCTGCAATTTTTGCCGTCTTGTCTTAGATTTTCTGTTTGCACTTAGTCACATATTCACTTTAAGATGTTTTCTTGTTCATGTTTTTTGTTTGTTGCGGTTGCACCCGATTCAAGAGCCGAATGGCTCACAGGGCTATACCAAAAAAATAAAAACTGAAACTCCTCCTGCTGCTCCCCAAATATAAATGTGGGCCCCCCTCCCGGGAGATAATCCCAGCAGCACCCCGCTGGGTGAGTATTTAAAAACGGCTCAGTGCGTCAACGTTGAATTCCGCAATGCTAAAGGTCTTAAGCGAGAGGATGAGGAGTAAGTTTATTGGTCGCAGTTTGATCAGCACATTCATCGCGTACCGTCAATACGGAACGTGTGCGAAGTTGACCAACCTTTGTCGGGTGAGATGGAGATTTGGGGGGTGGGGGGGGNTAGGGGGTTACCGACAGGGAATTTTGTTGACAAACTAAGGCGGCGGTGGTGGTGGTGGTGCAGTAAGGGAGAGGAGCTGCATTTGGGCGGCTGTGTGGGTGTGGAACAAGAGAGGGAGGGAGAAGAGAATAGTGGGTGGGGTGGAGGGGGTGGTGGTGGTGGAGAATGATGTTGTGAGTGAACTTCAAAGCTCGCTGGCGAGTGGATCATTTCCAGACCTTTGTACCGGGCACCGTTTAGTTCGAGGCCGTGTGTGCGAGCAGCCAGGAACTCAAAGCTTGGGTTGCACGGGATTAGTTTTCTGCATGTGTTTGCGTGTGTGCGCGTAACGCACGTGTGTGTGCGTAACGCACGTGTGTGTGTGCGTAATACACGAGTGTGTGTGCGCGTGTAACACACGTGTGTGTGTGTGTGCGTAATACACTAGTGTGTGTGCGCGTAACAGACGTGTGTGTGCGTAACACGTGTGTGTAACACACGTGTGTGTGTGTGTAACACACGTGTGTGCGTAACGTACGTGTGTGTGTGTGCGCGTCTGTGTGTACGGGGAGCGGTGGTGCAATGGTTAGCGCTATGCCGCGCTACGAACCCGGTGACCCGAGTTCGATTCCCGCTCACGGGCAATACCGGTGACGATTATCCGAACCGGTCCTGGGCCTCTCCTAGGTCGACTCGGCCTCAAATGAGCACCTGGTGCGGTGTGTAAATATATAAATTGCGACGTTTCAGACAATGGCCCTACTTCGTAGCACTCTGCCAAAAACGTGGCATATGATATACAATTTTTTATTATTTTATTTGAAGGCCACATGTTTTTTTTATCGAAACGGATAGTGCTGGGTTTTTTTTATTTTGTTCATTCTGCTTTTTGCACCAATGCAGCAGCAGCAGCACCAGATGTCATTTGTTGACGACATTTTTTCTCGCGTGGACTGGCTAAAAATAAATCATGCTTACATCCGGCACTACCCTTTGACAGGTGTCAGACTCGCGCCAATACCTGTGACTTTCACGAGATTGCACGCACGAGCGCGCAGTAGGGGACACGGGCGGTGCATCGGCCATTCATCTCAGTCAGTCGACCCCGTGGCAGAGGTCGCAACCGGGCACCCGATACCCGTACCCTACCCGATACCCGTCTACCTGTACCCGGCAGGGTACGGGTACCCGTTTGCGACCCTGGTGCGGCCGGGTACGGGTAGACCGTGAGTCACTGGTGAGTCACCGTTTGTCACTCATTTCCCAACGTCTTGTCTCTTCTCAAAATTCAAGTTCCTAGAATCAACCCACCCGCGCCTGCAACATGGCTTCATCCCAGAGGTCGCAATCGGGTACCCGATACCCGTACCCTACCCGTACCCTACCCGTACGGGTAGGGTACGGGTAGGGTACGGGTACGGCCGGGTACGGGTACCCATTTGCGACCCTGGTGCGGCCGGGTACGGGTAAGGAATCAAAACCCGTTTGCGACCTCTGCCCCGTGGCACCTGCCAGGTCTGCCCCGTGACTTCCTCCCGCCGGCGGGCGTTCGACGCTTCACGTGGTGGCCTCAACGTGCACCTAGCCTGGCACAGGCCACGCGGTGACATGGCGGTTGTTGTTGTTGCCTGTCGCTGCCCACTGACACCACGTGCCCCAACAGTTTGTTGATTGGGGGAGCTGGTGGTTGTCTAACCTCGGTAGCCGAGACTCCCCTAGGTCGACTCAGCCTTTAAACAACTACCTCGTGGCGGACGTGTGCGCATCAGCGCTGGGGATACAAAGGTGGCCGGGGCGTGTTTTTTTTTTTTGGGGGGGGGCACACCCCCCCCCCCCTCTTCGTGGTGTGGTGCCGGCCTTCCATAAGCTTGACCCACACAGTCCGTCGACCTCTACGCCTCGTTTGGTTCTGGACTTTGCTGTCTGTTACAACAAACGAAAGAACGCGCGCACGCGGGTTCACGCGCACGCGGGTTCACGCGCGTCGCGTTTGCTTGGCGGTGGCAGTCGTACGTCGTGTGAACGTCGTGTGAACGTCGGCCAACAACCTCGCTCGGTTATCGCCCCCCCCCCCTTCTAGCCCTAGTCGACTCACCCCCCCGCGATGTGGAATCGCGTTTCACGATTTGCAAGCCCCCCACCCCACCCCCCCCCNGTGGCGGGGTTTGTTGGCGCACGTTGCGGATGACGACATCGCTACGTCATCGATTGTGAGGTCACTGCTCCCTTGTGTGTGTGTGTGCGTGTGTGTGTGTNCGTGTGTGTGTGCGTGTGTGTGTGTGCGTGTGTGCGTGTGTGTGTGTGCGTGTGTGTGCGTGTGTGCGTGTGTGCGCGTGTGCGTGTGTGCGTGTGTGCGTAGGTNTGCGCGTNTGTGCGTGTGTGTGTGTGCGTGTGTGTGTGTGTGCGTGTGTGCACACCACTGCACACANGCAGCGGTTAGCGCGCTGCGCTATGAACCTGGCGACCGGGTTCGATTCCCGCTCACTGCCAACACCAGTGACGATTATCTGAACCGGTCCTGGGCCTCCCCTAGGTCGACTCAGCCTTAAATGAGTACCTGGTGCGGTGTGTAAACATCGCCACTAGGGAGACAAAGGCGGTCGGGCGTGGTGCTGGCCACCCACCCCTCGTGTACCGTTCCGGCCTTCATAGGTGCTCGCTAACAGCACTTGCCCCACAGTCTGTTAAGGCTACACGGGGATCTTTGTGTGTGCGCGTGTGCGCGATGTGTGCGTGTGTGTGCGTGTGTGGTGTGTGTGTGTGCGTGTGTGCGTGTGCGTGTGTGTGCGTGTGTGTGTGCGGTGTGCGTGTGTGCGTGTGTGCGTGTGTGTGTGTGTGCGTGTGTGCGCGTGTGTGTGTGTGNGTGTGTGTGCTGTGTGTGTGTGTGCGCNTGTGTGCGTGTGTGTGTGTGCCGTGTGTGTGCGTGTGTGTGCGTGTGTGCGTGTGTGCGCNTGTTGTGTGTGTGTGTGCGTGTGTGGCGTGTGTGTGTGCGTGTGTGTGTNTGTGCGCNTGTTTGTGTGCGTGTGCNTGTGTGTGCGTGTGTGTGTTGCGTGTGTGTGTGTGTGTGTGTGTGCGCGTGTGTGTGTGCGTGTGTGCGCNTGTGCGTGTGTGTGTGTGGTGGTGTGTGTGTGTGTGTGGGAGTGTGTGTGTGCGCGTGTGTGTGTGTGTGTGTGTGTGTTGTGTGTGTGTGTGTNCGTGGTGTGTGTGTGTGTGTGTGTGCGTGTGTGTGCGTGTGTGTGTGTGTGTGTGTGTGTGTGTGCNTGTGTGTGTGTGTGTGCGGTGTGTGTGTGTGTGTGTGTGTGTGTGTGTGTGTTGGTGTGTGTGTTGTGTGTGTGTGTGTGGTGTGTGTGTGGTGTGTGTGTGTGTGGTGTGTGTGTGTGCNTGTGTGCACGTGCNTGTGTGTGCGTGTGTGTGTGTGTGTGCGTGTGTGTGTGTGTGTGTGCGTGTGTGTGCGTGTGTGTGTGTGGTGTGTGCGCGTGTGTGCGTGTGTGTGGTGTGTGCATAGGTGTGTGTGTGTGTGACGTGTGTGCGCGTGTGTGCGTGTGTGTGCTGTGTGTGNGTGTGTGTGTGCGTGTGTGTGCGTGTGTGTGTGCGTGTGTGTGTGTGCGTCGTGTGTGCGTGTGTGCGTGTGTGTGTGCGCGTGTGTGTGCTGTGTGTGTGTGTGTGCGTGCGTGTGTGTTGTGTGCGTGTGTGTGTGTGTGTGTTGTGCGTGCGTGCGTGTGTGTGCGTGTGTGTGTGCGTGTGTGTGTGCGTGTGTGTGCTGTGTGTGTGTGCGCGCTGTGTGTGCGACGTGCGTGTGTGGCGTGGTGTGTGCTCTGTGTGTGTGTGCTGTGTGTGCGTGTGTGCNTGTGCTCGTGTGTGTGCGTGCGTGTGTGTGTGACGTGTGTGCGTGCGTGTGTGTGTGCGTGTGTGTGTACCTGTTGCGTGTGTAAACATGTGGGAGCGCGTGTANGGGGGACGTGTGCACACCCCTGTAGGTGCTCGCGGCACGCCCGAATCTTTGTACTGNCTGTCTGTGCTGTGTGCTGGGGGAGTAGCGTTANGCCCATGCGCTACGAACCTGGCGACCGGGTTCGATTCCCGCTCAAACAATCTCTCCCTCGGTGACTCAGCCTTAAAGAGCACTGGTGCGGCGGTGTTAAATCAGCACTGGGAGAAAGCTGCAGCCGGGCGTGGTGCTGGCCCACCCTCTTGTGACCGTGCGGCCTTCATAGGTGCTCGCTAACAGCACTTGCCCAACATTTAAGGCTATAGGGGGATCTTTGTCTTNGTGTGCGTGCCACGTTCTCTTACGGCGTGGGGCGCCCAAGACTTTGTCAATGAGGACATCCGCTGTTGAATTCGCCCCCCCCCNGCACAATTTTATCGTCCATGAAGGGATGATGGGTCCGGGGCTGACACTCCAACCGGCCTGCACTTCGTACAGCTTTGAGCCGCGACCACGGGTTGAACTTTGGGACCTCCTCTGATTGCGAGCCGTTTGCACTGCCGCTGAGACATGTGGCCGTGATTACGGTGATGATGGTGGTGGTGATGGTGGTGGTGGTGGTGATGATGGTGATGATGATGGTGATGATGATGGTGATGATGTGGTGGTGATGATGATGGTGGTGGTGATATGAGACGATGGTGGTGGTGATGATGGTGATGATGATGATGATGGTGGAGGTGATGATGGTGGTGGTGGTGATGATGGTGATGATGATGATGGTGGATGATGATGGTGGTGATGGTGGTGATGATGATGGCGACGGTGNTGATGATGATGATGGTGTGATGATGATGAAGGGTGATGATGATNGTGGTGATGATGATGGGTGGTGGTGATGACGTNGTGATGATGGTNGTGATGATGATGGTGGTNATGATGATGATGTGTGGTGGTGATGATGATGATGGTGGTGATGATGATGATGTGTGGTGGTGATGACGACGGTGGTGACGATGATGTGATGATGATGGTGATGATGATGGTGGTGGTGATGATGGTGGTGGTGATGACGACGGTGGTGACGATTGGTGTTGATGGTGATGATGGTGATGATGGTGGTCGTGATGATGATGGTGATGATTGTGATGGTGGTGGTGATGGTGGTGGTCATGGTGATGGTGATGATGGTGTGATGATGGTGATGATGATGGTGGCGATTATGGTGATGATTCGTGATGATGTTGGTGGTGATGATGGTGGTGGTCATGGTGATGATGATGGTGGCGATTATGGTGATCATGATGTCGATGATGGTGGTAATGATGATGATGGTGGTCATGGTGTGGTGGTCATGATGATGGTGATGATGGTGGTGGTCCTGATGATGATGGTGGTGATGGTGGTGATGGTGATGATGGTGGTGATGATGGTGATGATGACATCGACGATGGTTGCCGTCTTGGAGATGATGATGGCGATCGTTGAAGGGCGCTTTATCAAGTAAATTGTCAGTATTGATGTGAGTGTGTGATCGTGGTGCAGACTCAAAATGTAACGGTTCCCGTCCTGCGGATCGCAGTGGGAGGGAGTGGGGGGGNAAGTGGGGGGGGAGGGAGTGGGGGAGGGAGTGGGGGAGGGAGTGGGGGGAGGGAGTGGGGGGAGTGGGGGGAGGGAGTGGGGGGAGGAGAGGGGGAGGGAGTGGGGGNAGGGAGTGGGGGGAGGGAGTGGGGGTAGGGGCAGTGGGAGAGAGCGGGGGAGGAGTGGGGGGGAGGGAGTGGGGGGAGGGAGTGGGGGGNAGGGAGTGGGGGGAGGAGTGGGGNAGGGAGTGGGGGGGGGGGAGGGAGCAGTGGGAGGGAGCGGGGGAGGGAGTGGGGGGAGGGAGGGAGGGGGAGTGGGGGGGAGGGAGTGGGGGAGGGAGTGGGGGGGGGAGTGGGGGGAGGGAGTGGGGGAGGGAGTGGGGGGAGGGAGTGGGGGAGGGAGTGGGGGGAGAAGGGTGGGGAGTGGGGGGAGGGGGTTCCAAAATTAAAAATTAAAAAAAATGAAAATTCCACGGATATCAAAGTCAGCCAAGGAATGTTTTGTCGGAAGCATGCGAGCTGGCGACGGAGAGAGTGGGGGGGGGTGGCGAGGTGGGGGGGCGAGATAGTTGGGGGGGTGGGGGGGGAGAGAGACGGGGTGGGGGGTAGACGGGGGTGGGGGACATACGAGGAGAGGGGGGGATGCGAGGGGGGCAGATACCAGGAGCGGGGGGAGATACGAGAGGGGGGGGGNCAGATACGAGGGGGTGGGGTTGGGGGAAGATGCGGGGGGATCTGCGGGGGGGATAAGAGGGGGGGGATACGAGGGGGGGGNAGAGATGCGGGGGTACGAGGTGGGGGGTGAGTTGCGAGCTCTAGGAATGCGAGGCCGGGCTCACGCGTGGCGGAGCTCAGCAGTGACGCTAAAAATATTGGCCGCCTTTGATCACCCCCCACCCCCCTCGCCCCCCTCGCCTCACCTCCCTCTCTACCCCCTCGCCTCCCCCCCACCCCCTCGCCTCCCACCCCACCCCCTCGCCCCCCCCCCTCGCCTCCCCTCCTGCCCCCCCCGCGCCGGGGCCCCCTCCCCCAATGTGGCGCCAGCTGCATTCACTGCGGGACACGGGGGTGTGTAGTGTGTGTAGTGTGTGTGGTGTGTGTGTAGTGTGTGTGTGTGTGTAGTGTGTGTAAGTGTGTGTAAGTGTGTGTGTAGTGTGTGTGTGTGTGTGTGTGTGTGTGTGTGTGTGTGTGNGTTGTGTGTAGNGTGTGTGTGTATGTGTGNGTGTGTGTGTGTGTGTGTAGTGTGTNGTGTAGTGTGTGTGTGTGTGTGTAGTGTGTGTAGTGTGTGTAGTGTGTTGTGTGGTGTGTGTGTGTGTGTGTGGTGTGTGTGTGTGTGTGGGTTGTGTGTAGTGTGTGTTGTAGTGTGTGTGTAGTGTGTGTGTAGTGTGTTAGTGTGTGTGTGTGGTGTGTGTGTGGTGTGTGTGTGTGTGTGTGTGTGTGTGGTGTGTGTGTGTNGTGTGGGTGTCTGTAGTGTGTGTGTAGTGTGTGTGTAGTGTGTGTGTAGTGTGTGTAGTGTGTGTCTATAGTGTGTGTGTGGTCGGCATAGGGTCGTAGTGTAGCGGGTAGTGTAGCGGGTAGTGTAGCGGGTAGCGCGCTGCGCTACGAACAAAGCCGTCCTTCGGGTACGGCGAATCGCGGGCGACCGCCCCGGGCCCCGCGCTTTGGGGGGTCCCGCGCTTCCACGTCACAGTGACAGGTGTAATACTTCTGGTTTAGTTCGAAGGCTTCGGGGGGTCCCACAGTGGGGTTTGCCCCGGGCCCCCACCCACACCGCCCCCCTTCCTGTGGATGGCCCTGGTCGATTGCCACTCACGGCTAACCACCGGTGACGATTATCTGAACAGGTCTTGGGCCTCCCCTAGGTCGGCTCAGTCTCAAACGAGTACCCGGTGCGGTCCGCACTGGGTGGTGCTGGTCTCCCTCCACCTCGTGTGCCGTGCCGGTCCTCATAGGTGCTCCTCGCTAACAGCACTTGCCCCAACAGTCTGCGAGGGCTATACGGGGGATCTTTGTCTTTGTTTATACACCGTGTGTGTGTGTGCCTGGGTAGTGTGTACAGTAGTGTGTGCGTGTAGGTGTGCGCATGTCCGTAGGTATAGGTTCGTGTATTGTGTACGCGTGTAGTTTGTGTGTCTGTGTGTAATAATCATATTTGTGCACGTGGGGTGGTGATTTTGCCATGTGACATGCAAGGCATGGCGGGATAATCGATGCTGTGGTCTCAATCGTGCCCTCTGCTATCCAGGAATCACCTTGTGCGTGCATGCTGTGCGCCGCTTTTACGCCCGAGTGTGATCCGCTGTAACTGAGGAACACCAAATATATTTTCCCACGGGCACAGGACCCACGTTTATATTTTTTTCAAATCATCGCTATAATCCAAAACCATCGCTACCCTTCCGCGGACGTTCGCGGCGATTCCGATGACCCCAAAGCTCTCTGCGTCTACGATACACACCGCTGCTGTGTTACAAGGACAGGAAAAACAAGTCGGTTACATTTGGGATTTGCCAAGACACCCGGTTGGACGCGATACGATGAGGTAGATGAGCTGGCAAAGATTATTGTCGTCAACCCTGCACCACCACCTCGCTAACAGCACGGCGACGCAAAGGATCTATCACAAAGATCTATACGCGTAAGATGGACGGATTTATATAGAGATTTTAGTTATTACACTAGGAAGGGCCCAATAAGTTGTTAGGCTCTATTATCAATGTATTATTATTATTATGCCATGGGCATCCTGCCACGGTACACACAACACTTTGATACATAGATCTAAATAGTGCAGTGGGCCTTCTTACTTAGTAAAATAAAAAAATGTTTAGGGTTCCCGAATTGAAAGGTCCATAATTCTTACAGCAAGAAATTTCACTTTTTAGTTCTTCAAACTTTTAAAGTTTAACCCCCCCCCCCCCCGCTCAACCGGCCTCCCTCCGCGGTGGTTGGTTGTCTCCCGCCGCCAGGAGTGAATATAAGGTCACCGTTCATCACAAAATATTGAAATCTCTCTTCCCCCCCACGAGGCTTGACGTCTGTTCTCTGTTAAGTCCCCTTGTGGCCACCTCTTCGCCTGTCGCCAAGGCAACGGGGGGGTCTAGGATGCGTGGAGGCCTTTCGGCCTACTCCAGGCTTATTCATAAGAGGTTTTGGGTTTAGATCGTATAAATATAAATGTGTTGTTGAACCGCCACCACCCGACACGGCCAATTAGTGAGGTTTGTCACGTAAACAAAACGTGCCAATTCGTTATTAGTTCGGCACTAACCGGTGTGTTGGAGAGTAAAACCCCACAACATTTACAATTGTAGTACGACGTTTCGCCAATAATTGCAACCAGCCTCATCAGGCGAGGGCCAGAGTTGTGGAGAAAACCTCCTCCCGCTTCGGTCTGGATCGAGGCTTACTACAAGCTTATCGCCTGAAGTCCCTTTCTGTGGAAGCTGGCACATTGTCTATTTATATGTATATTACAAAAAATTTGACATAATTTGTTTTCCTAACCCACTTTTGAGAGTCGTGAAACATTGCTAAGAAGCAGCCCCCCCCCCCCGCTCTTTTTTATTTTCCCTCGCTGCGAAACAAAGTCTTCTGATTGTGTTTCCTTCCCTGTCTTCACCACACACACACAACACCACACACAACACCACGCACACACGCAAAAAGAAATACATTAATAATTATAATTTAAAAAATGAACGTTTTCAAGGAGAAAGAAACGGCCCTTTCTTGCGCCCCGCTGAAGGCTCCCCATTGTCAAGCGACGTTTTTGATTTGTAGTGAGATGGGGCGGGGGGGGTTCAAGGGTCACCGGCGCCTTGACAGCGTCCTCACGTGGGCCCACGCGTGTTCTCTCACGGCTAGACCGTCTGTACACAGCCACACTCTTTTTCGATTTAAAGCGTTCGTGACTGCAGGGATTATCTTCTTGGTTCTTTCGGTAAAGTCACGTAGAAGGGAAATAATAAAATAAAAAATAAAAAATACAATTCTCACGACGTTTCGGCCACAACGCAAGCAGCCATCCTCAGGTGAAGAACAGGGCTGTCGTCCATTCGGACGCCGTCTTTCGACAGACCTGTTCTTCACCTGAGGACGGCTGCTTGCATTGTGGCCGAAACGTCGTGAGAATTGTATTTTCTTATGTTTCATTTGTATTATTTTATTATTTCACAGCCACACTCGTTCAAGACCACAATGACGGTAAAGCACTCCGAAGCGCAAAATAAGTAAAATTTCGACGAAATGCCACTTTTTATTTTTACAAATGCACTCGCGTGCGGTTACGGTGACATTCGATGTTGTGATATGAGTACAACACCATAACGATGTCATACCCAACATTTTCGCCGCATATCCGCCCCGTACCTGGTGCCCAACGACAAAGTGTAGTGCTGTATATTATTCGTTGTGTACGTTCTGATTAAATATCGTTGGCTACGTACGCGCGAAAAAAGTTCAACATACCATCCATACAACTCT
Organism: Lethenteron camtschaticum; assembly: GCA_018977245.1. Lineage (NCBI taxonomy): Eukaryota > Metazoa > Chordata > Hyperoartia > Petromyzontiformes > Petromyzontidae > Lethenteron > Lethenteron camtschaticum. The sequence goes on along the minus strand of MU249620.1, from coordinate 6,817,340 downwards.
GTGGTGTCACCTGATGATGCTGGTTGTTGTAATTACCGGCGAAACGTCACGGCACTCGAATTGTAAACGTTGTGGGTTTACTCTCCAACACACANCGGTGTGCTGAACTAGCAACTAATTGGCACGTTCTATTTACGTAACGACCCTTACTAATTGGCTGCGTCAGGCAGTGGCGTGTTTAACGACACATTTATTTTCACGCGATCTAACCCAAAACCTCTATAACGGATACCGTACGTACATTTGTGAGCGCTTTTTGCCATCGTCCGAAAATGAACTGTAACGTTTTTAAAATTTCGATTTCAAGCTTTCGTGACTGCAGGGATTCTTCTTCTTGGTTCTTTCGGTAAAGTCACGTAGAAGGGAAATAATAAAATAAAAAATATTTTATTTCCCTTCTACATGACTTTACCGAAAAAATCAATAATATGTAACGTTTTTCTTTTGAAACTCTGTCTATGAGCCCTTTTGCCAGTATCAAGATACTGAGTGATATAAACTACAGGCGTTCACCCTTTCTGGCAAAGACACAGGAGGTGTTAAGATTTTCAGACACCACATGGACACCTCTTTATAAGGCATCAAGTCTGCTTTTGCCACACATACACCACCACCTGTGCGGTTAATGCAAACCTGTCATAGCTGTATACTTGGTGTTTGAACATCTTAACACCTGTATATATGGGTAAAGGGTAAAGCCTTTTTATCATTACATTTTCATTAAAATTCTGTCTGAGGTTTGACTTTATGAAGTTATCTTCGCTGTGTACATTGGCACAATTGCAATGTGTGTGTTGCAGACGACTCACAAATAGAATTGTGGTATTTTGACCCATCGTAAAAGCCGTAAAACGTTCACTCGCTCGTCCATAAAATGATATTGGTGACATATAAACGAGTTATGTTGCTGATGATGCCGTCTGATGATGATAATGCTGCTGACGCTGCTGATAACTCGGATAATGTTTATCTGCGTTCGTTTAGCAGAAACGGGTTTGTGCACGTAAAAAAAGTGGCCAAGAACCGTTCGTCTATTTTTATACCTACATTGAAATCAGCTCAAGCCTCCTGTCAATCACGTGACTTTCTGTGTGGCCACCCCCACTCTGAGCCCTCCCCTCTCCCCACCGCCTCCCACTGTGAAAACAGACTCCGCTCCTCCACGCAGCAGCAGCAGCGTGTAGGCCCTGATGTAGCCTCTTCATCCCATCCTCATCTCTCCCGGCTCTTTGCTCCCATTTCACCGTTCCCTTTCCCTTTTCCTCTCGCTCCCATTCTTTCCCTTCTCTCTCCCTCTCCCGTACCTTGGTCTTTTCCTGTACATCGCATCCTTGACTCTGTAATCGCCTTCCCGCTGGTGTGGCACGGGTACAACCGTTGCCGAGTAGCAGCTAATTCGCTTGGCCAATCCAATGAAAACACAGCCACCGGTGTACAAACTGTGGATGGCATTTGTTAAAGTAACCTCCGTCTGTGTGACTTGTTGTGTTCTTCAGGATGTTCTCTACTGCGGCGAGGTTGCGAAGGAGCTGTTTCCAGAAGAGGTGTCGTCCCTGAGCAGTGAGTGCTCCTTACTCCTTTCATTCACTCTTTCATTCATTCATTCGTTCGTCCATTTTGTCATCATTTCCATAAAGTGGTTGGATTTGAAAGATCCGTACGTGACTGTTCGAGTGTTGCACTCATTTGATTTCTTTAGCCAGTTGCCTGAATATTTTACAAGGACACCCATGGTGCCGCGTGAGCACACAGCAGCAGCAAGAATAAACGAAAGACAAAAAATCATGAATATTGCACGACTTACAAACGATAACGTTCAGTAGCGAAACGCACGCGCATCAAAAACAAATACTGAATACATAATGCGAGAGCAAGAGGCGCCAGAAAGCTTAGGTTCATGTGCAAGTAAGAGTTGTAACTGTTGTGAAGCAGTCCTATGAGATAAGGATCCCTAAAGCACGGACGTTGACTCTGCCGTAGGAAAATTGGGATTTGCCATAAAATAAAAGCTCCGATTAGCACGGTTGGTTACGTACAGTGCGAAAGATGTTCATCGTACATATATACGTACAAATAAGCATGAGTAGGTGTGTGTGTGCTTTAAATTGCACAGACAGAGAAAAAAATGGGTGATAGAAACGAACCCAAATTCGAGACATTGTTTATGACTGTTAAGGACGCGCCGTGGCTAGAAGGCCCCCCGGCGTCGAGAGGGGCGACAGAGTGGCATCTGACGGGGCTGACGTGCCCAAGAGGGACACGTCCACCGTGGAGATGGAGCAGCAAACAATAATTGAGCTCCGCGTGTGGCTGCTAGATTGACGTTCGCATCGCGAGGCCGCGGGGCGACAATCGCTCAGGACGTAGAAGCCTTTGTCCAGCAGTGGATAGATAATGCCGATGACGATGACTTAATGAGGTCGTGCGGTGCAGCTCTGCAGACTCCCTTGAGCCCCGGCGAAGACGAAGCAGTGGATGACGGCGGTGGCGGCGGCGATGCCACGGACAAGAAGCCTGCCGACAAGGCCGCGCTCAGCGCCTCAACTTCCAGGTGCGAATCGGCACACCCCTGGGTTCAGATTTGAATTTGTTGACAAAATTTGCGACATTGGTCAACCAAGTGCTTATTTTTACGCTGTTTTCAGTCGACGATGACTGTGAGTGGATGAAAACGATCAACGGCTGTCCACCAAAGCGCGACCGACTATGACGAGAGAAGGTTAAAATCGTTTGACGTTAACACTGTGAACTAATCTTTGTTTTTTTTCGGTAAAGTCACGTAGGTAAAAGGTAAAAATAAATAAAAACAACTACTTATTTTTTTACCTACCTGACTTTACCGGACAAACAAAACAAAGAGTATGAATCCTTGCAGTCACGAAAGCTTCAAATCTAGAAACTGTGAACTAAGGTTAAGACTGAGACGAATATGAAGATTCAAATGCTGAGATCAATTGTCGCTGGCTGATTTGAGCGCACAAGACCTCACGAGCTGCAACAGCTCAGGTGGACCAGTTGGCTCAGAGGTCAGAGCGATGAGCTGGCACCGCTGCGGTGGTGAGATGTTAACTACCTCGCCTGGTCACAAGAGGTCGTCGTCTACCGAGTGTTAACATCCCCAGCGTTTAACATATTCTCCTTTTTCGTATTTAATTAATTTACCCACCCAGCAGCATAACAAAAAGCAGTACTTGACCATCTTCTTGGTTCTTCTACGTGACTTTACCGAAAGAACAAGAAGATGAATCCCTGCAGTCACGAAAGCTTTAAATCAGTACTTGACCACTTCACAACTCCTCCTCCCCGCAAACCTTCCTGGCTCCTCCCCCTTAACCAGTATATAAGGTCGCACCTCTTGGAACTTCTCTTCACTTGATACAGATATTTTGCTGTGACAGTTTCACCTGAAGACGGAAGCTTGCGTTGCTCCGAAACGTCGTGATTTTATTGTTTTTATTTTTTATTTTTATTAATTTTAATTTCATTTTTACCTTCGTGACTTTACCGAAAGAACTAAGAGTAAGCGGTCGTGGATTCGATCGCGACCCTGACGCCTGTTCTATAATTGGAGTTTGCGTGTCTCTTTCCCCGTGGTTGTGTGGATTTCCCTCCGGGTCTCCAGTTTATTCCCTCCACGTTTAGAATCAACATCACGTGTTCAGAGTATTTGACTGCTGTAAATTTCCACGTGATGATGATAAGCCACTTCGTTGGGCTATAATTTGTGGCCAAGTCACTTCTGAAAAAGAGCTACACAGCTCAGTAGGCCTTACCTGGTGAAGTAAAAAAAAGTTTAGTTAGTTTAGGGTTTTAATGCACGCATTCGACCAGGGCTCCATTTAACGTGGCAGCACAACGTTGCAGTTGTAAGCGTCGAAGAAGCCTTGATGGGTAGAACGCAGAGTGGAGGAGGAGGGCAGGTCACCTCGAGACAGGCCTTGGAGGGGCACCCAGAGGCTGGGCAACCCATGGGGAAGAGAAGACCTAAAGCCAGATGGTCGCGTCGGCGGTGGTGGCGGTGAGACTCAACGAGCAGACCTTGGAGGTTGAGTACTTAACCTTACAGCAGCTACGGAATCTGGCAAAGGGAAGGAGTTGCAGTGACGTCAGAGGGACCGTGCCTTCAAAACCTCTTGCCTTTAGCTTCACGGATCAGCTGTCGTGGCGAGGTGGCATTGAGGCGATGAAGAGAGCCAAGTCACGGCGACTTCTTGGCCCGTATCGGTGACCTTGACCAGTATCGACATATATGACCCTTGACCTGTAGCCCATTGCCTGTCCAGCAGGAGCTGCAGTGCGACGTTCTGGTGCAGGACAACAATCGGCAGGAGTGGACGTTCACGCTGTACGACTTCGACAACAGTGGCAAGGTCACTCGAGAGGTGAGGGGCCTCGTGCCGACAGGAGGCACCATCACTTTAAACACGTGGTGGTGGTGGTAGTAGTAGGACTTTCACGACCAATATTATCCATAATTTAGGGTTTTTTTGCGTCGCTAAATCTGCCGCCACCACCACCCGACAGCCAATTAGTAAGGTTTGTCACGTGAGCAAAACATGCCAATTATATTTAGGTGATCTGACCCAAAAATGAGGCCCAAAAATTGCTCACGTGCATACATATCGTACGCACACTTTTAATGTTGATTAACTGTGAAAATAACTAAGAATAATAGGTATCCATTGTATTCTTTGGGTCTTTCGGTAAAGTCACGTAGATAGAAAAAAAAAAAACTACGGCGTTTCCATCACATCGTTTTTTTCCTCCTGATGACGGCCGCTTGTGTTGCGATCGAAACGTCGTAGTTTGTTGTTCTTTTCTTTCTACCTACGTGACTTTACCGAAAGACCCAAAGAATATGAATTCCTGCAGTCACGAAAGCTTTAAGTCAAGATTAATCCATGTAATTTAATAACATATACGCCCCCCCCCCCTTGGTGCGCACGTGTTTGGCTAAACAAGTGACGACATCAAATTTCCTCGAATTAAGGCCAAAACAGGAGGTTTTCTGCACAATTCTGGCTGCCGTCTGATGAGGCTGGTTGTAGTTCCCGGAGAAATGTCACGGTAATCGAATTGTAAATGTTGTGTGGGTTTACTCTCCAACACACAACGGGTTAATGCTGTACTAGTAACTAATTGGCGCATTTGTTTACGTGAAAACCTTACTAATAGGCTGTGTCGGTGGTGGCGGGTTTAACGACACATTATATTTACGCTAATCCAAAAAAAGACATCTATTATGGATAAAGGCACCGTCATCGCCATCAGCCAAGATCAATCCACTGCTGGATGAAGGCCCCCAACCCCCCCCCCCCTCCAAGCCGCCGCCGTACCTCTGGCGAACCGCAACGCGACAATCCACCCACACGAGCTGGTTCCACCGCTCCATCTCCTCGGTGGAGGTCCGTAATCAGAATCAATTTATACTGGAGGAATCCGATGAGCTATAAAGCTTTCACAGATGCCCGTAGTTCACAGATGTCCAGTAATAAACGGACGGTAGTCGTGGTTAACTAAATTAAGACGTTAAAAGTATTTTGTTAATCAGGTAAAGCCCCACTGAGCTGTTCACCGATATCATCATCTAATTCTAGATTTGAAGCTTTCGTGACTGCAAGGATTCATATTCTTGGTTTTTTCGGTAAAGTCACGTAGGTTCCACCTGAAGACGGAAGCTTGTGTTGCATCCGAAACGTCGTGATTTTTATTTTATTTTACTTTTATTAATTTTAATAAATATCATCATCATCATCATCGTCATTATCGCACGTGTGAATTGTAGTAGCAGCCAAATAATCTCGACGCGTGTTGTTTCAAAATGTGGAGGGGGGCCAAAAACAGAGGAGACCCGGAGAGAAATCCACGCAACCACCACGGGGCGAGAGAGAGAGAGAGAGNCGACGCGGACTCCGAATACTAGCGGCATAGTCAGGGCCCGAGATCGAACCCACGCGCTTCTGCACAGAAGGCGTGGGAGATCTGCTCGCCACTCCGGCTCCCATCAGCTATTGGGAAGGCCAAGACGGCCCAAAGCGCGGTGCTGGCCACACCGCATACGCGTTGCCGGCCTTCTTCGTTACGTACGTACGTTTCACTTCTTTCCACCGTACGTAGCCAACCGTGATAATCGGAGGTGCGGGGAAGGACAACAAACGAAACACAAAAAGCAGTTCTCAAGAAATGAGCTTTCAATCTCGATTATTTAAAGCCGCACAGCCCCCAGTTGCTTCCTAATATCGGAAGGAAGAGCATTCCAGACGGCCGCAGAAGCGCATCTGAAAACGTGCGATGCCAACGGCCATCCTTGTTCGATGGCCAGCCTACTTTATACGTAGCACTTGCCCCAACGGGCCTGTTCAATTCTGCCCCCGGGGATCTTTGCCTTTGTGCTCGGCGCGTGCTGGGCCCTGCAGGACATCAGCAGCCTGATGCACACGATATACGAGGTGGTGGGCACCTCCGTCAATCACTCCACCGGCAACAGCAAGACCCTGAGAGTGAAGCTCACCGTGACCCTGACCCTGGGCAGCAGAGGAGGCGTGGCGCGCCCCACGGCATTGTGGGTAAGTAAGGGGTGGGTTGCCCTCGGTCTTGCGTTTGTTTTTATACGTTTTACAAACAAGGTTAAAAGCGTTAATGCATTAGCTCTGTCGGCCAGTCGGTCTGTCTTGTCTGTAGAGGGGGCACGGTAACTCGCGTGAAGACGATTCACTGAGAACGAATCTTTCGGATCGACCAGGTAAGGCCCACTGAACTATATAGCTCTTACTGGTAGGAACCTGCTGGTTACACCAGCCCACAGGGGATTATTGTGTCCGTCCGTCCGTCGTGCATCCAAAAATGGGAGGGGTGGGGCTGGGTGTAGAGGGGAGGGTGGGAAGGGGCTGAGTGGGGGTGGGAGGGTGGAGCTGGGTGGGGAGGGGCTGGGGAGGGAGGGCTGGGTGGGGAGGGAGGGTTGGGAGGGAGGGCTAGGTGGGGAGGGAGGAGGGCTGGGTGGGGCTGGGTGGGAGGGTGGGCAGGGGCTGGGTGGGGAGGTGGGCTGGGTGGGGGTGGGAGGGTGGGACTGGGTGGGGAGGGGCTGGTCACCCCGTGGTGCCCTTATAAAACTCAACGTTTAACCTACTCATGCCGGCTTGTGCCCGCCCTCACAGTCGGCTATATTTGCGGAATACACCACGCCGCCGTTGACCCTGGCCATTGACCGAGCAACCCAACGTTCCTACCAGCTCCCTCCGCAGGAATGTGTTTTTCAGAAGCGACCTGGCTATCACAAATGATAGCTCAGCCAAGTGGCTCATCGTGTGGAAATGTACAGCAGCCAAATACTCTTAAACGCGTGTGGATTCTAAATGTGGAGGGAAAAACCGGTGGAGCTGGAGAAAAATTCACGCGACCACGGGAGAACATGCAAACTCTACAGCAGCAGGCGTCAGGGTCAGGATCGAAGCCACGACCTCCTGTATACCAGGCGAGGCGGTTAACATCTCCTAGCCACCGTGATGATGATGAGAGAGAGACAGACACACACAAACTCCAAATATACAGCAGCAGGTGTCAGGGTCGGATCGAACCCACGACCTCCTCTACGCAAGCGAGCGTATGAAGTCATGTTGTTGTTAGGCACTCACACGAGAGGAACACTGGCAAAAGTGGTTACCAGCAACTTGGTGATAATCCAGAACAAGCACCACACGCTAATAATTAGCCTTGGTGGCCAAGGCGATGGCAACCACTTCCTGTGACGTCATACGTCTACATCACACGTGACACACGTGCCTCCCCTCCCGGTGACAGCTTTGCGCGTGACCTCATCTCACTGGAACATATCGCTGTCGTCGCTAATGAAAGTGTAATACTTGCGAGGATAAACGCCCATTGCGGAAAGAAGCGTTGCAGATTCGGAGCGTATGGATGACGCTTCACCCTAGGGCCATCCATAAATGACATCACGCGATTTTTGACGACCTCCTGTATACAAAAAGTCAGACCCCCCCTCAAATATGGCGTCACAAAGCTCTGCCCCCCCCCNAAAAACCATATTTCCATTTTGAAAATAAAACATGCTTCAAATCGCTTTAAACTATTGTCATTGTAGTGCGTATTTAATGCGGCGCTGCACTCTGATGTTGTAGGAGTGTTGCTATAACAATGTGTTGTTATAAAATTCAATATTTATTTGAAGTTGCGCATTTTGATGTGACGTCACATTTCTCAACCCCCCCCCCTCGTCACACATCGTCACAAATGTCCGACCCCCCCTGTGCGTGACGTCATTTATGGACGGCCCCTAGAATTTAATTTATTCGTCCCAACTTGTTATGCAATACGCCGCTAAACTTTCAACGCACTTCAATGTTGCACGCGAACTACAACCCTTTCATCTTCTTGGTTCTTTCGGTAAAGTCACGTAGGTCTGTCAAAAAGACAGCGTCTGACAGACCTGTTCTTCACCTGAGGACGGCTGCTTGCGTTGTGGCCGAAACGTCGTGAGAATTATTTTATGTTTTATTTTTATTATTTTATTACTTCCCTTCTACGTGACTTTACCGAAAGAACCAAGAAGATGAATCCCTGCAGTCACGAAAGCTTTAAATCGAACTACAACCCCTTTGCCTGCCCACCGCTGAACGAGGGGCCTACCCACACCGCACAGGTCGTGGGGGTCAGTGCCTGATTATCCCAGAAGCCGGGGGAGAAACCAACCACACACTCGATGGGTAACACCCCACCATACCCTGACGACGCCTGCTATATATTTGGAGTTTGCATGTCTCCCGTGATGGCGTGGGTTTTTTTTCTTCCTCCGGTCCTCCGGAATTTTCCCTCCACGTTTAGAATCATCGTCACGCGTTGCTGCTCTAAAAATCTCCGCGTCAATTTTTCAGCAACTTCGGTGAGCTGTCGTTTCTGATCGCCAGATGGATTCTGAAAAAGAAGCTCATGGCCCAGTGGGCCTCTACCTGGTAACATTAAAAAAATATTAAAAGTCATAGTTAGTCGTCACGCATGTCCGCGCGTGCGTCTCCGTGCTTGTGTTTCAGATCAGCCGCCGTCGCATGGCCAGGAGGAGGAGAAGGCAACCCCCGAGGAGGCCAGGCAGCCCGAGAAGAAACAGCAGCAGCAGCAGCCTCAGCAGCAGCAGCAGCCCCAGCAGCAGCAGCAGCCTGAGCACCCTGCGTTGTGGTACGCGGCAAAGCACGCTCGCACGGTTTCAATTAGCGGGCGGTCACGAGAAAACAAAAACACATTCACAATAAAAACACGGACGCCTCGACAGGAAAGGGCGGGCGGGGAGACATCCCCCTCCCCGCGGCAACCCACGGTGGTAATCCTGGGTGTTGGCGGCTAGGAGATGTTAACTACCTCGCCTGGTACGCAGGAGGTCGTGGGTTCGATCCCGACCCTGAAGCCTGCTGCTGTATATTTGGAGTTTGCGTGTCTCTCTCTCATCATCACGGTGGCTAGGAGATGTTAACTGCCTCGCCTGGGTATACAGGAGGTCGTGGGTTCGATCCCGACCCTGATGCCTGCTGCTGTATTTTGGAGTTGCGTGTCTCTCTCTCATCATCATGGTGGCTAGGAGATGTTAACTACCTCGCCTGGTGTACAGGAGGTCGTGGGTTCGATCCCGACCCTGACGCCTGCTGCTGTATATTTGGGTTTGCGTGTCTCTCTCTCATCATCATCACGGTGGCTAGGAGATGTTAACTCCNTCGCCTGGTATACAGGAGGTCGTTTCGATCCCGACCTGCTGTATATTTAGAGTTNGCGTGTCTCTCTCTCTCTCTCCCCGTGGTCGCGTGGATTTTTCTCCGGGTCCTCCGGTTTTTCCCNTCCACATTTAGAAACGTCCGCATTNAGACTATTTGGCTGCCGTAAATGTCCACGTGATGAGCCACTTCGTTGAACTTGTCATTTGCGATCAGGTCGCTTCTAAAAAGAGCGAAACAGCTCAGCGGGCCTTATCTGGTAATAAAAAAATATTTGTTAAAAGTAAACAAATCGTTTTAAACCAGCAAACCGACGGAGGCCCGCCGCAAATTGGGTCGACGTTTGCGCCGTTGGGGGCGGCAGTTGGTAAGTGGAAAGAGCCGGAAAACTTTTCCCGTCTTTTGATGTTGTTGCTAAATTATTACTTCTTAACTCGGGTGTCCAAAAGCACTCCATCGATTTTTGTCGTCCATCCCCCCTTTTTTGTTGTTAAACCATCTGCCCGAGGGCAGCGCGGTTCCCACATTTCAGAAGCCACGGGCCTCCCCGACGCTCAAAAACCTTTTCGCGCCCCCCCCCCAGTCTCCATCCCACTGCATCCCCCCCCGCCCCACGGCGCGGCAATAAATCTGGCGTTTCGTGAAAACGATCGCAGCGTCTGCGGCGGCCCNGCGGTGACCGCTTCCCACGGCCTCGCCGAGGGCCCACCGAGCTGTCT
>MU249620.1:6711908-6801908 GCA_018977245.1 Lethenteron camtschaticum | reverse complement strand
CAATATTTGATATCTCAAAAACCTGATGTGATAGACAAAACCGATGCCAGATTTGGAATCAGCACCCCAAAATTACCTTAAAATCGTTGGAATACCTTATGCCAGAAAAAGTGTGTTGACCAGTGTAATCAAGAGCGACGCGAACGGTGAAAGGGTACCACCATCTGCTGGACAATGTGGCAACTACAGAATCAACAAAAAGGGATCCCATGAAAGAGCTCCACCCCAAGGGGTCGTCCATAAATGACGTCACGCACCTAAGGGGGGGGTCAGACATTTGTGACGATGTGTGACGAGGGGGGGGGTGAGAAATGTGACGTCGCATCAAAATGCGCAACTTTAAATTAATTTGTTATAACAACATTCCTACAACATCAGAGTGCAGCGCCACATTAAATACGCACTACAATGACAATAGTTTAAAGGACGTCGTGATGAACAAGGGATTATAACCTTTAACATGAACTAAGTCTGTGTCACCACGCCCTTACAAACTGCACACGAATTGATGCAATTAATATCACGTCGCGGTCTGCTTTTCGCTTGCAAGTTTCATCATTACTGCAATACACCCGTCCCTGGACGGGCAAAGGGTTAGTTAAATAAATATCTACGCGATCAAACCCAAAAACCTGTATTATGGACCTCCTATATTATTGGCGGAAAGTGTTAAGCCCACTATTTTTGTTCTCATCTTGATACTGGCAACAACAACAAACAGGGTCCCATAGATAGAACTCACACAGTTTGTATTTTACACAACGTGACATGCATTTACAGAGTGCCAAGAGCATGGTGTAGACAACCGAGATTAGGGGCCACCAATGGCTCCGTCCTATCTGCGAGGCCCGCATGAACTCGTAACGGACTCGTCGCCACGGTTAATATTCATCGATCAAAAGCATCGTTTCTCTGGGCTCACGATGCACGCACAGCGATCATAGGGCAGCGGTCCTGAACCTGGGGTGCGAGATGACCCTTTCTGGGGGTGCGGGACATGGCCAGATATTTTTCGAAGCTAAATCATGGAGAAAAATTCAGGACGACCACAAAAAATACAACTTACTTTTTTCATATTCTTGGTTTTTTCTGTAAAGTCACGTAGAAGGGAAATTATAAAATAATAAAATAAAACAATAAAATTCTCACAACGTTTCGACTGCAACACAAGCAATCATCATCTGGTGTGAAAACCACCTGATGGTGATTGCTTGTGTTGCAAATCGAAATGTACTTTTTTTCATCAAACCCGATGTATTTATTTACATTGTACATTCTTTTTTTTTACCGATTAAGAACCAAAGGGGGGGCAGGCTGCCGAAAGTTTAAGAACCACTGCGACTGAGCATGATACAAAGGGTATGTGAATTTGGGGAACGGTCGTCAACGCCATTGACAAAGTGATATCTATAAACCATTTAAACTTCACCTTTTTATTTTACCAGGTAAGGCCCACTCAGGTTTTAGCTCTTTTTCAGAAGCGGCCTGAGAGCTCAACGAAGTGGCTCATCGCGTGGACATTTTAAATCGCGCAAACACCTTAAACGGGAAAACACGCAATCTCCAAATATACAGCAGCAGCAGGCGTGAGGCTCGGGATCGAACCCACGACCCCTGCCAAGTCAACGTGCAGCGTTGGGCTAACGGCCGATCCTCCCTCCCTCCCTCGTCCAGCAGGCTCCCCGCGGATGAGCAGAAGGCGCGAGGCCCCGCACGACCCCAACCCTGGCCGGCCAGCCCGGGCGACGGGCGGCCGTTCTGGCCCAGCGCAACCGCACGCCGCCGGACACTTCCACCGCCGCCCGCCGCCGCNGNCGCCACCACGACAACCGCCGCCCGCACGTCTCGCGATCGTCCCGCACCAAAGGCCGGCCGTGACGCAGGCCGCCTCGTCGAGGCCGGGCAGGCAGCGCGGCCGCTCCGTGCCTCTGAGGCCCGTGGGTGTCCAACAGCAGCAGGCGCAGCAGCAGCCGCAGCAGCAGCAGCAGCACAAGAGGCACAGGCAGCGCGGGCGGGAAGGCTGCCTCTCTCCGGGGAGGCCCCCGCACTACCAAGCGCGAGCCCCCGTGCCCGCGTCCCTGACGCTCAGTGGCTGGAGCAACCTCAGCATCATCATCATCAGCACCTGCAGCAGCAACTGCACTTGCAGCAGCAGCAGCCGGGGGCAATGCAGTCGTCCGTGCTGGTGCCGGTCATGCAACGGCACGAGCACCACCACTACCACGAGCACCATCACCACCACCACTACACCACTACTACGAGACGTGATGACGCGCGCGCGCCGCCGCTCCGGCTTTTTGATCTCCCGCCTCTCCGCGAGATCGCTCAACCGAGGGCCCCCCCCACGCCGCCGCCCGACTTAACTCACCCGACCGCACGCACGGCTCCGATCGAAGACACGGCGGGAGGCAACGTCGACGGGGAGGAGCTTCTCCGTTGAGCAAAGCCGCGCGGAAAACCACCGCCCCCCTCAAGGGGATCGGCTCGGTGACGTGACCGATGACATTGTCGGCAGGCGGGGCGGTTTGTCAGCGGCAACTTGAAACGACGGAACGCTCCGGTGGTCCGTTGCAGTGTTTCTTTTTTTGGTCGTTCAAAATAGTAATTTTACATTCATCTGTAAGACGCCTTCCACTAATGTCTGTCGGCTTTCTCACCGCTTACCCCCCCCCCCCCCCCCCCCCGGCGATGATCTTGAAGGTGCCAACCCTCGGGTTTTCAGAGCCGAAAGGAATTGCTTCCAGCTGTGGTGGATCTCGACAGGGACGACACCTTCGCCTTGTGGAGATCTCTTCGGAGTGAGGGCCCCCGGGTTATTGTCTGGGCTCGTACGATAAGACGTCTGCACATTTCCCTTTCTCTCTCTCTTACTCCCCCACCTCCCCACCACCATCACCACTTTGGATGACCGCTGGACTGTACCTCGCTCATCGTCAGAAATAGTAAAAATGTCTCAGGGAGATTGCCCCGTGGTCAAGGCCATGAGGGTTGGGCTTGTTCAAAAATATTGCTGAGAGATTTAAAATATATAGAGAGAGAGGTTATGTGAACATGTTAAGTGCTATTCTAGTGGAACCTGTGCTGCCAGTGTAAGTTTTCTCTTCAGCCACCCTTTGCTCTGCATCAGCGGCCCCGAAAACTCAAGACGCTGGGGTCCAACCAGGGAGCAAGAAATACTTTCGGCGCAAAGACCACGGTGGCCTCGGGACATCCGTAGATTAAAAATACGCCCGCAAGAAAAAGCACGAATTCTCTCATTTGTAGCGCATTATTAAGATTTTCCCCCCAGGGGTTTCCTCTTCTTCTTGAGGGAAGTTTTCCCGGGACATCCGTCATTCATCCCGGGACGTTCAAAGTCCCGGTTGATGTGTCAGTTGCGCGACGACGCGCCACCCCGGTCACATGCCTTTACGAGCCCTTCACGAGCCCTTCACGAGCCCTTCACGAGCTCTTCACGAGCCCTTCACGAGCCCTTCACGAGCCCTTCACGAGCCTTCACGAGCCCTTCACGAGCCCTTCAATAGCCCTTCACGAGCCCTTCACGAGCCCTTCACGAGCCCTTCACGAGCCCTTCACGAGCCCTTCACGAACCCTTCACGAGCCCTTCACGAGCCCTTCACGAGCCCTTCACGAGCCCTTCACGAGCCCTTCACGAGCCCTTCACGAGCCCTTCATTCACGAGCCCTTCACGAGCCCTTCACGAGCCCTTCACGAGCCCTTCAATAGCCCTTCACGAGCCCTTCACGAGCCCTTCACATGCCCTTCACGATTCACGAGCCCTTCACGAGCCCTTCACGATTCACGAGCCCTTCACGAGCCCTTCACGAGCCCTTCACAAGCCCTTCACGAGCCCTTCACGAGCCCTTCACGAGCCCTTCACGAGCCCTTCACGAGCCCTTCACGAGCCTTCACGAGCCCTTCACGAGCCCTTCACGAGCCCTTCACGAGCCCTTCACGAGCCCTTCATGAGCCCTTCACGATTCACGAGCCCTTCACGAGCCCTTCACGAGCCCTTCACGAGCCCTTCACGAGCCCTTCACGAGCCCTTCACGAGCCCTTCACGAGCCCTTCACGAACCCTTCACGAACCCTTCACGAGCCCTTCACGAGCCCTTCACGAGCCCTTCACGAGCCCTTCACGAGCCCTTCACGAGCCCTTCACGAGCCCTTCACGAGCCCTTCACGAGCCTTCAACGAGCCCTTCACGAGCCCTTCACGAGCCCTTCACGAGCCCTTCACGTGCCCTTCACGAGCCCTTCACGAGCCCTTCACGAACCCTTCACGACCCTTCACGAGCCCTTCACATGCCCTTCACGAGCCCTTCCGCCTTCACGAACCCTTCACGAGCCCTTCACGAACCCTTCACGAACCCTTCACGAGCCCTTCACGAGCCCTTCACGAACCCTTCACGAGCCCTTCACGAGCCCTTCACGAGCCCTTCACGAGCCCTTCACGAGCCTTCACGAGCCCTTCAACGAGCCCTTCACGAGCCCTTCACGAGCCCTTCAGAGCCCTTCACGAGCCCTTCACGAGCCCTTCACGAGCCCTTCACGAACCCTTCACGAGCCCTTCACGAGCCCTTCACGAGCCCTTCACGAGCCCTTCACGAGCCCTTCACGAGCCCTCTTCTGGCGTCGAGCGACGATTCTTCTTCCGCCGATACGTCCCGCTTTCTCGCACCGCAGATGTGGAAACACGATGCAGAATACAAGTGTTGGTAGACACAACGGTTGCGTTGTGACCATAAGCCCTTACTTGCTCGTGCCTTGCCTAGGGACAGGCTGTAGGTCGCTAATTTTCAAACGTGGCGTTTCATTTGTCGGGCGTGCGTGCGTGCGTGAGCTAATTTCCATTTCTGCTTTCCAGATTTATTTTTTGTGGAAATCTGACGAAGGTGCGTTCTTGCGGCAAAATGTAGTCGCAGTTTCGGCTCGGGGAGCCCGTCTGTACAGAGATGGCCTGGGGTATTTATTCACGCGTAACGCTTCGAGCGCCAATTTAATTCCAAGCGCTCCGAGTTCGATTCCCGGCCATTGCCAACACCGGTGGCGATTGTTATCTGAACCGGTCCTTGCAGGATCCACCTCTGCCTTCGCCAACCCGCAATGACCAGCGTGGTGAAGTATGGTCGAAGAAACTCCCAGGTCATTTGGAGGCCGTCATCCAGAGGTGGATCGACGTTTGGCATTGTAAATTATTACGTATTGATTTTTTATTATTATATATTAATCCGCCAAGAGCTACTCTCTGGCTGAAACAGAAAAAAACTTTTTTTATGTATTTTAGATTCTTTATTGTAATGAAGAACGTAACAAAACTACAGAAAACATGAATAATGTTCGGGCTTTGCGTGTTAATACAAAAAAAATATCTGTTGAAATGAATAGGCTGACAACCACTAATGAATATATATTTATAAACTATTGCATATTAATAGATGTATCCTTATTATATTGATAATATATGGTGAAGCAATGAGTGCTCGAGACTGAACTCAATGTTTGCCCAGTTAATGAAGAGCCACTGCAATGGGTCCTTGGCCGGGTCCCTTTAAAGTTTAAAGGGACCTGACCATGCCCTGGTTCAAGGAACGTTTGCGACTCCGTGAATTTGCAGCAAAATATTGCAGAAAAAGCACCGTACACCAACCCTGTGTAAAGATCCAGTGGGATGCAAGTCAAACAACAACAACAACCACAAGACAACTTAGATTAAGGCCATCAGTCTTACTCCGTACTACAACAAACAAACATGGCTAAACCAATAAACTTTTCGAAATCACCAAATAAAGCCATGAAAGCAACGTGGGGATTTAAGAGTTATGCAGGCTCATCGTGAAGTCGGCGGGCTGGTGAATTCATTAATCGGTAAAATTAATTGATTGGGGAAATTGATTCATTGGTTAATCAATTGATTGCTCTGCTTCCGAATATTTTACATTCGCGTGAAATATAAGTAGCGGGCAAACTTCGCCTTGTTTTCAAGTCGTCCGCGGGAAATGCCTAATTCGAATTGTTTGATCTTGATTTGAAGCTTTCGTGACTGCAGGAATCCATACTCTTTGGTTCTTTCGGTAAAGTCACGTAGGTAGAAAATAAAATAAAAAATAAATCGAATTGTTTGGTTGTTTAAACACGTATTTATTAGCGTTTTTTATTAATTGCTAAACATTTCTTTGATAATCGTACTAATTTGCAAATATCTATATATTATATGCGTCACTAAAGGAATGTGTGTGTAGTTTTAAAAGTGTGATNTTGGCACTTTTGTTTTTTTCTAGATTTGAAGTTTCGTGACTGCAAGGATTCATACTCTTAGGTTTTTTCGGTAAAGTCACGTAGGAAATAAAATAAAAATAATAGAAGAAATAATAGAAATAAAATAATTATTTTATTTCTATTATTTCTTATTTTCCTACGTAACTTTTGTACAACTTAAATATTGAAAACGAGGTCACGGTCGCCACATTGTAACAGTGTTCAGCACTTAAGTCCCCGGTTCACATCACAAACCCGAACAGTATTGTCGATATCTGTACACGTTTTTCCTGCCTTCCTTAAAGATCGAATCAAACAAAATGTGCGCGGCAGTAGCAGCAAATATTTCCAAGCCGCGTGTTATTCGTTACGCCTTCAAATCATGAATGATGAGCAAACGTCGCGAATCACAACCGTGCGTTCGTTAAGCTCGCCGCTCGTGTGTGTTTCAAATTTGTTTGTTTGTCGTTGTTACGGTCACGTCGCGTTCGACCAGATCAGTATTCTCAGCCGTTGGCGAAAGTTTCGCCGGTGCGGCCCGTACCACCACCCCGAACCACCCCGTCGCAACCCCCTTCGCGTGGCCATGGGTCGCCACCACGTGGTGCGGCCACCACCCCCGTTCCGGCCACACCCCGTGCCGGCCACCACCCCGTGCCAGCCACCACCCCCCGTTCCGGCCACCACCCCCGTGCCGGCCACCACCACAACGGCGGTTGGCTTGTGGACGCACGCGGTACTGGCTCCTGCCATTGAAATGTGGAATTTACACCGCTGGCTCGAGTCTGCCAGTGGAGGTGTTGCGATAAGCACCACGGCGATGCTAACGAAAGAAGGGCGCCACGGTGGAGAGATCTTAACCGCCTCGCCTGGTACACAGGAGGTCGTGGGTTCGATCCCGAGCCTGACGCCTGCTGCTGTATATTTGGAGTTTGCGTGTCTCTCTCTCTCATCATCATCATCATCACGGTGGCTATGAGATGTTAACCGCCTCGCCTGGTACACAGGAGGTCGTGGGTTCGAGCCCGACCCTGACACCTGCTGCTGTATATTGGGAGTTTGCGTGTCTCTCTCTCCCCGTGGTTGCGTGGATTTTTCTCCGCGTCTTCCCGTTTTCCCCTCCACATTTGGAATCAACAACACCACCACCATCACCCGTTTAGAGTATTCGGCTGCTGTAAATTTCCACACGATGAGCCACTTCGTTGCGCAAACCATTCGTGGTGGACAGGTGGTCGCATCTGAAAAAGAGCTTTGTTTAGCGCAGTTGACCTTACCTGGTGAAATAAAAAAAAATCGTATTTTTTTTTTTTACTGAACCTCTTCATCTTTCATTTCCTCAAGGGCTGGAATTGCATTCGACCGCTGGCCAACATCTAAGCGTATGTGGGCCGACTCCATCCTCAGCAGGAGAATCACAGAAGGGCAGCCGCAGTTGCGTCCCCATGGGCGGATTTGACAGCGGCATTGAGTCACGGTGGACCACCCTGGACACAGCCGCTTTGACGCCTGTGCCGCTCACATGAAACCGT
The DNA here is from genome assembly GCA_018977245.1 of Lethenteron camtschaticum. NCBI lineage: Eukaryota > Metazoa > Chordata > Hyperoartia > Petromyzontiformes > Petromyzontidae > Lethenteron > Lethenteron camtschaticum. The sequence continues at coordinate 6,794,120 of MU249620.1, read as the reverse complement.
TTCACGCGCAGCCCCATTGCGATGTTTTTGACCGCCGCGATCTGCGGCAGATGTCAGCAGCAGCGCGCGACCGCACTTTGCAAGATGATCGCCGGTTCGATCCCATCTCCCGGTGGTGGAGACCGATTGAAACATCGGTGCCGGTTCTTTCTCAAAGCCCCCTCTCGCTCCTGTCGCCACCGCCTCCCCACACACACAACCCTCCCCCCAAAAAACAAGGACACGGGAGAGCGACATTTTCCGTGTCATATGCAAATGATTCCACCGCACGTGCCTGATGTTTGGTAGTGGTGGGAACCCGCACCGCAGAGCTTCGTTCTGGGACCATCTCAGGATTCACGTTGTTATCACACAAGGCCCCCCCCCACACCTCGCGCTGAGATGGCTCCAAGTTTCGATTTTAAGCTTTCGTGACTGCAGGGATTCATCTTCTTGGTTCTTTCGGTAAAGTCACGTAGAAGGGAAGTAATAAAAGAAGAAAAATAAATTTAAAAAATATTTATTATATAATATTATTTATTATATTTTTTTCTTATGTTTATTTTAGTATTTTATTACTTCCCTTCTACGTGACTTTACCGAAAGAACCAAGAAGATGGCTCCAAGTGTCTTGTCGGGTTTAAAAATAAATAAATAATGTTCTTAGGTTTTTTTNCGGTAAAGTACTTGATACAGCAATCGTGTTGTGACTGTTCCACCTGAAGACGGAGGCTTGTGTTGCCTCCGAAACGTCGTGATTTTTTTATTTACTTTTATTAATTTATTTTTTTGCCTACGTGACTTTACCGAAAAAACCAAGAATATGAATCCTTGCGTCACGAAAGCTTCAAATCTAGAAATAAATAATGCCCATCGTTCAACCGCAAAAAAAAAATCCGCGTCTATTTCTCAGGAGACGGCGTCGATTCTTCTGGGCTGATTTAGGGAATCGCCCAGGAGTTTTAATTCCGCTGCAGCTCCTCCGTGCGGCCGTGCCTCATGTTCAAGGGGCGCAAAGCAAATTCGACGACTGTTATTAATTTCGATGTTTAAAAAATATATATATGACGTCAATCTTTCGATTTAAAGCTTTCGTGACTGCAGGGATTCATCTTCTTGGTTCTTTCGGTAAAGTCACGTAGAAGGGAAGTAATGAAATAAAATAAAAAATAATAAAATAAATAAAATAAATAAACATAATTATGTTTTATTTTATATTTATTAATTCCCTTCTACGTGACTTTACCGAAAGAACCAAGAAGATGTCAATCTTGATTTGAAGCTTTCGTGACTGCAGGAAGCCGTACTCTCTGGTTCCTTTCGGTAAAGTCACGTAGGTAGAAGAAGAAAATAATAAAGGAACTCGACGTTTCGGGCGCAACACAAGGTGATGACGGACGCTTGTGTTGCGACCGAAGCATCGTGTTGTTTTATTATTATTTCTATCTACGTGACTTTACCGAAAGAACCTGAGAGTAGACACGATGTGTGTATATCGCTCGAGTTACTGTTGTTCAATTTACAAACTAATTTGCGCTCGCGTTCTGCGTGCCGCGACATGTCTCAAGGCGCGTAACGTCATCTATATTGACGCTTTAACTTATTCCCTTTGTTCGCACCCCCGCCCCCTCTCGTCTCTCTACTGAAGTAGCATTGTACACGTGGTAACGAACGAGACCTTGAATTGTCTGTGCAGCTAAATAATAACCGTGTGAGTTGCGCACGGACAAGACTGTGGATTATTCTCTGTGTTCGCCCCTCCCTCCCCGAGCGCTATCCGACCCCTCCGTGTTCCTTCCGTCGTTTAACCAACGCCGCAGAGCCCCTAACGCCAGGGGCTTGGCGTGCCACATCAACGTGGGGACTAATAAACACGATCGTGAAACGCACTTCGCTACTCCGCTTGGCTCTCGGATTCTTCGTGCCCGTCCTTCGGGATGGGTTACGCGTGGATCTTTTTTTATTATAAAAAATTTTAAACCCCAAACATACAATCCAGGATTTCGCTCATTGAGTCAGTCATACCCATACTCAGGTTTTTTCGGTAAAGTCACGTAGAAAAAATAATAAAATTGAAATTAATAAAAGTAATAATAAAAATAAAAGAATAAATCACGACGTTTCAGAGGCAACACAAGTCTCCGTCATCAGGTGGGACCGTCACAGCCAGATTTACTGTATCAAGTGAGGCAAAACATTTCAAGATATAAGTTCTTATACAATAAGGGGGAGGGGGGAGGGGCATCTGAATGTGGTAGCAATGAATGGATCGTATTGGGGGGGGGGGCAAAGAGAACTGCACATGCTAAAGGTGCACATGCTAAAGGTGCACAGCTAAAGGTGCACATGCGGTGCATATGCTAAAGGTGCACATGTAGCTAGGTGCACATGCTAAAGGTGCACATGCTAAAGGTGCACATGCTAAAGGTGCACATGTAGAGGTAACATGCTAGGTGACATGCTAAAGGTGCAATAAAGGTGCACATGCTAAGGCATTGTAAAGGTGCACATGCTAATGCTAAAGGTGCACAGCTAAAGGTCAAAACACATGCTAGAGGTCATTAAAGGTGCACATGCTAAAGGTGCACAGCTAAAGGTGCACATGCTAAGGGTGATATGCTAGAGGTACACATGCTAAAGGTGTACATGTAAAGGCATGCTAAAGTACATGCGTGCACATGCAAACACAGCTAAGGGTGCACATGCTAAAGGTGCACATGCTAAAGGTGCACATGTAATGCACATGTAGTGCACATGCTAGTGCACATGCTAAGGTGCACATGCTAAAGGTGCATATACTTGCACATGCTATGAACATGCTAGGCGCCTGCTAAAGGTGCACATGCTAAAGGTGCACCTGGTGTATGCTAAGGTGCACATGCTAAGGCACACAAAGGTGCACATGCGCTAACACATGCTAAGAGTGCACGAGAAGAGAACGACAAAGCACATGTTGTTTGAATGTTTTACAACCAAATACTAAAGGAGAGTCTGTTAAACGCTGGGGATGTTANCCTCGTAAAGTAGAACAGTACCTGTCAAATAAGATGGCCAAAATGTTAGTTAAATATTTTTTGCATGTTTAACATCTTNCCAAGTTCTCAGTTCTCACTCATACCCTTCCCGATCCGCCTCATTGAAGTTCACCCTCTCCCGGGCGCGATGTCGCTCCACTTGCCTGGGGAGCCGCCTCCTCCCCCCCCCTCTTAATGGTTCGATTTCGTTTGGATGTTTAGGATTGTTGGGATCGTAATCCGCAAAGTGCCTCGCCGGTTGCAAGAGCTCGCGTTCTGTTAATAAAAGCACAACAGCAACAACACGTGGTAAAATAAAATAAAACGAATCNCGACGTTTCAATCGCAACACAAGCGATCTTCATCAGGTGGAACAAGCACAGCAAGAAAGAAGTGGAAGCTGAGTGTGGGACAGGGGGAAATTACTCAAAAAATTAACCGAAAACAAATTTTTCACCAAATCCTTTAATGCTGGCGGCAGAGCCTCTCCTCCTCTGGCTTGAGGGCTGCCACCTATTCAGTGATTGCCTGCCACCATTAGAGTTAAACCTAATAAGTGTTTTTGGGAAAAAAATTTCACGAAAATGTCACCACAACTCGGAGCTCGATTGGGGGAAGTGGGAAAAACGACCGAGTGTGGTCGTAAGCNAGGCGAAGTGAACTTAATATAAGGATTTAAAAATAGACTAGTAGCCGGCTTTACCTGGTTATAACATCATTCCTNGGGTCTTCCGTTTTCCCCTCCACATTGAGAATCAACATTGCGCGTTAAAGTAATTGGCTTATAAATTCCACGCGATAAGCCATTTCGTTGAGAATCATCTGGATGAATCGCTTCTTAGTGGGCCTTACCTGGTAAAATTTAAAAATTAGTTCAGTTTATAGTTTAGTTTATAGATTAAACATTTGCGGTGCGCCTGGTCCGTGAATGTAGAGTCGCTTTGACGCGGGCGAGGAGGCTTAGTGGCCCTTTGCACCACGTTCTAGACATGAGCGGCACCGCTGAGATCCTTGCTTCGTGTTCGTGAGTTCGGCCACCCGTGACGGCACGCCGGCTCTCCAGTGCATTGGGGTTATACTCACTTGACCGTTGCACTTTAAATGTTTCGCTCTTTGTCAGTTTTGTGACACCCCCCCCCNACCACTCCCATGGGTGGAAAAAACCCGATTTTTCCAGCGGCAGGCATCGGTTTTTCTTTAGTACAATTAAACCCGATTTCGGGAATTAAAACCTGGTTTAATGATACGAAACTCTGATAGGCTTAGGCTGCTTCCTCGTCGGTGCTGCTGTCGTACTCGGGGCCGTGGGCACGGGTAGTCGTAGAATGCGGCGGGTAGGTTGGTCTTGATGAAGAGCTTCTCCTCCACAATCGTGGGCGCCAGTGAGTTCCTTCGCTTGGAATGGATGAAGCCCATCGTTGAGAAGTTGGCGAAGTGCGGTTCTGCAATTAGAACCAATTAAACCGGATTTCTCCCAATCTCAGATGATCGGGTTTAATATAAAAAGACAATTAAACCCGGCCACCCTTGCCACCTACACTCAGGATGCTCACTTTTGCAAAGAGACTCATCCTGGTTTCTTGAGTTCTCACCTTAGTTTCACAAAAATCAACTTGCACTAAAAACATTCAACGATGTTTTATTTTTGCCGGGTAAGGCCCACTGAGCAATATATCTCTTTTTCGGAAGTGGAATTTTTTCGCAGCCAAATACTATAAACGCGTGTTTCTAAATGTGGAGGGGAAAACCGGAGGACCCGGAGAAAAAATCCACGCGACCTCGAGCAGAACATGCAAACTCCAAATATACAGCAGGCATTGGGGAGCCAGGATTTTCAGGTAGGGGGGGGCAACCCACAGAAGTGAAAGATGATAGAGGAGTTGTTAGTAAGTAAGGACTTGTCCCTTGCTTTTTATTCGACGCATGTGCGCGATGACGCAGCCATCGATCGAGGGTCGAATTCGAACCGCGTTGTGTGATCGGCATCGCGCTCGCTGAAGGTGTTAATGCCTTCAGGGAAGTCGTGTGCTGTATACGCAACTGCGCACTATTCTGTGAGTCACTTATGACCGCTTTGCCGTTACTTATCGCCAATTATGGACTCAGACTATTGTCCTATCATCTCATAGAGTCCCTGGCACGTAATAATATGCGACACAGTGGCAATGGCGGGCGCAAAATGCCGATTTATCTAAATATATAAAAGGGAAATTTGTGATTGTGTAATAGCAGGCGTCAGGGTCGAACCCACGACCTCTTGTAGACCAGGCGAGGCACTTAACATCTCGCCGCCACCGTGGCAAGATGTTAACAGAGTGATGCCTCCCCCCCTACTGTTGGGTGATTGATGATTCTGAAATGCCATTACAAGTACGGTTCTATTATGTGTTTCATCGTGTTAGCCAACCGTGGATGGCATCGTCTCCTCTGCAGCGTGGTAGTTGCCCCCTCGTGTGGACAAAAGGGAACGTGCTGCAATGTGAGTTCCATTTTAGCAAATCGGCTACACTCAGCAGTCCCCAACCTTCTTGGCACGAGGCACCGGTTTCGTGGAAGACAATTTTTTTTCACGGACGGGGGGTGGGTTCATTATTGGTCTTTCCCCCTTTTCAAAGAAGCTCTCAAGCGACGTTTGATTTTTACTCATGTTGGCTACTAGGGGTTAGCAGCTTGTGGGCTTACCACAACTGTGACTGGGACGAGTGCGCAGTGCGGGGAAGAGGCACGGACAGAAGTGGTAAATAATAAATAATGGGTGGGTTCCGCGCGTGGACTTCTGCGCTACAGGACCAAACTGAGTGAAGTCTATGGATCTCTATGTAAATCAATGGGTCTCCATGTAAGTCTATTTATCACGATGTGATTCAATGGGTCTCCATGTAAGTCTATGGATCTCTGTGCGAATCAATGGGTCTCCATGTAAGTCTATGGATCTCTATGTAAATCAATGGCTCTACATATAAGTCTATTTATCACGATGTGATTCAATGGATCTCCATGTAAGTCTATGGATCTCTGTGCGAATCAATGGGTCTCCATGTAAGTCTATGGATCTCTATGTAAATCAATGGGTCTCCATGTAAGTCTATTTATCACGATGTGATTCAATGGGTCTCCATGTAAGTCTATGGATCTCTGTGCGAATCAATGGGTCTCCATGTAAGTCTATGGATCTCTATGTAAATCAATGGCTCTACATATAAGTCTATTTATCACGATGTGATTCAATGGATCTCCATGTAAGTCTATGGATCTCTGTCCGAATCAATGGCTCTCCATGTAAGTCTATGGATCTCTATGTAAATCAATGGCTCTCCATGTAAGTCTATGGATCACGATGTGAATCAATGGCTCTCTATATAAGTCTATTTATCACGATGTGATTCAATGGCTCTCCATGTAAGTCTATGGATCTCTGTGCGAATCAATGGCTCTCCATATAAGTCTATTTATCACGATGTGATTCAATGGATCTCCATGTAAGTCTATGGATCTCAGTGCGAATCAATGGGTCTCCATGTAAGTCTATGGATCTCTATGTAAATCAATGGCTCTCCATATAATCATATTTATCACGATGTGCTTCAATGGGTCTCCATGTAAGTCTATGGATCTCTATGTAAATCAATGGCTCTCCATATAAGTCTATGGATGTCTGTGCGAATCAATGGGTCTCCATGTAAGTCTATGGATCACGATGTCAATCAATGGGTCTCCATGTAAGTCTATGGATCTCTGTGCGAATCAATGGGTCTCCATGTAAGTCTATGGATCTCTGTGCGAATCAATGGGTCTCCATGTAAGTCTATGGATATCTATGTAAATCAATGGCTCTACATATAAGTATATTTATCACGATGTGATTCAATGGGTCTCCATGTAAGTCTATGGATCTCTGTCCGAATCAATGGCTCTCCATGTAAGTCTATGGATATCTATGTAAATCAATGGCTCTACATATAAGTATATTTATCACGATGTGATTCAATGGGTCTCCATGTAAGTCTATGGATCTCTGTCCGAATCAATGGCTCTCCATGTAGTCTATGGATCACGATGTGAATCAATGGGTTCAATGCAGCTGTTGAAACGTCACTGGATTTTGCACCAGTGATGTCACCCGCACGGCCGCACACAAATAATTCGCTTCTTCGAGTGTAAACTCTTCGTCTATACAGATGTAACCACTGGTCATCAAGAAGCACTTACATTGCTTTAAATTCTCATCCGGCCCCACTCTATCTCTCTATTACTGGCCCGTGTGTTATGAAGAAGGACAATTGCCCGAAATGTCATCAATTAATTATATAGGGTGCTCCAGATGTCTTGTGACCCCCATTTAATTATCTGATGCTTCATATTTTTTGTATGCCACTGGGTGTGAAAACAAATGAATTCGCAAAGGGAGAATAAATCTTAGGGGTAAATTCATTGGTGGGGGCGAGGGGTAAGAAGACATCTGGACCACCCTGTACATTGACTAATGTATTTAGTTCGCAAATATATTTATAGTGATTTGCTTTGCCTTCCGATCCTGTACTTTGAATTATTTCCTATCTTTGTTATTGCGACTTTACTGACCCGCCCCTACTGGACAGCTGTGGAAAAGAGCTTTATCGCTCATCGGATTCCTCCAGGATAAATATTCAGATTCTGAATGGCGTGGTTCCCAGTGATGACGTCATAGCAGTTACATACTGACGTCATTTTGAGTTGAGCCCCCCCCATCCCCTCTACCCCACCCCTCTACCCCCCCCCACCCTCCTCTACCCCCCCCCTCTACCCCTCCCCCCTACCCCCCCACCCCCCCTCTACCCACCCCCTCTACCCCCCCCACCCTTACCCCCTCCCCCCCTCTCCCCCCCACCCCCTCTACCCCCACCCCTCTACCCCCTCCCCTCTACCCCCCACCCCCTCTACCCCCCCCCCACCCCCTCTACCCCCACCCCCTCTACCCCCTCCCCNTCTACCCCCCCCCCACCCTCCTCTACCCCCCCACCTCCTCTCCCCCACCCTCCTACCACCNTCCTCTACCCCNTCCTCTATACCCCTCCTCNCCCCCTCTACCCCCACCTCTATACCCCCCCACCCTCCTCTACCCCCTCCACCTCTACCCCCCCACCCCCTTCTACCCCCACCCTCCTCTACCCCCACCCTCTATACCCCTCCTCTCCCACGTCTACCCTCACCTTCCCTACCGCTACCACCCCTCCCTCCCACGACAGTAAATGGGAACCACGTGGGTGGGAGCCCCCGCCCCCGTCTGCATTTCGCAGCACGCATAGGAGGAGGGCGGGGGGGGGTTGGTAATCCCGACCGCTCATTGGCCAGACCCGCCGTCGCACGCGCGTGACCTCGGACCAATGGGTACGCGTCTCCAGCCGGACAAGGGCGGGCCTTTGGAGAGGTGGGGGCGTGGGGTGGGTGTGGGGGGAGAGGCGGAAGGGGTGGGGCCGGTAGAGGTGGGGGGGGNAGAGGCGGAAGGGGTGGGGCCGGAAGGGTGTGGGGGGGGGAGAGGAGGGGTGTGGGGGGAGAGGCGGAAGGGTGGGGCCGGAAGGGCTGTGGGGGGNAGAGGAGGGGGGTGTGGGGGGGGGGAGAGGCGAAGGGGTGGGGCCGGAAGGGGTGTGGGGGGGNAGAGCGGAAGGGTGGGGCCGGAAGGGTGGGGGGGGGGCAATGCAAACGCCGCTGCTGCGCCTCTGGGTCCGCGTGCTCGCACGAGGTGGAGGTGGTGGTGGAGGCGGCGTTTGGACGAGACGCGAATTCGCCTCGAGTCTCCAGCTCGCGTCGCCCGCAGTCGTCCAGTGCCGGTCCGTCACCATGACGCGCAGGAAGAGACCCGGGATGAAAAAGCCCGCGGCGGAGAGGCGAGATGGAGGAGACGGAGGCGAAAGAGTTGAGTGGTCGATGGTTATTATTTTCTTTATTATTATTTTAAATACAGTTACAGTATAGCTTGCGTGTGCGGTGACGTCATTTAGAACGTTGTGGGGGGGGATTTTTCGCCGCCATCTTGGTTAGGGGTGACGGGTGGAGACACGTGGTCGTGTTAACGAATGGGGGGGGGACGTCACGTGGTGCGGTTCCCACAGTGACCCGGGGCGGCGGGTCTCCCTACGTAAGATGGCGGCAAAAAAGTATAAAAATGTTCCCAACTCGGCAGCAGCGTGGCTCTAGCAAGCAATGGTGTTGCATGTGTTGCCTTCAGAAGTTGCTCACGCCAGGAGCCAGGGGTCTTGCTGAGCCACAAGTTGATCACGCCAGGAGCCAGGGGGTCTTGCTGAGCCACAAGTTGATCACGCCAGGAGCCAGGGGGTCTTGCTGAGCCACAAGTTGATCACGCCAGGAGCCAGGGGTCTTGCTGAGCCACAATTGCTCACGCCAGGAGCCAGGGGTCTTGCTGAGCCACAAGTGCTCACGCCAGGAGCCAGGGGTCTTGCTGAGCCACAAGTTGCTCACGCCAGGAGCCAGGGGTCTTGCTGAGCCACAAGTTGCTCACGCCAGGAGCCAGGGGGTCTTGCTGAGCCACAAGTGCTCACGCCAGGAGCCAGGGGGTCTTGCTGAGCCACAAGTTGCTCACGCCAGGAGCCAGGGGGTCTTGCTGAGCCACAAGTTGCTCACGCCAGGAGCCAGGGGGTCTTGCTGAGCCACAAGTGCTCACGCCAGGAGCCAGGGGGTCTTGCTGAGCCACAAGTTGCTCACGCCAGGAGCCAGGGGGTCTTGCTGAGCCACAAGTGCTCACGCCAGGAGCCAGGGGTCTTGCTGAGCCACAAGTTGCTCACGCCAGGAGCCAGGGGGTCTTGCTGAGCCACAAGTGGCTCACGCCAGGAGCCAGGGGGTCTTGTTGAGCCACAAGTTGCTCACGCCAGGAGCCAGGGGGTCTTGTGAGCCACAAGTTGCTCACGCCAGGAGCCAGGGGTCTTGCTGAGCCACAAGTTGCTCACGCCAGGAGCCAGGGGGTCTTGCTGAGCCACAAGTTGCTCACGCCTGGAGCCAGTCTTGTTGAGCCACAAGTTGCTCACGCCAGGAGCCAGGGGGTCTTGCTGAGCCACAAGTTGCTCACGCCAGGAGCCAGGGGGTCTTGCTGAGCCACAAGTTGCTCACGCCAGGAGCCAGGGGGTCTTGCTGAGCCACAAGTTGATCACGCCTGGGTCTCACATTCGTAGGGTCGTCCCGTGGGGAGACTCACCCGGCCATAGTAATGTGGAATTTCCACCGATAGCTTTGCAGCGCTGTAAGCGGGAGATGAACAGCGATATATATACTCAATGCTCAGTTGACTGATGATTATAATTCCGCTTAGTTACTCACGAAAGCCTCATTGAGTCTCAAGATTATTTTTCAGCAGGGTCAAGTTTTCACAGTAGTGGATGGGATGATTGCTGTTTTTTTCCCAAATATAAATAATTTGTGGATGTAATTCTTCTCCTTTGGCCAATTCGGAGGTGCGGGAAGGACAACGATCTAAATGCAAAAACATGACGCTGTTTGTTGATTAACTGCGACTAACTCCACCAACATATTCTCAAGATTAACAATCTACTTGATACAGCAATCGTGCTGTGAGGTTCCACCTGAAGACGGAACTTGTGTTGCCTCCGAAACGTCGTGATTTTTATTTTATTTTTATTTTACTTTTATTAACATTTTTTTACCTACGTGACTTTACCGAAAAAACCTAAGAATATGAATCCTTGCAGTCACGAAAGCTTCAAATCTCGAATCCAAATGACCTCATTCACCCCCCTCTGGTCTTCGATCCTGTTCGGGTCACAGAGATGATGTGACCTTTGCCCCCCCCTCCTCTATTTAAGATGTAAACGGGAAGATTTGTGCACAATTCTGGCTCATCGACCTGATGATGCTGGTTTGCAATCACCAGCGAAACGTTACGATAGTCGAATTTTGATTTAAAGCTTTCGTGACTGCAGGGATTCATATTCTTGGTTCTTTCGGTAAAGTCACGTAGAAGGGAAATATAAAATATATAATATAAAACAATAAAAATTCTCACGAGGTTTCGACTGCAACACAAGCAATCATCATCGGTGTGAAAAACACGGCAAGAAAAATTGAAAAAAGTGTAGATTTCACATCTGATGATGATTGCTTGTGTTGCAGTCGAAACGTGATAATTTTTATTGTTTTCTATTATTTTATTATTTCCCTTCTACGTGACTTTCCCGAAAGAACCAAGAAAATGATACTCAAATTGTAAATGTTGTGGGTTTACTCTCCAACACACCGGTTGTGCTGCGGTAGTAACTAATTGACACGTTTTAATCTAGCTTTGAAGCTTTCGTGACTGCAGGAATTACTATACTCATTGGTTCTTTCGGTAAAGTCACGTATGTAGAAAATACGTTTTCTTTACGTGACAAACCTTACTAATTGGCCGTGTCGGGTGGTGGTGTGGCGGCGGGTTTAACGACACATTTTATATTTGCGCGTTCGAACCCAAAAAAAAACCACGTGAATTATAAAGCGCGGACAAGATGCCTCCGTGCAGGGCAGCAGTAGCAGCAGAAGGCCGGTGATATGGGAGGATGCGGTGGCACGAGATATGAGGACCGTGCGTTTGACCAGAGAAAGACGCAGAGAACGGAAACTGGTGGAGAAAGAAAAACCCCGACTAAACGACCCCAATGCAATAAATAGTGGGAACTTTTTTTCTGGCTCAGAAGGGTGGATCGGTGGCGGAGTGCTTAGGGCCACTTGAAAAAAACTCATTTTTATTTTGCTCGGTGAGGCCCACTGAGCAATATGGCTCTTTTTCAGACGCGACCTGGCCACAAATGACCGCTCAACGAAGTGGCTGATCGTCGCGTGGCAATGTATGGCGGTTGCCAAATACTCTTAGTTTTTTCGGTAAAGTCACGTAGAAATGAAATAAAATAATAATAAGTATAACCCGTAAAAACAAAGTTTTTCACTATAAATCCTTTATATGCGTGGCAGCGAACTTAATATAAAGGATTTAAAATATATTCGCCTGTGGAGGACGCGGGGATCGATCCCGCGACCTTTGGCATGGGAAGCGAGGGCGCTACCAACTGCGCTACTCCGCCACGGCCTGTGGAGGGGTTACGCTCTGGCTCTTATACTGTGACGTTCAGCCAAAGCGATGAATGAATATATGTAAAATATTTTTTTTGCTAAAAGTGTAAAATTTTGGGAATTTTTTTTCACGAACATTAATTGTCTGGCACAACGAGTCTGTGTGAAAATGTCAGCTCGATTGGATCACGGGAAGTGGGTTAAAAAACGACCGAAAGATTTGCACGGTCGTAAGCAAGCAAGCAAGCGAACTTAATATAAAGGATTTAAAAAAAATAAATCACGACGTTTCGGAGGCAACACAAGTCTCCGTCATCAGGTGGAGTACAAGTTTGTCAAGAAGACTGTGTCTGAATGTGATTTTTATTATTTTATTTTATTAATTTCATTCTACGTGACTTTACCGAAAAAACTAAGAGTATGAATCCTTGCAGTCACGAAAGCTTCAAATCTAGGTCGCCAAATACTCCAGACCTATGTTACTAAATGTGAGGAAAAACCGGAGGACCCGGAGAAAAACGTGCTTGATCACGGGGAGAGAGGCGGCAGGTCGAACCCACGGATCCTCCTGCATACCAGGCGTGAGATCGAGTTTGATCCCATCCACGGATCTCAGCGCTACTTGTTGGACAGTGGAAGGGGGGGGTGTAGGTTTGCTGACTTTGTGCCTATATGGGTCTTTTTTGGCAATATCACAATCGAAGCGCACGTGTGTTGCATGTTTTGCCGCGGTATGTGCGGCTCGTGCAGATTTGATGGCTTGCAATAGGTATATTTAGTGTTTGAACATCTTAGCACCTAGATTTGAAGCTTTCGTGACTGCAAGATTGATACTCTTAGTTTTTTCGGTAAAGTCACGTAGGTAAAAAATGAAATTAAAATTAATAAAAATAAAATAAAATTTTATTTCATTTTTTACCTACGTGACTTTACCGAAAAAACTAAGAGTATCTTAGCACCTGTCTCATTGTAGGAAAGGTTCAAGCCTTTTCTTATTTTTTCATAATTGTGGCACTGGCAGAAAAGGTCACATAGATATAACTGCTCAACCCAAGTGGTTCTTACTTTTGATATTTGCCAAAGTCTTTGTGGTCTTCGCCTTTTGGCATTCTTCACTGGTCTAACACTGGCTAGACACGGCAATAAAGAAGGCTGTCTCTTGTGTAGGCCAATCCCCTCTGTCCGTCCGTTCGTCTGTCCGTCCGTTCATCTGTTCACATTTGTGATTTTCACCCGATGATGATTGCTTGTGTTGAAACGTGTGATTTAATGCAGTTTTTTTATCTTTTATTTTTTTTAATTTTTATTTTCTTTACCTACGTGACTTTACCGAAAGAACCAAGAGTATAAAATGCAGATATTATCAGAGCATGTTAGCATGTTTTGCCGCAAGTATGTGAGGTTAATGCAAACTTCATGCTTTGCAATCGGTGTCTGTGAACATCTTAACGCCTGTTTTAGTGCCAGAAAGGGTAAAGCCTATTCCTATTTTTTCATGACTTTGTGCGCGTGTGTGTGTCTGCCTTCCGTCGACCCGGCAGGGTGGCTGGGGAGCCGGTTACGCAGAGATTGTGAAGGAGAACAAGCAGTTTGAGTCGTACTACCAGGAGCAGGCCATCGTGCCCGAGGCCGAGTGGAGCGCCTTCATGGAGGCCCTTCGAGAGCCGCTGCCCGCCACGTTCCGCATCACGGGATACAAGAGGTAGGAGGGGTGCATCGATTCGGCTCCCGTCGCGATTTGGCGAATCATTGCGAGCTCTAGCGCGACCCGTTTGCTCGCAAGGCTCCCCGATGTGTTTCCAGGGCGCGATGTTAACTACCTCGCCTGGTATCCAGGAGGTTGTGGGTTCGACCCCGACCCTGACACCTGCTGTATATCTGGAGCTTGCGTGTTCTCCCTGTGGCCATGTGTATTTTTCTTCCAGTCCTCCGGTTTCCCTTGCTTCATTTAGAATCAACGTTGCGTTTAGAGTATTTTGCCGCGATACATTTTCCACGTGACAAGCCACTTTGTTGAGCTATCATTTGTGGCCAGGTCGCTCCTGAAAAAGAGCTGTATAGCTCGGTGGGCCATTACCTTGTGAAATAAATATAGTTCATAGGGTCATACCGCGCAGTGTTTCGGAATGACGTCGGGATGTTTTGCTCCACACTGGCTGCGAGCTTCTTTGAGGATTCGAAGAGGCTTGATTCGGTGTTCCTGAAGATGCTGGCGGCGCGTGGAGTGAAAGCTACTCATTTCCGCGTGGTCAATTGTTGACTCGTGCCGCCCATCGCCTTGCAGCCACGCCGATGAGCTTCTCCGCTGCCTCAAGAGCAAGTTCTTCAGCGAGCTGGTGGGCCTGGAGGTGGACGGGCAGCCCGTGGAGGCTCCAAAACAGCTCGAATGGTACGCTCAGCCATCATCCACCTCCCTCCCCTCCTTCCGTCTGTTCACCTGTTGGTTTGTCTGTTCATTTGTCCATCCGTTTGTCGACATGTCGTCGTTGCTTCGTCTGGAATCCTTCCAGTGTTTGTCCGTTGGTCTTTCTTCCGTTTGTTCATCCCGAAGTCTATCAGTCCATCCCTCTCGTCCGTGTATCAATCCATTCGCTCGTCCGTCTAGTCTTATCTGTCCGTCCAGACTTTGTTTTTACACGCTTTCTATTAATTCACTCTGTCTGTTGTTGTTGTCGTATCCTCAAATCGTGTAACTCAATTTTAACCCACTTCCCAATGTGGTATCGACTGCAAACTCGGTATACTTATGTCATATTGATGACAATACTATATTCTATCATAAAAAATAATACAAATATTTATTTAAAAAATGTATATGTTATGTTTCGCCTTCGGTTCTAATTGTCCACGCTCAACTGACGTTGGCTGTAAATCACCACGGTCCCTTACGTTGTGGCAAGCTTCGGGCCACTTCCTGGAGTCGTGGAGTTCTTCCATTACCAGTAGGGTACATTTTATTAAAGCGTGTTTAAATAAAAAAAAAAATATTACTTATTGGGTGATTTGTTTACCTTTCTTGTATTTTGCACTCTTATCATGTTTCTGTAATTGTTTGTTACTGCAACGCTCTTGCCCGCCCNTACCGGACATCTGTGAAAAGAGCTTTCGTAGCTCATCGGATTCCTGCAGTCTGAATAAACACTCCGATTCTGACAATCATCGTCGTGCACGTGACCCCGGCTCGTTCCTTGCGCGCGACGTCAGCGGCCAACAACCCGGCGCTCTGCCAAGGGCCCCATTTGGCGCAGCTCGTTTGAGCGGTGGGAAAAAAAAAAATTATTATCGCGATTTCGCCCTCCTCCTCTAGGTACCCCAACGAGTTTGGCTGGCAGGTGAATCTGAGCCGGAAGAGCATCCGCAAGTGCCACCTGCTGGAGGCGTTCCACCAGTTCCTCATCACGGAGACGGAGTCGGTGAGTCGCGTTGTGGTCCCGCGGCCCTGCTGGTCCGCTAGACCCCGGGAGCGGGGGGGTGGGNTGGTCGGCGAGCGAAAATAACAAGAATGATCCATTTTTGTTTGAATTCGGTATATATAAGAAAAACTAATAATTTCAAGAGCCGCAATGCAACGTGGTGAATACGAGACGGGACGGTGGTCCTTGATGACTAACGTCACGAAGAAAGTCCTTTCAAGGGCCTCGTGCAGCCTCCGGAGCCGTAGGTGGCCGCCCCTGGCTTAGACAAAAAATATCGGTGGTGTATGTTGGTATGAATTTGGAACTTCTTTCGCACTCTACGGAGCCGACTGCGCTAATCGTGTGGGGAAGGGGAAGGACAACAAACTAAACAACACAAAGCAGTTCTACAGAAATGAGTTTGTCAAGCTAGATGATGGTTTAAAAGTGCATAGCTCCAGTGGCTTCCTGATATCGTAAGGAAGAACGTTCCAGACGGCCGCAGAAGCGCACCTGAAAGCGCCGCGATGCGGTGACCGTTTGTCTGCTGCTGGTGGTGGTGGTGAAGCGAGCGGCCTGCAATCCGATTGGCGGTTGGCTACGTACGCCGCGAAATAAATGCAACGTTCGCGCATACAGTTAAGATCCTCGTCGTGGTTGACTCGGCTCATCATCACCCAGGGTCGATAAAATGAGTACCACTTTGTGGGGAGTGAACTGTGGTTCTCAAATGGAGAGACTCCCCCCCCCCNCCCTGTCATAGGAATGTGGAATTTCCACCACTGGCTCTGCAAGATGTGACCACCGCCTCAATGCTCATTGGAGCAGGAAAACAGAATCGGAATTCTTTTGGCTAAGTTTGCACGACGTGTTCGCCACCTTTAACTCCAAACAAACTATCACCGCTGTACAAAGCCAAGATCCTGCTGCAGTGGAGTAACCAGGTCCCACCTCACTGCTGCACCGGATAGAATTCTGAGTGAATAGGCAGTCAGGGTGGTAGCAATCATCGCCCGTTCCCTCCGCCCCCTACCCAACCCCCCCTCTCTGCGAAGAATTGGCAGAAACCACCTGAGAGAGTCATGAGACTCCCAATTGAGGCCTTCCTGGCTAACCAATCGTAGTCATGATGATGATAATAACAGTGTTGTTTCTCGCCTTTAACCGTAACAGGGAAACATCAGCCGCCAAGAAGCGGTGAGCATGATTCCTCCACTCCTGCTCAAGGTGGAGCCGCACCACAAGGTAACGCGAGATGGATGTGTAATGTGAGGATATGCCCGGGTTGCTGATGGATCACACCTCTATCTGGCAACAAAACTGACACCTTTTTACAAGGAGTCATGTTTGCATAGACCGCAATACCTGCAGTCATAATACAAACAAAGACATAACTCTGATAATGTGCACTGTCCTTGAAGTTGATTGGTCCACACCGAGACAGCTTTCCTTAGAGCCTAGTCTCACATGGGTTGGACCAGATGACGCCAAAAGGCGCCAGATAGAAGGGTAAAAAACAATATCATATTTTTACTGGCAAATGAGGTTCCCATAGTGGACACACCTCGTTCATGATTGGCTCTGCCGGTCCTGGCCCATAGCCGGGGGGAAGTCTAGGGCGTGGCTGAGCACGGGAAGGTGAAATCTGTAAGTGGAGGATTGGTTCTGCTGGCTTTAGCCACAGCCAATGGGGGACGAGTCAGGGGCGCGGTCCTGGGAACGTACGATGGAGTCTGGAAGATTCCATAGAGGTTAACCAGGATTGGTGGAAAGGTGCCACGTGACCCGGGTATTAAATGGGGTGGAGACGAACAACACGTGGTCAGATCTGGAACGAACGGAGGGTGAGGCCACGCTGGAGCGGGTCCAGGCTGCCACGTGGTCCAGGCTGCCACGTGGTCCAGGCTGCCACGTGGTCCAGGCTGCCACGTGGTCCAGGCTGCCACGTGGCCGCGCGTGTCTCTCTCTCCCTCTCACGCTGTCTGTCAGCAGCGTGAAGGAGTAAGATGGGAGTGTTGTTAACGAAAGACAAATAATGACCGGATTCCAGAAGTCGCTTCCACGACCTTTATTACAGATGGAAGCCTCATCCATAGTAAAGGTTTTATTTTGAATCTTGATTTAAAGCGTTCGTGACTGCAGGAAATCATCGTCTTTGGTCTTTCGGTAAAGTCACGTAGATACACCTGAGGACGATTGCTTGTGTTGCGATCGAAACTTCGTGATCTGTTATTTTTCTATCTAAAGACCCAAAGAGTATGTTTTATTTTGAGTTCGATGCGGTAAATATCCAACTTAATATTGGTCATGAAAGCGTACGTGTTAAACGGGAAGCCTCATTGTTAATTCGTAGTCATCATCATCTTTAGTATGTTGCTGCTGATGCTGCAATGATGCCTGAATACTTTTCAGCCCCCCCTGTCCCCCCCCCCCAGCTACGACCGTGCCTATCCCAACCCCTCCTTATCAATCCATCTTGTTCTGTTGTCATCAAAACTACACCGCCACTCGCACAAATGATTGCTCAACAAAGTGGTTTATCGCGTGGACATTTATAGCAGCCAAATACTCTAAATGCACGTTTCTAGATTTGGAGGGAAAAACCGGGATCGAACCCACGACTTATCATGCCGTGTACAATTTGATAATTGCTGTCAAGCCTGTACTGCGTCTGCTGTTGCGTCTGCTGCTGCTGCTATTGCTTTCGTTGTCACTGCTGTCACTGCTGTCACTGCTGCTGTTGTCGACGATGACCGTGAAGCTGATCCCCAGGTGCTGGACATGTGCGCAGCGCCGGGCTCAAAGACGGCGCAGCTGATCGAGATGCTGCACTCTGACATGAGCACGCCTCTCCCCGGTATGACGCACAGACGCACGCACACACACAAAGACAAAGATCCCCTCCGGTGTAGCCTTAGCAGACTGTTGCCAAGTGCTGTTAGCGAGTAGCACCTATGAAGGCCAGCACGGGCACACGAGGGGTGGGTGGCCAACACCACGCCCGGCCGCCTTTGTCTCCCCAGAGTCGACGCATACGTACACACGCACACACACACGTATGCACACAAAAATACAAAGATCCCCTGTATAGCCTTAAACTATATACAGGGGATCTTTGTCTTTGGTCTCAATCGAGTAATTTGCAGGTAATTTTGCAGCATTGGATTACATTCGGCACCTCCGCTTAGCACGGTTGGCTAGGTACCGTGCGAAAAAAGTTCTACAGAACGTAGATTTTTATCTCGCTATGGGAGAAAAACGGAGAACTCGGAATAAGCCCAAGCAGAGCAAGGGGAGAATCACAAACTCAACGCGGGAAGGTGCCCGAGTCGGGATTCGAACCCAGGTCCTTCCTGCTGTGAGGCACGAGTGTTCACCACCCTGCTGACCACAAATGTAAGTGTATTCCGCAAATATGCCCGACTGTGAGGGCGGGCACAAGCCGGCGTGAGTAGGTTAAACGTTGAGTTTTATAAGGGCACCACGGGGTGACCAGCCCTTCCCCACCCAGCCCCACCCCTCCCACCCCTCCCTCCCCACCCTCCCCTCCCCACCCAGCCCCTCCCTCCCCACCCAGCCCCTCCCTGCACGACGGACGGACACAATAATCCCCTGTGGGCTGGTCTAACCAGGAGGTTCCTTCCATCCGTGTGTCTCTCTGTCTCCTGGCAGACGGCTTCATCATCGCTAACGACTCGGACAACAAGCGCTGCTACCTGCTGGTGCACCAGTCGAAACGCCTGCACAGCCCCTGCGTCATCGTGTGCAACCACGACGCCGGCAGCCTGCCGCTGCTGCAGATGACGCCGCCGACGCCGCCTGCCCCGGCGGCGGTGGGGAGGCTGCCGCGACCGCCGCCGCACGCGCCAGTTCCTCCGCTTCGACCGCATCCTCGCCGACGTGCCGTGCAGGTGCCATGCGTCGTGCGCGCCAACGTGAACCGTTCGTGCGTCAGTCGGTCACTTTTAAAAGCTATAAGACCCCAATTTGCAGGTGGTTTTTCACAATTGGGAATGCGGTTTTGGGACCAATGCCAGTTCCTCTATGGTATGGTGTGTGTTTAAGGGCACAGGTGGTGCATCTGCCAGTCATCTCAGTCTACACTACTATACTAATTTTTATTTAACCAGGTAAAGCCCTCTGAGCTATATAGTTATTTATAGCCCAATGAAGTGGCTTAAAATGTGGACATTGAAACGGCAACCAAATACAAACATGCACGTTGATTCTAAAGTCCACGCAACCACAGGAGAAGCATGCAAACTCCAAATAAGAAACATGGATCGGGATCGAACTCGCGACCTCCTGGATACCAGGCGAGGTAGTTAACATCTCACCACCGTGGCGGCCCAGTCCCGTCAGTCCGTCCGTCCGTCCATCTGGATATCGTCTGTCATGTGTCTTGTCAGTCATCGGTGTGTTGTTCTGTCTGTCGATCGATCGACAAATCGTCCGTGTGTCACATCGGTCGATCTGCCTGAACAGGGAGACCACGCACACACACATCCGTCATTCCTTCCGTCAGTTAATCCGTCCTTCCATTCAATCAATTTTCCATTCTGTCTGTCCATTGAACCATCCATTCTCTGTTATTCTGTCTATCTCCATCAATCAACTCTCTCTCGGTCCATCCAACCATCTCTGTCTCTACATCTATCCAACCATGCATCCATCCGTCCATCGTTGCAAATCCAATCCCACTCGCCGCTGATCTTAGCCTTGGCCAGGAGTCAAACTCGGGTTGCCAGATTCACGACTTAGTGCGTGATTCACTGGGCCACCTCCCCCCGATGTAACCTAATCCATCATTATGATTA
Source organism: Lethenteron camtschaticum (assembly GCA_018977245.1). NCBI lineage: Eukaryota > Metazoa > Chordata > Hyperoartia > Petromyzontiformes > Petromyzontidae > Lethenteron > Lethenteron camtschaticum. The sequence continues at coordinate 6,773,861 of MU249620.1, read as the reverse complement.
GCTCTGGTTTGGGGAATGGGGTAGTGAACAGGAGATCGGACAAATCTAAAGCCATCTCCTGAACTTGAGATGCCATCGTTTGTTGTTGTTGTTTTTAGCGGCGATGGAACACTTCGCAAAAACATCGACGTGTGGAAGAAATGGACGCCAGGGAACGGCCTCAACATGCACGGGTGGGTGGCAGCGCGCCTACGAGCGTGGCACGGTCACACGGGTGGGTGCACCGCGCCTCCGAGCGTGGCACGGTCACGTGGTGGGTGGCAGCGCGCCTACGAGCGTGGCACGGTCACGTGGGTGGGTGGCACCGCGCCTACGAGCGTGGCACGGTCACACGGGTGGGTGGCACCGCGCCTCGAGCGTGGCACGGTCACACGGGTGGTGGCAGCGTGCCTACGAGCGTGGCACGGTCACGTGGGTGGGTGGCACCGCGCCTACGAGCGTGGCACGGTCACATGGGTGGGTGTCTGTGCCTACGAGCGTGGCACGGTCACATGGGTGGGTGTCTCCGCGCCTACGAGCGTGGCACGGTCACGTGGATGGGTGTCACCGCGCCTACGAGCGTGGCACGGTCACGTGGTGGGTGTCAACGCGAGCGTGGCAACGGTGGCACTGTCACGTGGGTGGGTGGCTTCGCGAGCGTGGCGACGGTGGCACGGTCACGTGGGTGGGTGGCACCGCGAGCGTGGCACGGTCACGTGGGTGGGTGGTGGCACCGCGAGCGTGGCAACGGTGCCGTGGGGGACGGCCCGATGGCGACGGCCCATTTTAGCGCACGTGCGGCAGAGGCGGTTGTTGCTTGGCCCGGAGATTTCCGTCGGTTTCCTGCTTTGCGTTGGTGCCGCCCAGCAGATTGTCGCTGCGTCTGCCCTCGACTTCTCCCACCCTCTACCGTACGCGACATTGCCACCATTAACACCGTTAATTTCGCCCACCCTCGACACCGCTCGGTCCTTCGCGTCTCTCACACGTGACGCGTCTCTCCATCGCTCCGCAGGCTCCAGCGGAGGATCTCGGTGCGCGGCGCGGAGCTGTTGGCGGTGGGCGGCCGCATGGTCTACTCCACGTGCTCCCTCAACCCGTGGAGAACGAGGCCGTGGTCGCCTCGCTGCTCCACAGCAGCCAAGGTGCGTCGCTGTCGCCCCCCGCCCGCCCTCGTTCCCGCCCGCTTGTCCCTCCTGCCCGTCGCCCCCTGTCGTCGTCGGCTTCCGTGCCGCCGATTGGAAAGCTTTCCGGGGACGAACGCGAACGGAATCCGCGCGAGCAGGCGTCGTGCTGCGGTGGGCGTTGCTGCCACTCCGCGGTTAGTCTCGACCACCGCCGGCGCTTGTCGTGGTCGTACCTCAAGGGACGTGTCCTGCCCAAGCTCGCTTAAAACTATAAAAACTAGAAACTTTTATTTTACCAGGTAAGGCCCGCGAAGCTGTACAGCTCTTTTCACAAGCGGCCGCAAAGGGGATTATCATCACGTGTAAATGTATAGCAGCCGAATACTCGAAACGCACATCGATTCTAAATGTGCGGCGAAAAACGGGAGGACCCGGAGAAAAATCTACGCGACCACGGGAGAGAGACACGCAAACTCCAAATGTACAGCAGCAGGCGTCAGGGTCGGGATCGAACGCACGACCTCCTATGTACCAGGCGAGGGAGTTAACATCTCATAGCCACCGTGATGATGATGATGAGAGAGAGAGACACGCAATCTCCAAATATACAGCAGCAGGCGTCAGGGTCGGGATCGAACGCACGACCTCCTGTATACCAGGCGAGGGAGTTAACATCTCCTAGCCACCCTGATGTTAACAGACAAACCAAAAGTTAGACGGATGGACGAGCAAACGGACGGACAGAGGGAGGGGAATGATGGTTGAGCGTTCCGTTGTTCTTCGTGGCATGCGTTCCTCTCTCCTGTCTTAACATCAACCATTTCATTGAAATATCGGTACGGTGCATTTCACAATTAAGTTCAGTTCTCTCGTGACCCCTACCCCTCCCCGTGCAGGAGCCCTGGAGTTGGTGGACGTGTCGGAGGAACTCACTCAGCTCAAGCGCATGCCGGGACTCACCGCCTGGAAGGTTTGACTTTGAAAAAAATCTCTTCGATCCTTCCGGTACGTCTCCGTGGTATTCCTTCTGGTTTTAGTGTTTCTTTGATAGCTTCCAATTTAAATTTGATTTAAAGCTTTCGTGACTGCAGGGATTCATCTTCTTTTCTTTTAAATTCACGTGAATTAATTAAAAAACATAATAAAATATTTCTCCAGTTTCGGCCACAACGCAAGAGTCCTTGAAGAACAGGTCTTCGGAAAGACACGTCTGTGAGCACCTGCTTCCGTATATTTAAGCGGGTTAGGGGGTTAATGTTTCGTTTAAATCAAAGAATTTATTAAATTCAAAGTTTGCATATTAATTCAATTGAATTTGCATATTGCATATATGAATTTGCAATACAATTTAAAGGAATTAGCATATTAANTTTAAGATGCTTATTAATTCCTTGTCAAATCGCCCTCCTTCTCTACCCAGCTTAAATATACGCTGCCCTTGGTGGTGTTCATTCGGAGCTGCTTCCGACAGCCCTTCTTCACCTGAGGACGGCGCTGCGTTATGGCTGAAACGTCGTGAGAATTGTATTTTATTATATTTTTTTATTTATTATTTCCCTTCACGTCTTTACCGAAAGAACCAAAAGAAGCTTCCAATTCTCACTTTGCCCGTTTGTCCCATTCGTTAAACGGACGCGAACGGCATGTAGCCGGGAAGGACTCAAATCGTTGCCCATTTTACGATGATTGGTGCTGCCGCGTCACGGNACGTTTCGGCTTCTCGGCGAGCACCCACGGCCGAAACATCAGAGAGCTGCCTCTGAGATTCCTTCTTAAGTGACCTCTGGGCCGCACAATGGCGGGGGTGGGGTGCCAGAATTTCTTTATTCANCCTGCCACGTCACTTTGTCACGGACTGTCAAAATAATACTTGCAATCTCACCAGTGGCAAGTGATGTCTGATGTTCGACTAGGCGAGATCTTAACCACCTTTACACTGTGAGACATCTCCTTTACCAGTGGCAAAATATAGTAATAGGTTTTTACCCTTTCAACTGGTACAAAAACTGATACCTTTATACAATAACCACAACACAACCTTGTATAAAGGTATCAGTTTTTGTACCAGTTGAAAGGGTAAAAACTATTACTATATTTTGCCACTGGTAAAGGAGATGTCTCATAGTGTAAATGCTTCCACGAGCTCTCAATACTCTGATAGTGCACTGTTTTTGAGTTGTACGCCTTTTTGCGTCATCTGGTCCAACACCAATGGAGACTAGGCTCTAAGAAAAGCTGTCTCGGGTGTGGACCAATCAACTTCAAGGACAGTGCATATCATTATCAGAGTTGTTTCTGTTTGTTTTCACCTTGACTGCTTGTGTTGTGGTTATTGCAAACATCTTGTATAAAGGTATCAGTTTTTGTACCAGTTGAAAGGGTAAAAACCTATTACTATACTTAACCACCTTGCCTGGTATACAGCAAATCGTGGGTTCCACCCCGACCCTGATGCCTGTATTTTTGGTGTTTGCGTGCCTGTCTCCCCGTGGTCGCTGGGATGTTTCTCCTTCCACATTTAGAATCGACATGCTTTCGAGAATATTTGGCTACCGCTATAAATGTCCACGTGATGATGACAAGCCACTTGGCTGAGCTATCATTTGTGGCCGGGTCGCTTCTGAAAAAGTGCTCGACGGCTCAGTGCGCCGTACCTGGTAAAATAAAATTAAAATTTATAGATTTCGTTAATGAGTACCTGGTGCGCTGTGTCAACGTCAGCACTGTAGGGTTTTGCTACCCACACCCACTCGCTCGCGCGTCCGTTCCAGCCTCTGTAAATCCTCGCTGACAACACTTGCCCCAACGGTGTGTGTAGGCTACTACACGGGGGACCTTTGTAGTTATTGTTGTTGCGTGTGTGCGTGCGTGACCACATTCAGGTCATGACGAAGGACGGGGCGTGGTTCGAGAACCTGGAGTCCGTGCCGCCTGAACGTCGCGCCCAGTTGCGTCAGACTATGTTCCCTCCGCCCGACCCGGCGGTTCTCCAGAGTCTCAACCTCCACCGCTGGTACGTGCGTGCGTGCGTGCGAGCGTTGAACTTCTTTCGCAGCGCACGGAGCCAACCGTGCTCATCGGAGGTGCGGTGAAGGACAACAAAGGTGCCCACCTCTCGTACGTGACCTCCTTCTCCTCCATCCTTCAAAACTAATTATTTGGCCGGCCGGCTGGCCGGTGGTGGCGGCGAGGGGTTTGTGGATCGCCGCGCGCCAATGTCGTGAAACTCGCTCCCCGTGGGGCGCTTCGTGGGGATTAAACGATTGACGACGATGACGACGACGCTGACGGTGATGGCGACGACTCTTCCCCTGCCGTGTGTCTGGGGCAGCGTCCGGATTCTGCCGCACCACCAGAACACCGGCGGGTTTTTCGTGGCCGTGCTGGAGAAGAAGCGAGAGATGCCCTGGAACAAGCGGCAGCGGAACGTGGGTGCCCACCCTACNCACCCACCACCCACCCACCCACCCACCCTACCCACCCACCCTACCCNACCCACCCACCCNACCCACCCACCCCACTCACCCCACCCTACCCACCCCACCCACCTACCCNACCCTACAACACCCCAACCCACCCTACCCAACCACCCACCCACCCACCCTACAACACCGACCCACCCTACCCCACACACCGACCCACCCACCCCACCCACCCNACCCCTACCCACCCACCCTCCCCACCNACCCACCCTTACCCACCCACCCACCCTACCCCACCCACCCACTCTACCCATCCACCCACCCACCCATCCAGCCACCCTACCCACCCACCCNACCCACCCACCCACTCACCCACCCNACCCCACCACCCACCCTACCCCACCCACCCACCCACCCTACCCCACCCCACCTTACCCCACCCACCCNACCCACCCCACCCACCCACCCACCCACCCACCCCACCCACCCCACCCACCCTACCCCACCCACCCACCCTACCCCACCCGCTTAAACCCACCCTACCCTACCCCACCCTCACCCCACCCNACCCNACCCACCCTACCCCGGTTTTGTGTACCCTTCGCCGCTAGGGAGACAAAGGCGGCCGAGGGTGGGTGCTGGCCACCCACCCCTTCGTGTGCCGTGCCGGCCTTCATAGGTGCTACCTAACAGCACTTGCCCCAACAGTCTGTTAAGGCTACACGGGGAAGGATCTTCGTCTTTGTTTGTTGATGTTTGCCTTGTGACCGTGCAGGTGCAGAACTCTAAAGCGGCCTCATCCGCGTCGGCCGACGGAACGGCGATTGCCGACGCGGACGCAGAGGATTCTGGGAAGCCCGCGCCGATGACGCCGTCGCCGATGCCGACGCGGCCGCCCTCGCCGAGCCGTCGCCCGCGATTCACGACGGCGTCTGCGGCCCTCCGCCGTCGAAGAAGTTTAAGCTGCATGGGTACAAGGAGGACCCGTTCGTGTTCATGCGGGAGGACGACCCATTTTTCCTTCCATCAAGTAAGGGCCTTGGTGCAAACCGTGCACCGACCTTGCCCCTACAGTCAAGGCTATACGGGGGATGTTTGGCTTTTTATATCTATGTGCATCTCTGTGTGTGTACCGCTATATGTACGTGTCTGTGTGTGTACCTCTCTAATGTATCTCTGTGGGGAGCTGTAGTGTCGCGGTGAACCTGGCGACCCGATTTCAATTCCCGCTCACGGCCACCAACACCAGTGACAATTATGGTCTTGGTAGTTTAACCCACTGGGCCTCATACTGCCACCCACCCCTACGGCCACTACACCGCTGCGCGTCAATCGCTGCGCCGCAAGACGGCGTGATATTCGCCGCGGTGGCGCGCGGCGCCTTTTGTCAAATGGCTCGGCTCCGGCGCAATGGATGGGACTTTACCGAAAACACCGAAGAATATGAATCGTTGCAGTCACGAAAGCTTCAAACCTAGAATTAATGGATGGGCCGTTCGCTTTAAAACCCGAGGTTTTGTTGTGACTGCGCCCGCTGCTGCAGGGGCTTCTACAAGCTGGCGGCGAACTTCCCGCTGCGCAACCTGCTGACGCGCACGCACGAGGGCAAGAAGCGCCACCTGTACCTGGTGTCGAGCCAGGTCCGCGACATCATGATCCACAACAGCCAGCGCGTCAAGGTGACCGGTGGGGGTGGGTGGGTACGGACGGGTGGGTGGGGTACGGGTGGTGGGTGGGTACGGGTTGGGGTGGGGTGTGGGTTGGGTGGGTACGGGTGGGTGGGTGGGTACATGTTGGTGGGTTGGTGGGGTACGGGTGGGTGAGTGGGTGGGGTAGGGTGGGTGAGTGGGTGGGGTACGGGTGGGTGGNTGGGTGTGTTGGTGGGGTACGGGTGGGTGAGTGGGTGGGTAGGGTGGGTGGGTGGGGTACATGTTGGTGGGGTACGGGTGGGTGGGGTGGGTACGGGTGGGTGGGGTACGGTACGGGTGGGTGAGTGGGTGGGNTAAGGGTGGGTGGGTGGGGTACATGTTGGTGGGTTGGTGGGGTACGGGTGGGTGAGTGGGGTACGGGTGGGTGAGTGGGTGGGGTAAGGGTGGGTGGGTGGGGTACATGTTGGTGGGTTGGTGGGGTACGGGTGGGTGAGTGGGGTACGGGTGGGTGAGTGGGTGGGGTAAGGGTGGGTGGGTGGGGTACATGTTGGTGGGTTGGTGGGGTACGGGTGGGTGAGTGGGTGGGGTACGTGTTGGTGGGGTACGGGTGGGTGAGTGGGTGGGGTAAGGGTGGGTGGGTGGGGTACATGTTGGTGGGTTGGTGGGGTACGGGTGGGTGAGTGGGTGGGTACGGGTGGGGGTGGGTGGGGTAAGGGTGGGTGGGTGGGGTACATGTTGGTGGGTTGGTTACGGGTGGGTGAGTGGGTGGGGTAGGGTGGGTGAGTGGGTGGGTACGGGTGGGTGAGTGGGTGGGGTAAGGGTGGGTGGGTGGGGTACGTGTTGGTGGGTTGGTNGGGTGGGTGGGTNAGGGTGGGGACGGGTGGGTGAGTGGGTGGGTGGGTGGGTGAGTGGGTGGGGTACGTGTTTGTGGGTGGGTGGGTAGGGTGGGTGTGGGTGGGGTGTGGGTGGGTACGGGTGGGTGGGGTACGGNTGGGTGGGGTACGGTACGGGTGGGTGGGTGGGTGGCGAACGGTCGGTGGGGTGCGCTTCGGGCCGTTGGATGGGGCCACTGGTGTGAGCTTTACCCCAGATTGAAAATGTGTTTCTTGACAACTGCTTTTTGTGTTTAGTTTTTGTCCTTCCCCACACCTCTGATTAGCACGGTTGGCTACGTACGGTGCGAAAGAAGCTCAGTATACACACGTGAATATTTAGGACTTAATTGTATTTATTGATGATGACGACGACGTTGACGAAGTTTCGAATACGTGCCGAGCGATGAACACAAACGTTGTTTCGGGATAATTTCTCCCGTAGATCATCAACACGGGCGTCAAGGCGTGGTCGAGGAACGCTGATGGAGAGGAGTTTGGTTGTGCCTTCCGTCTGGGACAAGAGGTGAGAGAGAGAGAAGTTCAGGGCGGGGGGGGTTGGCGCGCAGGGCTCTTCGTTCAGGACCATACTTCACCACGTCGGGCAGCAGGGCGCGGGTTGACTTAACGGTGGCGCGGATGTCACTCGTGTGGCCCCTGACGTCAAATCCTCCGTTGGGTGAAAGCCTTCCTGCTTGTGCCTCTAGCGGTGGCTTGACCGCAATGCCCCACTTCGGTCGGTGCGGTGAAGAGCGGTGGACCGGGATCCGTTCGCGTATATCGCTCGTCGCCCACGCTGGCCGCGGCCGCCGGGAATCGAACCGAGGTCGCGGGAATTTGTCGCGCGGTGGAGACGCTAACTGCTGCGCACCACTCTCTGCCTCGATCTGTGATCAGAAAGAAAAGAGAGGAAAACGCTCCGTCGGAAGCGAACTCGTCGGCGAGTGTTCCACATGCAGTGTCTCTGTCAGCAGAGTCGGGCTTGCTTGAACCAATGGTGGATGTCAGTACCGCGCCAGAGTTTGCTTGTGTTGAACCAATGCTGCTGAAACTCCCAGAGAGCCAAATCCCTGATGGGATGTAAAAAAACTAAAAGTTTAAATTTTTTTTATATATGTGCTATGCGAAGGAGGCATATTGTCTAGTTCCTTAATTTTGTCATGAACTTGGAAGGTCACAAGTTCACACCCCAGTCGGTCGGGGTCGACTTGGTTCGTCATTGTCGCTCGGCATTCTTCGTTTCGCTGTCGCGCCCCGCACAGCGAGTCGCGCTTTGATTGAGGAATCGATTCTTTATCATTCGTTTATATCGCGCACTGCTCCCTTGCGGGTTACGACCGTCGTCGTCATAACCGTCGTCATAACCATCGTCATCACCGTCATCGTCATAACCGTCGTCATAACCGTCGTTCATAACCGTCGCCGTAACCGTTGTCGTTGTAACCGTTGTCGTAACCGTCGTCATCATCACTGTCATCATAATCGTCGTCATAACCTTCGTTCGTCACCGTCGTCGTAACCGTAGTTTGTCATCGTCACCCTCATCGTAACCGTCGGTCGTCGTCGTCACCACCATCGTCGTAACCGTCGTCCGTCGCGCTCGCCCAGCCTCGCCCGCTCGTTGACAACTTGGGATAACGACGGACACCCTCGCCCGCTAATCCCGTTAGCGGAATTAACGCCGCGGCGCCGCCGCCGCGATCAATCCGTCTGCCGCGCGTGGTTCACTCGAAGGCCATCGGTCATTTAATTAGCGGTATTGGCCTTGACGGACGCGCGCACTCCAGGAGACCTTCTCCGGTGACTCGTTTGGCTGATTGGGGTCGATTCCAGTTCATGCCGCGCGGCGCAACAATTACAATCGAGCGTCAGGCACGCCCGCCGCTTTCTCCTCTTCTCAGCCACAAGTACCACGGCAACGCGTCGTTCAGATGCTCGAATTCTCTCGCTCCGTGATCTACATTTGGGTGAGACCCGTAGACTCGCACGCAGACTGATCGACTCGCCTACTCTTGCTTGCGTAGACTCCTTGCACTTATGTGATCCGTAGCGGTGAGCGCTACGCTGCGCTACGAACCCGGTGACCCAGGGTTTGATTCCCGCTCACGGCGAACACCAGTGATGATCATCTGAACCGGTCCTGGGCCTCCCCTAGGTCGACTCAGCCTCAACTGGTGCGGTGTGTAAAACATTGCACTGGGGAGACAAAGGCGGCCGAGCGTGGTTGCTGGCCACTCACCCCTCGTGTGCCGTGCCGGCCTTCATAGGTGCTACCGCTAGCTAACAGCACTTGCCCCAACAGTCTGTCAAGGTTTAACACGTAGTAGGCTTTCGCGACCAATATCATCCATAATAAAGGTTTTTGTTGGGTTAGATCGCGTATAAAAGTGTCGTTCAACCCGCACCACCCGACACAGCCAAATCTGGCTGTCGCCTGATGAAGCTGGTTGTAATTACTGGCGAAACGTCGTACGCGGATTGTAAATGTCGTGGCTTTGCTCTCCAACACACCGGTGTGCTGTACTAGTACACTACACTATACACTACACTACTATACACCACTACTATACACCACTACTATACACTACTATACACTACACTACTATACACTACACTACCATACACTACACTATACACTACACTATACACTACACTACTATACACTACACTACTATACACTACATACACTACACGCTAGTGCTGTACAAGTGATGAATTGGCCACGTTCTGTTTACGTCACAACCCTTACGAGTTGGCTGTGTTGGACGGCGATGAGTTAACGACACGTTTATATATTTACGCGATCTAATCCTAAACAAACCTGTAATAAGTCTGTTAAGGTGATACGAGGTTTGTACGTTTAACTTTTCTCGCGGCGTACGTGACCAACCGCGCTAATTGGAGGTGCGCGCGGTTGGGGAGGGGAGGGCGGCCGAAGGACGTCAAAACTAAAACCCGCTTTGCGTGTGTGGCGCAGGCGATCTACACGCTGTTCCCGTACGTGGGCGAGCGCGTGGTGAGCGTGCCCTACACGGACATCGTGGTGCTACTCACGCAGGAGAACCCTTCCTGGGCAAGTTCTCCCTCGAGGCGCGCAACCAGGCCAAGCCGCTCAGTGAGTTACCGCCGCGCGTCCGGCGAGTTTCGATCAGCGGCGCCTCGCGAGAGGGGCTCGGAGAGAGAGGGAGAGGACCATCACGGGACCTCACTTGCCAGTGTAGTGGTTCGAATTAGGTGCACACACACACACACAGCTTGGAGGCAACACTATTTATTAAACGGTAAGTAATATAACACTGTACATGAGGTGGTGACCACCTTCCTCAACTCACTAATCACTCTGGAAGACGACACAGAGTGGACCAGGCAGGCGACGGGCTGCCTGGTCCAGGACGACGACCCGGGACTTGAGGAGCGATGATGTCGTCTTCACTTCGGAGTTCAACAGCCTCGCTCTGCGTCCACACCCCGCTTATATACCCTGCCCAGGCACGCCCCCTGCCAGGCCACGCCTCCCTGTCCAGGCCACGCCTCCCTTCCCAGGCCACGCCTCCCTGCCCAGGCCACGCCTCCCTTCCAGGCCACGCCTCCCTTCACAGGCCACGCCTCCATTCCCAGGCCACGCCTCCCTTCCCCCACCTCACGGGAAGGTCTGGGTCCCTCCACCACGTGACCCCCAGGCACCCCTTGGGGCCCCCAGCTCTCGTACGGGCCGACACAGCAGTGACGTGCTATGTCACTACAGCAGTATAGAAATATAAGAATAGGTTTTACCATTGTGGCAATAAAACAGTTGTGTTAAGATACCAAACTGAAACCTTTTACAAGGAATCCTGCTGCATTAACCACAGATACTTGTGTTGAACATGCAAACACAAAAACACATGCTCTGGTAGTGTATTCATTGTCTTTGAAACTGATTAAAGAAAGCTTTCTAAATAAAGCTGTCGAAAGAAAGCTGTCTGGCAAGGGAGGTCCCATGATGTAGCTGCTCACCCCGAGCTCTCATTACTCTGTTAGTGCTTTGTCTTTGTGCTGTTCGCTTTCGGCTTCCTCTGGTCTAACACTGTTCGAGACTAGGCTCTAAAGAAAGCGGCGGTGGTTGCCGCTGTGTGTGTGTGTTGTCCTTCCCCCGCACCTCCGATTAGCCAACCGCGCTAATACGGGTGCGATAGAAGTTCACCGTACGTACGTGCAACCCATCGGCATCGCACTGCCTTCTGGGAGTGCGCTGTCCCAGTGGCGGTTCTCCACCGTGACGTTGATTTTGTTTTTCTCGCCAGGTATTGGAAGCGTTGTGCTGAAGTACGAACCAGACCCGGAGTAAGTTTGATGCACACGCACACACACAGTTTAACACGTAGTAGGGCTTTCGTTACCAGTATGATCCATAATAGAGGTTTTTTGGGTTAGATCGCGTAAATATATAAATGTGTCGTTAAACCCGCCACCACCCGACACGTCCAATTAGTAACGTTTGTCACGTAAGCAAAACGTGCCAATTCGTCACCGGTGTGTTGCAGAGTAAACCCACCACAACATTTACAACTCAAATACCGGTGACGTTTCACCAGTGATTACAACAACAACAACCGGCATCACCAGGCGACAGCCACAGAGTTGTGGAGAAATCCTCCTCCCGTTTCGGTCTTAAATAGAGGGGAGACATGAGACGTCGTCACTTGTGAGCCATCCAGGTGCGAGGAACAGAGGTGGGGGCGGGGTGCGGTTAACGTGTGCATATAAAATACAATGGATATCCATTGCCGGTTGGGTTATTCATACATAATGTACACGCACAACGCGCATTTCTCCACAGCTCTGTGGCTGTCGCCTGATGATGCTGGTTGTGGTTGTAATCACTGGCGAAACGTGACGGTACTTGAGTTGTAAATGTTGTGGTGGGTTTACTCTCCAATACACAACCGGTTAGTGCTGTACTCGTGACTAATTGGCACGTTCTGTTTACATGACAAACCTTGCTAATAGGCTGTGTCGGGCGGTGGCGGCTTTAACGACACATTTATATTTGCACAAGCTTAACCCAAAAAACCTCTATTGCACAAACACCCACGGCAAACGCTGCGTGCTAGGAAGCTTCTTTTGGACCGGACAGATTCGATCGACTCAGTCCCTGAAGAAGGTCCCCGACACGTGGCGCGAAACGTCGGACGTGGCGCCGAACGACGCGCGGCACGACTCGAAAGCGCTTCGGGAGAGAGAGAGACGTACAGCAGCAGAGCCGCAGAAACGCGGGAGCCCGGTGGCTTTACCGAGCCGCACCGGGAGCAGGCCGAGATGCCGGAGATGGAACAGTGGGGCAGGTTTCTAAAACCTGCCCACACCCCCCACCACTCGCCCAGCAGGATGATTGAATCGCGTGTGGTGGGTAAAGTGTGGGTACGCTCGCCTCTTCCAATGCATCCGCTCAACGTGGAAGAGTAGACCAAATGCCCTTCCGCCGGCAGTGGCGAGAGCCGGCAATTACACGGGGCGCGTTATTTTTTACTTGCTCTGCACGGGGAAGAAAGCTACAACTTGACGGTGGGTCCGCGATGTTTTTTTTTTTTTTGCCGTTCATTGCTTCCCCGTCCGTCGCAGGCAGCCGGACTCGCCCCGCTGTCCATCATCCTTTGCGGCTGGCGCGGGAAGACTTCCCTGCGCTGTTTCGTGGCCAAGAACGAGCGGCTGCACTACCTGCGCATGCTGGGCATCGACGTGGCGCTGCCCAGGCCGGCGGGCGGGGAAGACGCGGAGGCGCCGGAGGGCACCGGGGGCGGCGGTAACGGCGCCGGCGACAACGGAGACGCGGGCGCAGGCGAGTGAGACGTACGGCAGAGGTCGCAAACGGGTTTTGATTCCTTACCCGTACCCGGCCGCACCAGGGTCGCAAACGGCGACCTGTACCTGTACCCGGCCAGGTACGGGTACCCGTTCCCTTACCGTACCGTACCCTACCCGAAATGAGTGACAAACAACTACTCACCAGTGACTCACGGCCTACCCGTACCCGGCCGCACCAGGGTCGTAAACGGGTACCCGTGTATCAGGTAGGGTACGGGTATCGGGTACCTGGTTACGACCTCTGACATGCGGTGCTGGTGGGCGCCTCGCTTCGGCGGGGGGGGGCCCCCCCCCTCTCCCCTCTCATCTCACTCCACTCCCCTCCACGCACTCTCCTGCCTCTCCCCTCTCATATCACTCCACTCCCCTCCACGCACTCTCCTACCTCTCCCTCTCCTCTCACTCTACTCCCTCCACGCACTCTCCTACCTCTCCCTCTCATCTCACTCTACTCCCTCCACGCACTCTCCTACCTCTCCCCTCTCATCTCACTCTACTCCCCTCCACGCACTCTCCTACCACTCCCCTCTCATCTCACTCCACTCCCCTCCATGCTCTCCTACCTCTCCCCTCTCATCTCACTCTACTCCCTTCCACGCTCTCCTACCTCTCCCCTCTCATCTCACTCTACTCCCTCCACGCACTCTCCTACCTCTCCCCTCTCATCTCACTCTACTCCCCTCCACGCACTCTCCTACCACTCCCTCTCATCTCACTCCACTCCCCTCCATGCTCTCCTACCTCTCCCTCTCATCTCACTCTACTCCCTTCCACGCACTCTCCTACCTCTCCCCTCTCATCTCACTCTACTCCCCTCCACGCACTCTCCTACCTCTCCCTCTCATCTCACTCTACTCCCCTCCACGCACTCTCCTACCACTCCCTCTCATCTCACTCCACTCCCCTCCATGCTCTCCTACCTCTCCCTCTCATCTCACTCTACTCCCTTCCACGCACTCTCCTACCTCTCCCCTCTCATCTCACTCTACTCCCCTCCACGCACTCTCCTACCTCTCCCTCTCATCTCACTCTACTCCCTTCCACGCACTCTCCTACTCTCCCTCCATCTCACTCTACTCCCCTCCACGCACTCTCCTACCTCTCCCCTCTCATCTCACTCTACTCCCTTCCACACTCTCCTACCTCTCCCCTCTCATCTCACTCCCCTCCACGCACTCTCCTACCTCTCCCCTCTCATCTCACTCTACTCCCCTCCGCACTCTCCTACTCTCCCTCTCATCTCACTCTACTCCCTCCACGCACTCTCCTACCACTCCCTCTCAGCTCCCTCCATTCCCTCTACACACTCTCCTACCTCTCTCCTCTCATCTCACTCTACTCCCTCCACGCACTCTCCTACCTCTCCCTCTCATCTCACTCTACTCCCTCCACGCACTCTCCTACCTCTCCCCTCTCATCTCACTCTACTCCCTCCACGCACTCTCCTACCTCTCCCCTCCATCTCACTCTACTCCCCTCCACGCACTCTCCTACCACTCCCCTCTCATCTCCTCCACTCCCTCTACGCTCTCCTACCTCTCCCTCTCATCTCACTCTACTCCCTCCACGCACTCTCCTACCTCTCCCCTCTCATCTCACTCTACTCCCCTCCACGCACTCTCCTACCTCTCCCTCTCATCTCACTCTACTCCCTTCCACGCACTCTCCTACCTCTCCCTCTCATCTCACTCTACTCCCCTCCACGCACTCTCCTACCACTCCCCTCTCATCTCCCTCCACTCCCCTCTACGCACTCTCCTACCTCTCCTCTCTCATCTCGCTCCACTCCCCTCCACACACTCTCTGCTCCAGCAACCAAGTCTTTCTGTCGGCCATCTCTATATATATCTGTGTAGGTAAGAGAAAGGCGGTCCATCATATGCAGAGGAGAAAACTGTATTTAGTCTGGACGTGACGAGTGGCAGGGCGTCTACAGCACGGATGGCTGGTGGAAGGGAGATCCAGACTTACGGGGGCATCGGGGAATCATGAGTTACCTGCAGCACCAGGCCACCCAGAGAAAACTACAACAAACTTAACACGCAGGTTTTCACGGCCAGTGCGATTCACAATTGCCGTTTGCCATGAGGGCCACGTAACGATCTGCTGGGCCTGGATGATTTGTGCCGTCAAGATCCCTCCACCACCCGACAATGTAAATCCCGTCGCGTGTCCAAGCGTCTCCACGCGCCAGTTGGTATTATTATTGTTGCTTCGGCTCACCGGTCGGTTGAAGAACAATTTCTCACGCGACCGTATTTAACAATCTGACGGCGACGCTTCGTCTGAAACCGCAGCGAACATCATCCGGACAAAGATCCGCCGCAAGTCGGGAATCCAGGAAGTAAATCTTTTGTTTTCACTCGCCGCGGCGGGAATTCAATCACGCACGTGGTCACCAAAACCCTCCAACCATCCCCCCCCGCTCCTTGTGCCTTCAGACGTCGGAGCCTCTGAACGTTCCGACACGGGCTCCGCCCGCGCGGAGACGGAGCGCGACGGCGCCGGAGGACGGCGACGACGCTAGCGGCGGACGCGACACAAGCGGGAGGAGGCGGCGGTGACGCAGCGGGCGAGAGCGGAGCGGCCACGGTGGAGCAGGCGTAGCCGGTGTTGAGTACGCGGCAAGCGGAGCGACCTGGGGGGCGGGGTTGGGGGGGGGNATAAAGGGGGGGGGCGTTTTTAGTTTTTTGCGTCTCGATCGATTTCCCCCGTTGGCTCGCGTCGGAGGAGGCTGGCGCGGAAGCCTCGGGCCTGGCCGGTGCCGGATGCGCGACCGCCGCCCACCCACGTAACAGTTGCTATAGGTGGCGATATACGTGCTGGTTGGGGCGGGGGGGGTAGGGGGGCGTGGGGGGGGGGTAGAGCGGCGAATGCCGTTGTTGTATTGGTCCTCTATGCTCCCGCCCCTTCACCAACCACCCCCCGCTGACCGGCGTGGTGACGTACGGTCGACTAGCGCCCTGTGTGGCACCGCACGGTGTGGGGCGTGGGCGGTGGATTGCCGCAAGGGGCTGCAAGCGCGCGCGTGTAGTTTGCGTGCCAGTGGAGCGGGCGCACGGTGGTGAGCGCGCCCACAGGACCCGAGTTCGATCCCCAGTCGCGCGGCTAACATCGGCGGCGAGCGATATCTGAACCGATGCGAGGGCACGACCCCTTTCACCAACCAAAACCGCGCGCCGACCGGCGTGGTGAAGTACGGTCGAACAAGACCGCCCTTCCCCCACGACTGCGCAGCATGGGGGGGTGGGGTGCGGGGCTGTGGGGGGGGGGGGGCATTCATCCAGCAGCGGATTAACGCAGGCCTGCGCACGATTACGTAGGTGCCTATTAATTCGAGGGATTGCCACTCACTTACACGGAGACCCATTACAGCGACACGCGGAGATTCGTTACGGGCTGCCGTTAACTTTTATTAAAACCCATCGCGCCGCCGACTGATTTACCTCCGTGCATTTAATGTATTTGGCGGAGTGGAAATGTTTTTTTTTCTTTCCGTCTCGTGGCTCGACGCCTGAGAGCGAGAGAGAGCGAGAAGACGTTTTCTTCATCGCCAAAACGAGGGAAGTAAGATCGCGCGAGGGAGCGCGTTCCGTAACGCCGTCCGACGCTGCGGCTGTCCGTCAGGAAGTTTCGTCGCGAGCCCCCTCCGAGACGCACGGGAACGGCGCGTCGTCGTGCTTTGCGGTGTGTCACGGGGCAGGCGGTGCCGCTGGTGCCGCTGGTGCCGCTGGTGCGTTTGGCCGCTCGTTGCGGAGGGCCGCGGTTCGAACCAGCGGCCGCCCCACCCTATTCGACGCGGCGGTGCGAGTGGTTAACCGTCCGGTTGCGCGGCGGATGATTGAAAATCCAGAGACGTCATTTTGCCAAGGAGTTGTGGTCCAATTTACCAAGTAACAGAAAAAATTACTCGGTTGGGATCACACTCACTCGGACAGCTGCAATCATTACCCCCTCCTGCAAAAACCTGGCACGGCCATCCTCAATAAGAGTCGTGATACCGGGCGAAGCTTTGCGGCTAAACCCACGGAATGATTGCCACGCTGCCGCCACCTATCCAGGTTTGGTCCGTGAGCCCCGCCATGAGTTCAACTCCCAGCTCGGGGAGAGATCACACAGCCCCGTTGTCCCGCACAGTTGAGAATAAACTCGCTGCGTTGGGAGCGGTCGGTTTGTTACGCGGCAACACGAGGATCGACGTTGCTGAGGGCAACAGCGGCAGCAGCAGCGGCAGCAGCAACAGCAGCAGTAGTAGCAGCAGCGGCAGCAGCAGGGGGCACGCAGAAACACCCGTAGCTGTAACCGCTACGTTCCCGCACAGCGTGGCGAGCGCTGCGGTCGAGCAAAACCCACGCGGCGTGGAGAGACCCCTTATCCAGCAGTGGATTGACAAAGAGCTGTGTCTGCGTGTGTGCGATAGTGGGGAGCGGTGGTGAAGCGGTTAGCGCGCTGCGCAACCGAACCAGCGACCGAGTTCGATTCTCGCTCACGGGCAAAACGAGTGACGATTATCTGGACCGGTCCTGGGATCCTCCCCTAGGCCGACTCGGCATCAAAGAGTACCGGTGCGGTGTGTGAACATCGTCACCGGGAGACAAAGGCGGCCGGGCGTCGTGTTGGCCACCCACCCCCTCCTGTACTGTCCCGGCCTTCATAGGTGCTACTCGCTAACAGCGCTTGCCCAGACAATCTTGTTAAGGCCACACGGGGTGGAGGGGGTTGGGGATCTTTGTGTTGGGACGGGAGACCGGGAGCACTCTGCCCTGTGTGTAAAAGATCATTTTGGCTCGCGCGATGCTTCTATCTTTTTTGCGCGTTCCCAGCGGTTTTCGTAGACCAGCGGCGGGGGGCACTGCCCCCCCCCCCCCATTGGTTTGTGCCCAAATTCCTATCGTCGACCCTCCACCACCCAACCAAACGATGTCACCTTTTTTGTTTTAATTACAAAGCTCGTTATTCACAAGTGGCCAATTGCGTGCTAATAAAAATCTCGACCGGCGAAGCTGCTACTCTGGCCCGCGGCGTTGGGTGGTGAGGGTGTGGGCGAGGGCTTGATTGGTGCCGAACTCCTCTGGCGTGGCGTCGCCCGGAAACGAGCGTGGATCGCTGTGTCGGTGGCGGGGAAAATCGACGTTTTAATTTCCCGCCCCCGTTGACTCGGAGTCTCAACGGTTGGATTTTACGTCGGTGGTGTGTGTGTGAAGAGGCTTTGCAAAAGTTGAGCGGAGCTCGCTTGGAAATTGACATCTTTAATTTTAACGAAAGCCTAACTATCCCCCACCACCCCACACAAAATAAAGAAGCGGATAATTTATCTTTCACACGTCCCGCCGATGAGCTCGGTTGGCTACATACGATGCGAAAGAAGTTCAACATTACGTGCGTCCCATTTCTCCGTAGAATTTTATTTTTTTACGCATCCCAGCGAGCGGCACCACGCGGCCTTCTGCAGCAGCAGCATCCTTTCAAGACGAGCAAAACCCCCGGGGCGACTTACGACACGCTTGAATCGATGCCGGTGAACTGGCGATCCTACGATATCCTCCAGGCAAGGACTTACGTTATAGGTTCGGCGGCAAATCCAAAATGACGACGACGCGTTTTAACGTTTTGGCGTCGACCGTGGCGATGTCACGCCGTGCTCACGCCGACGCGCGCCGCTTGCGTTCGTGCAGAATTTCTGAAAGTTTCGCCTCTCCGCGGATGAAGAGTTGCTTTTTAATTGGTTTTATAATTGTTTCGCGTTGGTCTCTCCGTGCGTGCGCGCGCGTCGCTGTATTTAACGCCAAGTCTGTCGTTGTGGAAAGAAATAAAATAAAACGACGGCGCCGTTTGGGATTTATTGCCGATGAGTTCACCGCTTTCAAAACGGTTTTCAATTTCTGATTTTGTAAGTGCCCCCCCCCCTCTCCCCCCCATGACGAGTCTCATCGCGTGTCAACAACAAAAATGCATCATCGTTGTGTCAGCTACCCTCGTAAACAACCCGCAATTATTCTAACACCAAAAGCACAGCCAATCAACATCTTCGGCACTGTGTGGACATTTTTTTTCCCTCCATAAATTCACGACTCCACTGCCTTGAGTTGACCCCGGCTCGCTCTGATGTCAGAGCGGCAACCGTTGAGATCCTAGGTTCGAATCCAGTCGCCTGTGATTTAAACCGGGTTCTCAAGTGCGGCGAGAAGTGATCGCCTCGGGCCGGACACCGCTGACTCGCACAGAGACCATAGGCCTGCACAGAGACCCACAGACGCGCACAGAAAGTTTATGGTCAAGGCCTGGTCTCTGATAACTCGCACAGAGACCTATAGACTCATGTAAGAGACTCGTAGATTCACACACGGAAACCCATAGGCCTGCATGAGACCCACAGACTCGCACAGAAAGGTGATGGTCAAGGCCTGGTCTCTGATAACTCGCACAGAGACCTATAGACTCGCGTAGAGACTCGTAGATTCACACACGGAGACCCATAGACAAGTAGAGACTCGTAGACTCGCATAGAGACCCATGGATTCGCGTGTACACTCGTAGATATTCACACACCCATAGATATAGAGACTCAGACTCAAATTTCGATTTAAAGCTTTCGTGACTGCAGGTAGGCCTCGGTACGGTAAGGTAATTTACCTTCTTACCGGGTCAAAGGGTAAAGGTGTCGACATGCCAAGGGGTAAGGTCAAGGGTACAGGGTAAAGGTAGCTCGGAAGAATTACCCGGTAGGTAAGGAGCGCGAAGTATTACCGGTAAATTTGGTACCTTGTTTACCGCTAAAAGCTCCGTGGCGCAGTCCGTGGCCTCCATTTAATAAGTAATATTTAAATACACTTTTTTCCAACACGCTTTTATGAAATGTACGAGTAATGGCAGAACTCCACGACTCCAGGAAGTGGCCCTGAAGCTTGCCACAACTTAAGGGGCTGTGGCCAATTACAGCCAACGTTGAGAGTGGACAACTAGACCCAAGCCGAAACATAACATATACAAAATGTTAAAAATATTTTTTATGATAGAATATAGTATTGTCATCAGTATGACATATACCAAGTTTGCAGTCATACCACATTAGGAAGTGTGTAAAAATTGAGTTACAAGATTTGAGGATACAACAACGACAACAACAAGGACAACAACAAGCGTGTAAAATTGGAATCGAGAGTATTCTTGAATAAAGCGCTCTACCTGCATTTACCGTTATAACTTGTTCATGTGTAGTAGTTCCCCAGTAATTACCATGTAATCGGGTAATTTGTATGGGCTAAGGGTAAAAGGTAGGGTAAAGGTAGGCTCGTTGCTTTTTACCTTACCTGCTATAGGGTAAAAGGTAGGGTAGAGTGATTGTATTGTGGTAAGGTAAAAGGTAGGGTAAAGGTAGGCTCGTTTTTAACTTTTACCTTACCTTGCCGAGGCATAACTGCAGGGATTCGTCTTGGTTCTTTCGGTAAAGTCACGTAGAAGGGAAATAAAATAATAAAATATTACAATAAAATACATTTCTCACGACGTTTCGGCCACAAAGCAAGCAACGCTGTCTTTCCGACAGCCTGTTCTTCACCCGAGACGGCTGCTTGCGTTGTGGCCGAAACGTGAGAATTGTATTTTATTATGTTTTATTTTATTATTTTATTATTTCCCTTCTACCTGACTTTACCGAAAGAACCAAGAAGACTCAGACTCGCCAGGACTGAGCTGTGATTCCATGTCCACACGTGCAGCGAGTTGATGCTGTCAGCCTGGCCGCTGATGACTTGATTTCTTTGTTTAATCATCGGATATAACTTTGGTTCTGCACCGACACTTTGGCTAAATTCCAGCTCTTGAGATTTGAAATAATGTGGTTGACTTGTCGTGCGACGAAACTCACTCTCTCTCGTGTGGCAGGGCGGGTGCGACGGCGCTGCCCCTCTGCTGTGTGTGTGGAGCAGAGTGGCTCACTCCCAAGACGCTGTCTCCCCGACAGACCTGGTTTTCACCTGAGGACGGCTGCTTGCGTTGTGGCCGAAACGTCGTGAGAATTATTTTATTATGTTTTATTTTTATTATTTTATTACTTCCCTTCTACGTGACTTTACCGAAAGAACCAAGAAGAAGAATACGGGCCTCGGTGTAGCTCTTTGATGTCCACTTACGCGGGCCGTTCTCTTGTGCGAAGAGGGGTTGTTGTTTTGCTCTGCCCTGCGAGAGATGTCAGCGGACTTTCGACTCGTGACGGAAATTTGGCATGACACCCCCCCCCCCATCTGGGGGAGAGTTATGAGAGTCGGCGGTGTTTTCCTGGGTGAACGAGCGTAATGAATAAAACATGATTTTTTTTTTGGTTTAAATAACAGAACAACGTGAAATCGACGCCAGACGTGGACAGCTGTTTCGCTCGGGGCAACAACGCAACCATCAACTCTCTTCCCTGCCACCCTCCCGCGCCTCTCTCACGTTACACAGTCACTCGAAGTGTGTCACATTTCACGATGCGACGATTGTCGCGAAATCGGTTTCGCGCAACTGCTGCATTATGCAATTTTCATCGTCTTGTGTTTTGAGCTCCAATTTACCTCCTTAACCTCCTTCTGTTCCTCTCTTAAATGCTCACCTCTTCTCGACTATCGCCCATTCTCTTCGCTCCACACGCCCTCCACTCCTTCCCTCCCTCCCTGCCCTTTCGTGATCCCCTAAATATCCCCTAAATATCCCCCAAATATCCCCATTGTTTCAGCTGCCGCGCCGCGGTGATGGAATCGAGCCGGCGACCTCTGGCTCGTAAGAAGTCCGATGCGCTAGCCGCGACACCACGGCAGGACCCTTCGTTTCTCGGATCAACATGTTGAAATTATTTTAACAACCCGCGATTTACACAAAACGTGGGCCACGTGGCCACCAAGCTGTCCCGCAGTGGCGTGCGGTGGCATGGTGTGGCGTAGGGTGGTGTGGTGTGGGGTGGGATGGCATGGTGTGGCATAGGGTGGTGTGGCATGCAATGGGTGGCATGGGTGGTGTGGCGTAGGGTGGTGTGGTGTGCAATGGGGTGGCGTGCATTNGGTGGCATGGTGTGGCATAGGGTGGTGTGGCATGCAATGGGTGGCATGGTGGTGTGGCGTAGGTGGTGTGGTGTGGGGTGGGATGGCATGGTGTGGCATAGGGTGGTGTGGCGTGCAATGGGGTGGCATGGTGGTGTGGCATGGTGTGGCATGCAATGGGTGGCATGTGGTGTGGCATGGTGTGGCATGCAATGGGGTGGCATGGGGTGGCATAGGGTGGCATGGGAAGGCGTGGGATGGCGTGGCATGGTGTGGCGTAGGTTGGTGTGGCGTGCGGTGGCATGGTGTGGCATGGTGTGGCATGCAATGAGGTGGCATGGGGTGGCATTGGTGGCATGGTGTGGCATAGGGTGGTGCGGCGTGGGTGGGATGGCATGGTGTGGCATAGGGTGGCATGGTGTGGCGTAGGGTGGTGAAGCATGCAATGGGATGGCATGGTGTGGCATAGGGTGGTGTGGCATGCAATGGTGTGGCATTGGGTGGCATAGTGTGGCATAGGGTGGTGTGGCATGTAATGTGGTGGCATGGGGTGGCGTGGGATGGCGTGGCATGATGTGGCATTGGGTGGCATGAGATGGCGTGGAATGGTGTAGCGTGGCTTGGTGTGCGGGTGGTGTGTCTTGGAATGGGTGGCACGGCACGGCTTGGCGTGCTGTGGGGTGGCCTGCTGTAGCGTGGGGTGGAATCGCGTGGCCTGGGACGCCATGGTGTGGTGTGGTGTGGTAGGGTGGTGTGGCCTGACCTGGAGTGGTGTGCTTGCGAGAAACCACCGCGCGTCTCTTGATATGGTGATTAATGTTTAAGGCGCCCCTCTATGTAACCATTCAATATTTATGACGGTACATGAATTAAAAAAACCTGCTTGCCATTGCATAATTGATTTTCAAATTGACGTTTTCACGTGAAGTAGTTAACAGCCACGGAGAGAGAAACAATATAGAATTCCAGGCGCCGTTTGTAAATAATATATGTGCATCTGCTCGTTAAGATGATATTTTGGCGAGCTATAATTGGTTGGCTTTGTTGTTGTAATTGTTGAAGTGTCTGCCCGTTTTGCCGCTTGTTGCAGAGGTTTGCGGTTCGTGCCCACCCCCCACCTTGGCCGCCCCGGTTAATATTTACGACGAATTCGCGCCGTTTTAAAATGTTTGCAGCGGCCGTTCAAAGACCCCGTGGGGTTGTTGGTCGCAAAGGCGGAGGCCATTCGCGCGCCGGCGTCACGATGCAAATTNGCCAGATTTTAAATATTTATCGCAAATTATTCATTGTTGAAACTTAGGAATGTACCGTTACCACTGTGGTATATACCCTGCCACTCAAGGGGGGGGGGGGGGCGACGTTGCCAAGTGTAATCCTCATTGGTAATTAGCGCTGGAATTTGTTTTTATTTGACAAAGTTGAACCGTGACCCCCCACACCCTCCATCCCGTGCCCCGACAAAGAGCGGCCTGCAAATCGTTGTGACGTCTGGGGGATCTTTCGATTTAAAGCTTTCGTGACTGCAGGGATTCATCTTCTTGGTTCATTGGTAAAGGCACGTAGAAGGGAAGTAATAAAATAATAAAAATAAAATAATAAATAATTCTCACGACGTTTCGGCTACAACGCAAGCAGCCGTCCTCACCTGACGGCTGCTTGCGTTGTGGCCGAAACGAAACCCTGCAGTCACGAAAGCTTTAAATCGAAATTCAACATCAACTCATTAATTCCCTGTAACGCCGGTCGGCTCGGGCAAGATTATTTTCAGACCCGAACCTTCGTGCAATCGCATTTACAGTGAAACCCTCCCCCCGTTCCCCGCAACAACGTCCAGTATTACAATGACCCAGCAATCCCGGGGAGCAAGAGACAAATTGGCGAATGCCCGCTCAACGTGACCGGCGGATCACGAGACGGAACGCAGAGAGCGCAGTGGCGTTTAGAAGCGAGGGCCGTGCCATGATCGCTGCAAAGTATGCAAAGTATGATCTGTCTTTTGATTTAGTATGCTGATCTTAAAGGTGCATTGAAAAATGTTGATACTCCGACTGATGCTCCTGCTGTTGTGGAGTGACTCATGCAGCCAGCTATGGCTGCAGAGTTTGGTAGTACATGTTGTTTACGTCGTTTATTGTGAAAATGATCACATTCCTATGACCTGCACTGTTTCATTGCTTTTACGGCTTTATTTTGGTGATTTCGAAAAGTTTTTTGGTTTGGCCATGTTTGTTTGTTGTAGTACAGGGTTAGACTGATGGCCTTAATCTAAGTTGTCTTGTGGTTGTTGTTGTTGTTTGACTTGCATCCCACTGGATATTTTCACACAGCGTTGGTGTACGGTGCTTTTTCTGCAATATTTTGCTGTCTTTTCTTGGATTTTCTGTTTGCACTCAGTCACATAGTAACTCTAAGATGTTTTCTTGTTCATGTTTTTGTTTTTTGTTTGTTGCGGTTGCGCCCGATTCAAGAGCCGAATGAACTTTNAACTTTGAATGTCAACGTTTCGTGGCAGGGGCTGCGAAGGGAACCAAGACGGTGGCAGCGCGAAAGCGTCGTGATGAAGGCGGCGCTCGCAAGGAGTCGTACGGGATAGCCCTCCCACCACCCCTGTGTGGTTTTGCCGTGCGCGCCTCGACACGAATCAGAGGCCGCCTTTGCTCGGAGTCGCTCGCGCGGCCAACGAAGCAGCGACGTCACCGCCACGAGTCGCATCGACTGCGTGGCCTCGCTTCACGCGTGGCGGTAGGAGATGTTGACTACCTCGCCTGGTGCACGGGAGGTCGTGGTTCGATCCCGACCCTGACGCCTGCTGCTGTATATTTAGAGTTTGCGTGTCTCTATCTCTCATCATCATCACGGTGGCTAGGAGATGTTAACTACCTCGCCTGGTATACAGGAGGTCGTGGGTTCGAACCCTACCCTGACGCCTGCTGCTGTATATTTGGAGTTTGCGTGTCTCTCTCTCATCATCATCACGGTGGCTAGGAGATGTTAACTACCTCGCCTGGTGTACGGGAGGTCGTGGGTTCGATCCCGACCCTGACGCCTGCTGCTGTATATTTGGAGTTTGCGTGTCTCGCTCTCTACCATGATCATCACGGTGGCTAGGAGATGTTAACTACCTCGCCTGGTATACAGGATGTCGTGGGTTCGAACCGGACCCTGACGCCTGCTGCTGTATATTTGGAGTTTGCGTGTCTCTCTCTCCCCCGTGGTCGCGTGGATTTGTCTCCGGGTCCCCCAGGTTTCCCCTCCAACATTGAGAATCACCGTCACGCGTTGAGACTATTTCGCTGCCGCTGTAAATGTCCACACGAGGATGATGATGTTCATGAGCCACCTCCGTTGAGCTGTCACCTTGTGATGGTCAGGTCGCTACATAGCTCAGTGGGCCTTACCTGGTCAAATAGAAAGTAGAGTTTCGTTGACTTTTTCGCAAACGCCGGCGCACCGCCGTTCCAACGCGGTCTCTGGGTGGTCGATGATGACGAACTACTTTCTTGAGCGGCGCAGTGATACGGTACGCGCGGCGGCGGCCCACCAACTCACTGCGTGTGCGTGCGATGTCGTGCTAACATCGCATCTCGCCAAACGTTATTGTCGCATTTATTTGTGTGGGGGTGGGGGGGGGAATGTTTTCGCTTAGCGCGGCACCTTTCAGGAACGCATCTACCGCGTTAAACGAGGACCTACCTGTATTATATTTTCGCCTTTTAACTGCCCGCAGTGGCATTGATGGATGTGTCGAGTTATATTTTCTTATTGTGTGTGTGTGTGTGCTTGCGATAGGGGAGCGGTTGGTTCAAGTTCATTGATTAGGTATAGCCCTGTGAGCCATTCGGCTCTGGAATCGGGTGCAACCGCAACTAACAAAAAACAAAAACATGAACAAAAAACATCTTAAAGTGAATATGTGACTAAGTGCAAACAGAAATCCAAGAAAAGACAGCTAAATGTTGCAGAAAAAAATCACCGTACACCAACGCTGTGTGCAAAAATCCAGTGGGATGCAAGTCAAACGACCAACAACAACCACAAGACAACTTAGATTAAGGCCATCAGTCTTACTCTGTACTACAACAAACGAACATGGCTAAACCAATACACTTTTCGAAATCACCAAAATAAGCCATGAAAGCAATGAAACAGTCATCATAGGAACTGTGACGGAATTTTCACAATAAATGGCAGCGCGCTGCGCTAAGAACCGGCGACCCGAGTTCGATTCCCGCTCACGGCCACCAACACCAGAAGTGACGATTATCTGAACCGGTCCTGGGGCCTCCCCTAGGTCACTCAGCCTCAAATGAGTACCTGGTGCGGTGTGTGTAAACATCGCCACTGGGGAGACAAAGGCGTTCGGGCGTGGTTCTGGCCACCCACCCCTCGTCCGTGCGTTTTGCTGCCTCGCTAACAGCACTTGCCCAACAGTCTGTTAAGGCTATAGGGGGATCTTTGTCTTTGTTTTTGTGTGTGCCTGTGACGCTGCGTGATGGGCAGGGATCGCCCTCTGACGCAGTGCCGCCTAATTAATGTGTCACGCGATCGCACCAAAGCGCTTGCTGCCATTACAATTGATTTGCGATGCGCTGCCCTATTGAGTGATTGGCTCAATACACCCCATCAAGGACTGCGACCCACCGACGCGCGGTTGGGCCTTCATACGTTGCTGCTGTTTTTTTTTAGTCTATCAGTCGCTCGCAATTACGCACGCACGCTCGCACGCTCGATCTGTGATTCGGCAAAAGGGTTGGAGATTCCCGTGCGGATTGACCGGGTGTGGCGAGTTCATCCCGAAGGGAAAAATATAAAATATGCAAATGTGTTGGGCAATGACCCTTCTTCACATCACATGGGCAATGCCCTTCATAGCGCACACATTACACACAGTACACAATGTTGTCCCACATCCGACCGCATATCCGCATGAATATATTAAAACCGCATAATGCAGCCAATTTTGGGTACAAATTGGTTATGTACGTATGTCGAACTTCTTTCACACCCTACGTATCCAACAGTGATAATAATCGGAGGTGCAGGGAAGGACAACAAACTAAGACACAAAAATCAGTTCCTAAAGAAATTACTTTTCAATCTAGATGATTTAAAAGCGCAGAACTCCAGTGGCTTCCTAATGTAATGACAGGGAGTCAGCCTGCGGTGTGAGTGGACTAGTGGNCATGAGAGGTTATGACAGGGGAGTCAGCCTGCAATGCGAATGGACTAGTGGCCACGGGAGGTAATGACAGGGGAGTCAGCCTGCAGTGCGAATGGACTAGTGGCCACGGAGGTAATGACAGNGGAGTCAGCCTGCAATGCGAATGGACTAGTGGCCACGGAGGTAATGCCAGGGGAGTCAGCCTGCAGTGCGAATGGACTAGTGGCTACGGAGGTAATGACAAGAGAGTAAGTCTGCAGTGCGAATGGACTAGTGGCCACGGGAGGTAATGACAGGAGAGTCAGCCTGCAGTGCGAATGGACTAGTGGCCACGGAGGTAATGACAGGGGAGTCAACCTGCGGTGTGAGTGGACTAGTGGCCACGGGAGGTAATGGCAGGGGAGTCAGCCTGCAGTGTGAGTGGACTAGTGGCCATGAGAGGTAATGACAGGGGAGTCAGCCTGCAGTGTGAGTGGACTAGTGGCCATGAGAGGTAATGACAGGGGAGTCAGCCTGCAGTGTGAGTGGACTAGTGGCCATGAGAGGTAATGACAGGGGAGTCAGCCTGCAGTACGAATGGACTAGTGGCCACGGGAGGTAATGACAGGGGAGTCAGCCTGCAGTACGAGTGGACTAGTGGCCACGGGAGGTAATGGCAGGGGAGTCAGCCTGCAGTGCAAATGGACTAGTGGCCACGGGAGGTAATGACAGGGGAGTCAGCCTGCGGTGTGAGTGGACTAGTGGCCATGAGAGGTAATGACAGGGAGTCAGCCTGCAGTGCGAATGGACTAGTGGCCACGGGAGGTAATGACCGGGGAGTCAGCCTGCAGTGCAAATGGACTAGTGGCCACGGAGGTAATGACAGGGAGTCAGCCTGCAGTACGAGTGGACTGGTGCTTACGGATATTATCTAGAATAGAGCGTGGCCAGGTGACGGAAGAGGACGCTGGAGTCTGCTGGTGGAGCGAGTGTCTAGAACCAGCGAGAAGGTTCGGGAATGGGGGCGTGGCCTCGGACCGTATAAAGGGAGATGTGCGGGAGACTCGGGCTGTTGCAGTGGGGTCTCCGCCTGTTCGAGTGAACGTGCTTACAATAAAGAAACCATCTGAAGACAAGTGTGTCAAGTCGTCACTACACTAACATCGGAACGGAAAAGCGTTCCGGACGGCCGCATAAGTGCACATCTGTTAAAGCTCCCGCGCCGCGATGCCGTCAACGACCGTGTTTTATGTTTGATTGGCCGGCCGCATGAACAGCGCGAAGTCACACGCACACACACACTCATCGGCAACTCCGCGTCGAGCAAGAGAAACCTGCACCCTCGTTTGTTTAAAGCAAAGGGCCGCTTCGTTAAGAGAAAATGGTCGTCCAAACGCCTTTGTTTTGAAATCTCAAGCGGGGGGGCGTGGCCGCGTGGGGGTGTGTCTTTTGGTCTAGAAACTTCCAAAGGGGGGGGGGGGCATGAGAGGGTGGGGAGGTGGGAGAGGGGGNTGGGGNTCAAGGGGCGGTGCAGAAGTGTAAAGAAATATGGGTCCTGCGGTACATTAATCATTAAGAGATCACTCGATGTGTTTCCTTCAGTAAATAACCATGAGGCACTCCGTCTCCAGGGTTACCAGGGTTGGGCAACTCGTTAGTTTAGAACTCCTTGTTGTGTCTAGTTTGTCCTTCCCCGCACCGCCGATTAGCACGGCTGGCTACGTACGGTGCGAAAAAAGTTCAACGTACGGCCGTGCGCAGAAGCGTTTTGCTTACTTTTTTAGGGGCGCCGNGGTGACGAGATGTTAACTGCCTCGCCTGGGNACAGGAGGTCGGGGTTCGCCCGAGACGCTGCTGGTATATTTGGGTTTGCTGTCTCTCTCATATATTTAACTACCTCGCCTGGTGTACAGGAGGCCGTCGTTCGAGACCCTGACGCTGCTGATATTTAGGTGGTCTCTCTCTCTCTTGTGGCTAGGAGATGTTAACTACCTCGCCTGGTGTACAGGAGGTCGTGGGTTTGATCCCGACCCTGACGCCTGCTGCTGTATATTTGGAGTTTGCGTCTCATCATCACGGTGGCAGGGAGATGTTAACTACCTCGCCTGTTCTACAGGAGGTCGTCGGTTCGAGCCCGACCCTGACGCCTGCTGCTGTATATTTGGAGTCTGCGTCTCTCTTCATCATCATCACGGTGGCTAGGAGATGTTAACTACCCTCGCCTGGTGTACAGGAGGTCGTGGGTTCGATCCCGACCCTGACGCCTGCTGTATATTTTGAGTTTGTGTGTTTCTCTCCCCGTGGTCGCGTGGATTCTTCTCCGGGTTCTCCGTTTTTTTTCCCCTCCACATTTAGAATCGCATCACGGTCGAGTATTTGTTCGCTACAATGTTCCACGTGATGATGTAATAAGCTACTTCGTTGAGCTATATTTGTGGCCAGGTCGCTCAGTGGGCCTCACCTGGTGAAATGAAAATTTTTGTTTTGACAGACTATTCAAGCGTCACATTGATGCTTGATAATTGGTTTTTTACCCTTCAATCTGGCGACAAAACTGACACCAGGAGTCATTTAACATAGACCACAATACCTGCAGTCATAATGCAAACAAAAAACCAACTCTGATAATGTATGCACTTCCTTGAAGTTGATTGGTGCATTGTTCACCCTTTTTCATCTTGGTTTCCTTGGCAACAGAGCCTAGTCTCACANGGGTTGGACCAGATGACTCCTTGTAATCTCAAAAGGTGTACCGCCAGATGGAAGGGTAAAAAACAATTATCATATTTTTTTACTGGCAAATGAGGTTCCAATGGTATTGATTGACTTGTCAAGGGGAGTCAGTGGGCCGTGAGTAGGGCACGTCGAGACTTAACGTCGGAGGAACACAGCCCAGGGATCACGTCCACCGGCGGAGATGGAGCGTTGAAATCCAGGAACTCGCCCGGATCGTGGCGTCGCGAGACGGGCGACGTCTTGGGGAGCGAGGCCTCCATCCAGCGGTGGATAGATGACCGCTCGTGACACGGCGGCGACGGCACAAGGCAGTCGATTATTCGTCAACGCACTTTCAAAGGGGGCTTCATCCGTCTGCGCGGGTCGATTCATCGTCGAACTGCCGCTTCGGCCGAAACGTTCAGCCGGGGAAATTGTCACGAAAGATTCGGCTGCGCCGTGTCTGCACGCGCCTCTGTCTCTACGCACAGACACCCAGCGGCGTCCCGAGGGTCACAGCGATTTGGGGGCGGGGGGGGGGTGGGGGNCGACCGCCCGGCCCCGCGCTTTGGGGGGGGGGTGGGGGGGCGACCGCCCGGGCCCCGCGCTTTGGGGGGTGGGGATGGCGGGGGCGACCGCCCGGGCCCCGCGCTTTGGGGGGGGGGNTGGGGGGGNCNACCGACCCGGGCCCGCGGTTTGGGGGGGGGGGTGGGGTGGGGGGGCGACCGACCCGGGCCCCACCGCCCGGGCCCTGCCACTTTGGGGGGGGGGGTGGGGGGCGACCGCCCGGGCCCCACGCTTTGGGGGGCGGGCGCGCTTCGACGTGACGGTGTCAGATGTCATGCTTCCAGTTTAGTTTAAAGCCCCTGGGGGGGGGGGGGNCACACCCGGTGGGTTTTCCCGCGGGCCCCGCACCTCCCCTTATGGGTCGGCGGGGGGGGATGGATTTGTTGTTGTTGTTTAAAAGCCGAGTTAATGCGTCGACGGCGATGGGTTGCGAGATTTTATTTTTCAACTGACGTTCTCAGCGAGAGCAACGCCCGAATGATTCTTCATCACGGATCACTCCTCGCCGTACAGCCTCCCGTGATTGATCTTTTTTTCCCCATTAAGTGAAAGTACATTTTTAAATTGACTCGGGAACCAGTGAGTCCATTGCCTTCGAGTTAAACATCTGTTGACGTTAGAAAAACCCGATAAGGAGACGCAACTAATATAAACCCCTCCGGGAACCGCGTTCATGGGCGTTTAGTCTAACGACGCAACGACGAACAGACCGCGCCATGCAATTCAGAGCTGGAATCACTGTTCCGTTTCAAAACGTTCAATAATGTCACCAAACGAGCACACACGTGTCTGCCTTGACGCAAATATTCGAGCGCTCTCCACCTTCAACTTGATTCGGAGCTTTCGTGACTATGGCTGCTTGCGTTTGTGGCCGAAACGTCGTGAGATTTTCATTTTATTATGTTTATTTTATTATGTTTTATTTATTTTCACCTTCTACGTGACTTTACCGAAAGAACCAAGACGATGAATCCCTACAGTCACGAAAGCTTTAAATCGAAAAATAAATCCAAAGTATTACACCTCACACCGTGGCGTCGAAATACGTCCCCCCCCCCAAAGCGCGGGGCCCGGGCTGCCGCCCACCGATTCGCCGCTCACCCTAAGGACCGCTCCGGCGACGGCTTTGGGAAACCTTCCATCCAGCGGTGGATTGATGCCCTCTTGAAGCCGCGCGACGCGTCGCTGTCAGCGGCAGCCACGCGGTGAAGAGCGCGGCGGTGGCGTTTCCACAGCTCACCTGTGTCACGTTCGGAGACTTCAATCGATGCCGCCCATCGACGAGCCGTCAATCTTCGCTCGTGATGCATTCGGGTCGGTCAGCATCGAGAGGCGAGCGAACGGTATGACTCGCATACGAAATCTCAACTTTGACAAATTAATCTCAATCGTGCGGCGTCCTGGTTAAAAGTAAAGGCCGTCGATCAATAAGTCGATTGACATCAGGTCAATATTTACACGTGTCTTTTAAACAACAACAACAACAAACCACAGTCCCCTTTAAATCTAAGCGCCGCGAGTTGATTGCCTGAGCCAGAGTCACCATTGCACAACAAGCACGTGTTCACGTTACATGTGTACACATGTCACCACGTTACATGTGTACACATGTATGTTTCAGCACTCACTTGGGCCAAATCGCAGCTGTGGAAAATTTAAGATTGTATTGTTTCGTGGAGACCAGAGGGGACTTGGAAGAAGGAGCCTTGAGCCGTAGTTCTGTGATGTCCACTTCTCGCGGGACGTTTTCCAACACGCAGGGGTTGTTTGTGCTCAATTGATGTGGTGAACTAAATTAAAACTCAACTTTCGATTTAAAGCTTTCGTGACTGCAGGGATTCATCTTCTTGGTTCTTTCGGTAAAGTCACGTATAAGGGAAATAATAAAATAATAAAAATAAAACATAAAATATTATGCAGGGATTCATCTTCTTGGTTCTTTCGGTAAAGTCAGGTAGAAGGGAAATAATAAAATTATAAAAATAAAACATAATAAAATTACAATTCTCACGACGTTTCGTCCACAACGCAAGCAGCCGTCCTCAGGTGAAGAACAGGTCTGTCGTTTTTACGTGGTTGTTTGGCTGCTGCAGCTCCTTACTATTAAAATCCTTCCCTTTATTACTGCCAAACCTACTTCCTCCCTTTGTTTCTGCTAATCCTACATAATGCACGAGCATAATATGACTTTGAGACCCCCCCCCACCTCCTACGCATTCCACAAGTAGTGACTAATCCCATATCTGCATTTCCCATAAATATGCTAAATTCCTCTTCATATGCAAATTCCTTTGTCAAGGCGCCTTCCCCCTCCAACCCAGCTTAAATATACGCTGCCAAGCTTGGTGGTGTTTATTCAGACGCTGTCTTTCCCTGTTCTTCACCTGAGGACGGCTGCTTGCGTTGTGGCCGAAACGTCGTGAGAATTGTATTTTATTATGTTTTATTTGTATTATTTTTAATGTTTTATTTTATTATTTCATTATTTCCCTTCTACGTGACTTTACCGAAAGAACCAAGAAGATAAAACTCAAGTATTTTTATTTTAAGTTGGCCCACTGAGATTTCTCTTTCATTTGTGCATGATGATTGCTCGTGTTGCAATTGAAGTGTCGTGTGCTATTATTTAATTCATTATTTTCTCTTTCTACGTGACTTTACCTAAAGAACCAAAAAGCTCTCCGCTTTTTTTTAAACAAAATTCACAAGAGGATAACGAAATGTTCCCGATGCGATATCAATATTGGGACATCTTCGTGCGTGTGTCCCTCCCCTCCCCTCCCCCTACGCCCGAACCTCCGATTAATTATCATAATTGGCTACGTACGGTGCGAAAGAAGCTCGGCGTTTTGGATAATTAATCACGCGACGCATTCCTCGTTCATTCGTTCATTTGCCCCGTACAACGAACGCGCATCATCACGACTGCCGCCGTGCGAGCAGAGCATTCTCCATCTCGATTTGAAGCTGTTCGTGACTACAGGAATCCATAGCCTTTGGTTCTTTCGGTAAAGTCACGTGGGTAGAAAATAAAATAAATCACGACGTTTCGGGCGCAACACAAGCGCACTCACCCCTCACCCACCTTCTCACCCACTATGTATGTATTTGTCATGGGTGGAGTTTACGGGGGGGGGGGAATACCTCACTCCCCCCCCAAATTGGACACCTTCATTAATTTATTTTCAGTGGTTTACAATTAAGAAAAATAATTAATTCATGCACCGGCCATTCTTAATGTGAGGGACAAAGCGATCCTCTGCACCACCCCCCCCCCCGCCTCCAGATATAAAAGTCAAACTCTGCCTACGGAATTTCTTTCAGGTGATTCAACATCATCGTCATCCGCGAACATTTGCTCGTCACGGGCATCGCCTCGCGAATAACGAGGGAATCAATCTTCAATTGCAGCTTTCGTGACTGCAGGATATCCATAACTCTTTGGTTCTTCGGTAAAGTCACGTGGGTAGAAATAAAATAAATCACGACGTTTCGGGCGCAACACAAGCGTCCGTCATCATCATCACCTGATGACGGTGACGATGATGATGACGGACCTGATGACGGACGCTTGTGTTGCGTCCGAAACGTCGTGATTTTATTGATTTTCCACCCACGTGACTTTATCGAAAGAACCAAAGAGTACAGAGTAGTCTCGCCGCATTATTTGTGCAAAGCCAAGGAAGAAGAATCCAGCACGCGCATGGATTCTGCAACGCTTTCCAGCACGTCTTGTGTGTCCTCGGAACGATTTCGTTGCGATGTCGCGTTTGACCGATCCAAGTAAGCCCCTTCACATCAGTACGACCTCTTGCTCAAGTTGAATTCATATCGCAACGGCTTGACGAGAGTTATCGTGACCACCTGCCTGTGTTGCAGACGCACGGACGTAGCCCACGCCGCGTGCGTCTGTGCGTTCAAGCTGACTTGGAAAGCGTCACAGATGTCAATGTGAGCTCTGTACTACGGAGTGGCAGCAAAAAAAAGGAGAAAAAAACAAAGAGACGTCCGGCTGGAACCGTTCCACCGCGGAGATTGAGCGATGAAATCCGCTCGTGTAAAATCGGGAGCTGGATTTGATCATCAGCGAGGGATGACCACACGTAGGACCGTCCCCTTCAAATAAACCAAAGTCTTCTTGGTTCTTTCGGTAAAGTCACGTAGAATGGAAATAATAAAATAATAGAAATAAACAATAAAATAATTCTCACGACGTTTCGGCCACAACGCAAGCAGCCGTCCTCAGGTGGAGAACAGGTCTGTCGAGAAGACAGAGTCTGAATGACACACCCAGACTTACCTGTTCTCCACCTGAGGACGGCTGCTTGCGTTGTGGCCGAAACGTCGTGAGAAATATTTTATTATTTAAAAATGTTTTATTTTATTATTTTCATTCTACGTGACTTTACCGAAAGAATCAAGACGATGAATCCCTACAGTCACGAAAGCTTTAAATCGAAAAATAAACCCAAAGTATTACACCTCTCACCGTGGCGTCGAAATACGCCCCCCCCCAAGCGCGGGGCCGCGGGCTACCGCCCACCGATTCGCCGCTCACCCTAAGGACGGCTCCGGCGACGGCTTTGGGAAACCTTCCATCCAGCGGTAGATTGATGCCCTCTTGAAGCCGCGCGACGCGTCGCTGTCAGCGGCAGCCACGCGGTGAAGAGCGCGGCAGCGGCGTCTCCACAGCTCACCTGTGTCACGTTCGGAGACTTCAATCGATGCCGCCCATCGACGAGCCGTCAATCTTCGCTCGTGATGCATTCGGGTCGGTCAGCATCGAGAGGCGAGCGAACGGTATGACTCGCATACGAAATCTCAACTTTGACAAATTAATCTCAATCGTGCGGCGTCCTGGTTAAAAGTAAAGGCCGTCGATCAATAGTCAATTGACATCACGTCAATATTTACACGTGTCTTTTAAACAACAACAACAACAAACCACAGTCCCTTTAAATCTAAGCTCCGCGAGTTGATTGCCTGAGCCCGAGTCACCATTGCACAACAAGCACGTGTCATGTTACATGTGTACACATGTCACCAGGTTACATGTGTACACATGTGTGTTTCAGCACTCACTTGGGCCAAATCGCAGCTGTGGAAATTTAGATTGTATTGTTTCGTGGACATCAGAGGGGACTTGGAAGAAGGAGCCTTGAGCCGTAGCTCTGTTATCTCCACTTCCGCGGGACGTTTTCCAACACGCAGGGGTTGTTTGCGCTCAATTGATGCGGTGAACTAAATTAAAACTCAACTTTCGATTAAAGCTTTCGTGACTGCAGGGATTCATCTTCTTGGTTCTTTCGGTAAAGTCACGTAGAAGGGAAATGATAAAATAATAAAAATAAAACATAAAATATTATGCAGGGATTCATCTTCTTGGTTCTTTCGGTAAAGTCACGTAGAAGGGAAATAATAAAATAATAAAATAAACATAATAAAATTACAATTCTCACGACGTTTCGTCCACAACGCAAGCAGCCGTCCTCAGGTGAAGAACAGGTCTGTCGTTTTTACGTGGTGTTTGGCTGCTGCAGCTCCTCACTATTAAAATCCTTCCCTTTATTACTGCCAAACCTACTCCTCCCTTTGTTTCTGCTAATCCTACATAATGCACGAGCATAATATGACTTTGAGACCCCCCCCCACCTCCTACGCATTCCACAAGTAGTGACTAATCCCATATCTGCATTTCCCATAAATATGCTAAATTCCTCTTCATATGCAAATTCCTTTGTCAAGGCGCCTTCCCCCTCCAACCCAGCTTAAATATACGCTGCCAAGCTTGGTGGTGTTCATTCAGACGCTGTCTTTCTGACAGACCTGTTCTTCACCTGAGGACGGCTGCTTGCGTTGTGGCCGAAACGTCGTGAGAATTGTATTTTATTATGTTTTATTTGTATTATTTTATAATGTTTATTTTATTATTTCATTATTTCCCTTCTACGTGACTTTACCGAAAGAACCAAGAAGATAAACTCAACTATTTTTATTTTACCAGTTAAGGCCCACTGAGATACGCAGCTCTTTTTCAGAAGCGATCTGGCCACAAATGATAGCTCAACGAAGTGGCTCATCATCGTGTGGAAGTGTGTAGCAGCAGCCAAATATTGTTGATTCGAAATGTGGAAGGGAAAACCCGGAGGGACCCGGAGAAAAATCCACGCGACCACGGGGAGAGAGAGACACGCAAACTCCAAATATACAGCAGCTGGCGTCAGGGTCGGCACCAAACCCACGACCTCCTGTACGCCAGGCGAGGGAGTGAACATCTCATAGCCACCGTGATGATGATGAGAGAGAGAAACGCAGACTCCAAATATACAGCAGGCATCCTCAGGGTCGGCATCGAACCCACGACCTCTGGATACCAGGCGAGGGAGTCAACATCTCCTAGCCACCATGATCATGATGAGGAGAGAGAGAGAGACACGCAGACTCCAAATATACAGCAGGCATCGTCAGGGTCGGCATCGAACCCACGACCTCCTGTACACCAGGCGAGGTAGTTAACACCTCCTCGCCACCGTATCTCGTCTCGTGCCACGGCGTCGACAGCACAGACGGTGTGGGTGGGGGGGGGGACATTGCACGTGGTACCGAGTGACAGCGCCTATACAACCACCGACTCCCTCCGCGGATCGAACGCCACCCACAGTCTTGTACGGGGTGGGCCTTAGGAGTTCGCGGCGCTTAGTTCCAGAGCGCAACACTAAGGGGCAATAGAGGCATGCGTTCGGAGTGTCTCAATTAAGAGTCGTTCAATAAAATACCCAATCAATCAATTGATCGAATAGACCCAGAGGCGCAACAGTCAATCCATCACGCCCCCCCTCTTCTCCCTGTACCCCCTCCAACCTCTATACTGAAGGTGCTGTTGTAAGAGGAGCAAAACATGTGAAACGAAGATGCATCGGAGGGAGCGCGACGCACGCGTTGAGCGTGACGCCGAGAGACACGCGGGTGGAAGAAGAATGGACACGTGACTAGAGACTAGCACGTGACTAGAGACTAGCACGTCACTAGAGACTGGCACGTGACTAGAGACTAGCACGTGACTAAAGACCAGCACGTGACTAGAGACCAACACGTGACTAGAGACTAGCACGTGACCAGAGACTAGCACGTGACCAGAGACTAGCACGTGACCAGAGACTAGCACGTGACTAGAGACTAGCACGTGACTAGAGACCAGCACGTGACCAGAGACTAGCACGTGACTAGAGACCAGCACGTGACTAGAGACTAGCACGTGACTAGAGACTAGCACGTGACCAGAGACTAGCACGTGACTAGAGACTAGCACGTGCTAGTCTCTAGCACGTGACTAGAGACTAGCACGTGACTAGAGACTAGCACGTGACCAGAGACTAGCGCGTGACTAGAGACTAGCGCGTGACTAGAGACTAGCGCGTGACCAGAGACTAGCGCGTGACTAGAGACCAGCACGTGACTAGAGACTAGCGCGTGACTAGAGACTAGCACGTGACCAGAGACTAGCGCGTGACTAGAGACCAGCACGTGACCAGAGACTAGCACGTGACTAGAGACTAGCACGTGACTAGAGACCAGCACGTGACCAGAGACTAGCACGTGACTAGAGACCAGCACGTGACCAGAGACTAGCGCGTGACTAGAGACCAGCACGTGACTAGAGACTAGCACGTGACCAGAGACTAGCACGTGACTAGAGACCAGCACGTGACTAGAGACTAGCACGTGACCAGAGACTAGCACGTGACTAGAGACCAGCACGTGACCAGAGACTAGCACGTGACTAGAGACCAGCACGTGACCAGAGACTAGCACGTGACTAGAGACCAGCACGTGACCAGAGACTAGCACGTGACCAGAGACTAGCACGTGACCAGAGACTAGCACGTGACCAGAGACTAGCACGTGACCAGAGACTAGCACGTGACCAGAGACTAGCACGTGACCAGAGACCAGCGCGTGACTAGAGACTAGCACGTGACTAGAGACCAGCACGTGACCAGAGACTAGCACGTGACTAGAGACCAGCACGTGACCAGAGACTAGCACGTGACCAGAGACTAGCACGTGACCAGAGACCAGCACGTGACCAGAGACTAGCGCGTGACTAGAGACCAGCACGTGACCAGAGACTAGCACGTGACCAGAGACTAGCGCGTGACTAGAGACCAGCACGTGACCAGAGACTAGCACGTGACTAGAGACTAGCGCGTGACTAGAGACCAGCACGTGACTAGAGACTAGCGCGTGACTAGAGACTATCACGTGACTAGAGACTAACACGTGACTAGAGACTAGCACGTGACCAGAGACTAGCGCGTGACTAGAGACCAGCACGTGACCAGAGACTAGCACGTGACTAGAGACTAGCGCGTGACTAGAGACCAGCACGTGACTAGAGACTAGCGCGTGACTAGAGACTAGCACGTGACTGGAGACTAACACGTGACTAGAGACTAGCACGTGACTAGAGACTAGCACGTGACTGGAGACTATCACGTGACTAGAGACTAACACGTGACTAGAGACCAGCACGTGACCAGAGACTAGCACGTGACCAGAGACTAGCGCGTGACTAGAGACCAGCACGTGACTAGAGACTAGCACGTGACTAGAGACTAGCGCGTGACTAGAGACTAGCGCGTGACTAGAGACTAGCACGTGACTAGAGACTAGCACGTGACTAGAGACTAGCACGTGACTAGAGACTAGCGCGTGACTAGAGACTAGCACGTGACTAGAGACTAGCATGTGACTGGAGACTAACACGTGACTAGAGACTAGCGCGTGACTAGAGACCAGCACGTGACTAGAGACCAGCACGTGACTAGAGACTAGCGCGTGACTAGAGACTAGCGCGTGACTAGAGACTAGCATGTGACTGGAGACTAACACGTGACTAGAGACTAGCGCGTGACTAGAGACTAGCACGTGACTGGAGACTATCACGTAACTAGAGACTAGCACGTGACTAGAGACCAGCACGTGACTAGAGACTAGCGCGTGACTAGAGACTATCACGTGACTGGAGACTATCACGTGACTAGAGACCAGCACGTGACTAGAGACTAGCGCGTGACTAGAGACCAGCACGTGACTAGAGACTAGCACGTGACTAGAGACTATCACGTGACTAGAGACTAGCGCGTGACTAGAGACTAGCACGTGACTGGAGACTAACACGTGACTAGAGACTATCACGTGACTAGAGACTAACACGTGACTAGAGACTATCACGTGACTAGAGACTATCACGTGACTAGAGACTAGCGCGTGACTAGAGACTAGCGCGTGACTAGAGACCAGCACGTGACTAGAGACTAGCACGTGACTAGAGACTATCACGTGACTAGAGACTAGCACGTGACTAGAGACTAGCGCGTGACTAGAGACTAACACGTGACTAGAGACTAACACGTGACTAGAGACTAGCGCGTGACTAGAGACTAACACGTGACTAGAGACTAACACGTGACTAGAGACTAGCACGTGACTAGAGACTAGCACGTGACTAGAGACCAGCACGTGACTAGAGACTAGCACGTGACTAGAGACCAGCACGTGACTAGAGACTAACACGTGACTAGAGACTATCACGTGACTAGAGACTGGCACGTGACTAGAGACTAGCACGTGACTAGAGACCAGCACGTGACTAGAGACTAACACGTGACTAGAGACTAGCACGTGACTAGAGACCAGCACGTGACTAGAGACTATCACGTGACTAGAGACTGGCACGTGACTAGAGACTAACACGTGACTAGAGACTAGCACGTGACTAGAGACTAGCACGTGACTAGAGACTAGCACGTGACTAGCACGTGACTAGAGACTAGCACGTGACTAGAGACTAGCACGTGACTAGAGACTAGCACGTGACTAGAGACCAGCACGTGACTAGAGACCAGCACGTGACTAGAGACTAGCACGTGACTAGAGACTAGCACGTGACTAGCACGTGAGTAGAGACTAGCACGTGACTAGCACGTGACTAGAGACTAACACGTGACTAGAGACTAGCACGTGACTAGAGACTAGCACGTGACTAGAGACTAGCACGTGACTAGAGACTAGCACGTGACTAGTACGTGACTAGAGACTAGCACGTGACTAGAGACTAGCACGTGACTAGAGACCAGCACGTGACTAGAGACCAGCACGTGACTAGAGACTAGCACGTGACTAGAGACTAGCACGTGACTAGAGACCAGCACGTGACTAGAGACTAACACGTGACTAGAGACTAGCACGTGACTAGAGACTAACACGTGACTAGAGACTAGCACGTGACCAGAGACCAGCACGTGACTAGAGACTAGCACGTGACTAGAGACTAGCACGTGACTAGAGACTAGCACGTGACTAGAGACTAGCACGTGACCAGAGACTAGCACGTGACCAGAGACTAGCACGTGACCAGAGACTAGCACGTGACCAGAGACTAGCACGTGACCAGAGACTAGCACGTGACCAGAGACTAACACGTGACTAGAGACTAGCACGTGACCAGAGACTAGCACGTGACCAGAGACTAGCACGTGACTAGAGACTAACACGTGACTAGAGACTAGCACGTGACTAGAGACTAGCACGTGACTATAGACTAACACGTGACTATAGACTAACACGTGACTAGAGACTAGCACGTGACTAGAGACTAGCACGTGACTAGAGACTAGCACGTGACCAGAGACTAGCACGTGACCAGAGACTAGCACGTGACCAGAGACTAGCACGTGACTAGAGACTAGCGCGTGACTAGAGACTAGCACGTGACCAGAGACTAGCACGTGACCAGAGACTAGCACGTGACTAGAGACTAGCACGTGACCAGAGACTAGCACGTGACCAGAGACTAACACGTGACTAGAGACTAGCACGTGACCAGAGACTAGCACGTGACCAGAGACTAGCACGTGACCAGAGACTAACACGTGACTAGAGACTAGCACGTGACCAGAGACTAGCACGTGACCAGAGACTAGCACGTGACCAGAGACTAACACGTGACTAGAGACTAGCACGTGACCAGAGACTAGCACGTGACCAGAGACTAACACGTGACTAGAGACTAGCACGTGACCAGAGACTAGCACGTGACCAGAGACTAGCACGTGACTAGAGACTAGCACGTGACTAGAGACTAACACGTGACTAGAGACTAGCACGTGACTAGAGACTAGCACGTGACTAGAGACTAGCACGCATTTTTACGCGTACATATATAAATGTGTCGTTAAAAACTCGCCACCACCCGACACAGCCAACTAGTAAGGGTTGTCACGTAAACAGAACGTGGCCAATTAGTCACGAGTACAGCACTAGTGTGTAGTGTATAGTGTAGTGTATAGTGTAGTGTATAGTAGTGTGGTGTATAGTGTAGTGTATAGTATAGTGTATAGTGTAGTGTATAGTAGTGTATAGTAGTGTAGTGTATAGTAGTGTAGTGTATAGTGTGGTGTATTGTGTAGTGTATAGTAGTGTAGTGTATAGTGTAGTGTATTGTGTAGTGTATAGTAGTGTAGTGTGTAGTGTAGTGTGATAGTGTGTAGTGTATAGTAGTGTAGTGTATAGTAGTGTAGTGTATAGTGTGTTGTGTAGTGTATAGTAGTGTAGTGTATAGTGTGGTGTATTGTGTAGTGTATAGTAGTGTAGTGTATAGTGTGGTGTATTGTGTAGTGTATAGTAGTGCATAGTGTAGTCTATAGTAGTGTCGTGTATAGTGTAGTGTATAGTAGTGTAGTGTATATTAGTGTAGTGTATAGTAGTGTAGTCTATAGTAGTGTAGTGTATAGTAGTGTAGTGTATAGTGTAGTGTATAGTAGTGTAGTGTATAGTGTAGTGTATAGTAGTGTATAGTGTAGTCTATAGTAGTGTATAGTAGTGTATAGTGTAGTGTATAGTAGTGTAGTGAGATGGTAGTGTAGTGTATAGTGTAGTGTATAGTAGTGTAGTGTATAGTGTAGTTTATAGTAGTGTAGAGTATAGTATAGTGTATAGTAGTGTATAGTGTAGTGTACTAGTACAGCATCACCGGTGTGTTGGAAAGCCAACCACAACATTTACAAACTGAGTACGACGTTTTGCCAGTAATTACAACTAGCATGTTCTGTTTACGAGACAAGGGGCCGTCCATAAATAACGTCACGCACCTGGGGGGGGGGAGACATTTGTGACGATGTGTGACGAGGGGGGGGGCGGTTTGAGAAATGTGACGTCACATCAAAATGCGCAACTTTAAATAAATATAGACAACACGTTCTACTTAATTAAATAGACTTCTTAATAAATC
The DNA here is from genome assembly GCA_018977245.1 of Lethenteron camtschaticum. Classification (NCBI taxonomy): domain Eukaryota; kingdom Metazoa; phylum Chordata; class Hyperoartia; order Petromyzontiformes; family Petromyzontidae; genus Lethenteron; species Lethenteron camtschaticum. Next base: position 6,731,240 of record MU249620.1, on the reverse strand, counting down.
TTTTCTCCTACAACATCAGAGTGCAGCGCCACATTAAATACGCACTACAATGACAATAGTTTAAAGCGATTTGAAGCATGTTTTATTTTTTTTGGGGAGGGGGCATAGCTTTGTGACGTCATATTTGAGGGGGGGTCTGACTTTTTTGTGACGCCGTGTGACGAGGGGGGGGGGGAAAAAATCGTACAAAACCGCGTGACGTCATTTATGGACGGCCCCTAAGGCCGTGAGATGATGTCTCGTTATTGACAGCGCAGGAAGATTGGGTGGTGGGTGGGGAATCGACTCCATCATCCAGCAGTGGATAGATCACGGCTGACGACCATCACGATCCAGTGGCCGTCTCTGGCTGCAATCAACAAACCTCGCGACTTTGCAAGGAGTGGGGAGGGGTGGTGGTGGGGAGGGGTGGTGGTGGGGAGGTGGTGGTGGGGGGTGGTGGTGGTGGTGGGGAGGGGTGGTGGGCAGGTGGTGGTGGGGAGGGGTGGTGGTGGGGAGGGTGGTGGGGAGGGGTGGTGGTGGGGAGGGTGGTGGGCAGGTAGTGGNTGGGGAGGGTGGTGGTGGGGAGGGGTGGTGGTGGGGAGGTGGTGGTGGTGGGAGGGGTGGTGCTGGGGAGGGGTGATGGTGGGGAGGTGGTGGGTGGTGGGTGGGGAGGGGTGGTGGGGAGGTGGTGGTGGTGGGGAGGTGGTGGTGGGTGGGGAGGGTGGTGGTGGTGGTGGGGAGGGGGGTGGTGGGAGGGGTGGTGGTGGGGAGGGGTGGTGGTGGGGAGGGGGGTGGTGGGAGGGTGGTGGTGGGGATGGGTGGTGGGAGGGGTGGTGGGCAGGTGGTGGGAGGAGGTGGTGGNTGGGGAGGAGGTGGTGGTGGGAGGGTGGTGGTGGGGAGGGGTGATGGTGGGGAGGTGGTGGGTGGTGGGNAGGGGTGGTGGTGGGGAGGGGTGATGGTGGGGAGGGGTGGTGGGGAGGGTGGTGGNTGAGGGGTGGTGGTGGGGAGGGGTGGTGGGGAAGGGTGGTGGCGGGGAGGTGGTGGTGGGGAGGGGGNTGGTGGGGAGTGGTGGTGGTGGGGAGGTGGTGGGAGGGGTGGTGGTGGGGAGGGGGTGGTGGGGAGTGGTGGTGGTGGGGAGGGGTGGTGGGGGGAAGGGGTGGTGGTGGGGAGGTGGTGGAGGGTGGTGGTGGGGAGGTGGTGGTGGGGAGGNTGGTGGAGGAAGGGGTGGTGGTGGGAGGTGGTGGNTGGAGAGGGGTTTGGTGGGGAGGTGGTGGTGGGGGAAGGGGTGGTGGTGGGGAGGTGGTGGTGGGGAGGGTGGTGGTGGTGGGGAGGGTGGTGGGGGAAGGGTGGTGGTGGGGAGGTTGGTGGTGGGGAGGGNTGGTGGGGGAAGGGGTGGTGGTGGGGAGGTGGTGGTGGGGAGGGTGGTGGGGAGGTGGTGGTGGTGGGGAGGGGGGTGGTGGGGAGGAGGTGGTGGTGGGAGGGGTTTTGGTGGGGAGGGTGGTGGGCAGGTGGTGGTGGGGAGGAGGTGGTGGGTGGGAGGGGGGTGGTGGGGAGGAGGTGGGGGGTGGTGGGGTGGGTGGTGGGGAGGGGTGATGGTGGGGAGGGGTGGTGGTGGGGAGGGTGGTGGTGGGGAGGGGTGGGTGGGGGTGGTGGGGAGGGGTGGTGGGTGGGAGGGGAGGTGGTGGGTGGGGGGGAAAAGGGGTTCCCAAGCCAAAGCCGCCCACGTCGCGCGCTGATTGGCCAGCCACTCGACCAATCAGTGACGAGGTGAGTGAGTGGGGTGGGTGGGGGGGGGTTGAAGCAAAAGTGGGCGTGTTTCTCTGTGACGTCATCATGAATATACACCCATCACCCACGCGGCCACGCCCCTCATGAATATTCATGAGCGCATCATGAATAATTAACGAGGCCGTTAATTGCCTTTTCCCGGCGTGCAGCGGGGTTGGTGTGGCGAGGGCGGGTGGTGGGGGGGTTTTTGCTCGGCTGCGCATGCGCAGACGCATCACTCAGCCATTTTTTTTTGTTGGAGCAGCTTTCACTTGAAGCTGCTGCTACTACTGCTGCTGCTGCTACTGCTGCTACTACTCACACCTCCCGTACAGCAGCAGAAGCAGTTGTGTGTGTGTGTNGAGGTGTGTGTGGAGGTGTGTGTGGTGTGGGGGGGGGGGNAAGGGGNTAAGCGAGGCAATTAAAGCAAACGAAGCGTTAATTGGCGGGAGCGAGCGGTGGTTTTACTTGAGTTCGTTGCTACCACCACCACCATCATCATCACCACCATCACCACCATCATCACCACCATCATCATCTTCGTCTTATTCTCGCCAAGCAACATCGCCACCGTCGCCTCAACTCACTTCGACATCCCCTCGGCTCGCCGGCCTCGTCACCGTCAGGATCGTCTTTAATTGGGTCTCTTTTTTTAATTGCTTTCTTACTTACTTACTTAGGCAAGCGGCTGTCAAGGAGTCGTGGTCTATTTTACGTGATTAGTTTTTAGCAGCTTTGGGGGGTGTCGCTTTTGAACAAAACTCGGCGAGACCCACCACCAATCACTTTCCTCTCTGATTTACATCTCCCTGCTGCTGTTGCTGCTGCTCCACAGCAACTTCCTGTTGCTACAGCAAAAAGAAAAACCTCAACATCAACAACAACAACATCGTCGTCAACAACAACATCATCATCTCAACAACATCACAAAGAGCGAGCCTCAACAACGCCGCCCGTCCGTCATCGCAGTCGTCCTCCGGCTCGGGGCTTTTAACAACAAAAATTAACAACGAATTCCTCGCCGGACACTTTGAAGGAGAACAGATAACAAAAGATTCGACTACAAGAGAGGGGGACTTTGAGGAGGAAGGGTGGGGAAGACGACGAGGTTGGTGGTGGTGGTGGTGGCGGCTTGTTGATGGATGTCAGCTCTTGTTGTTAACGGAGGAGAGAGGTCCGAGGACGTTGCTGGCTGGAGTGTCAAATCATCTGGCGATCGTGAACCCACCTCGTCGTTATCGTCTTTGTGAGCGTCTCATCGTCATCATCATCAGCTGCAGCAACAACAACAACATCAGCAACAACAACAACATCAGCAACAGCAACAACAACATCAGCAGCATCGTCGCCGACTACGACTGCGTTCATGTGCGGCCTCGGCGCTTTTGAGTGGAGCGCCTACGGATCTACTGTGAGTTTGATGGGAGGAGGAGGATGTGTGGTGGTGGTGGTGTGTCCATGTGTCTATAACATGTGTAAGGCTAACAGTAGCAGCAGTATCAGCAGCAGTAGTATCAGCAGCAGTAGTAGCAGTAGTATCAGCAGCAGTAGTATCAGCAGCAGTAGTACCAGCAGCAATAGTATCAGCAGCAGTAGCGGTGTCAGTAGTAGCAGTAACAATAGTATCAGCAGCAGTAGGATCAGCATTAGCAGTGGCGGTATTAGCATCATCATCAGCAGCAGTAGTATCAGCAGCAGTAGTATCAGCAGCAGTAGCGCTGTCAGTAGTAGCAGTAACAATAGCAGCAGTAGCATCAGCAGTAGCAGTGTCGGTAGTAGCAGCAGAAGCAATAGTGTAATCAGCAGTCGCAGTGTCGGTAGTAGCAACAACATCAGCAATAGTATCAGCAGCAGTAGCATCAGCAGTAGTAGTGTGGGTAATAGCAACAACAACATCAGCAGTAGTATCAGCAGCAGTAACAATAGTGTCATCAGCAGTAGCAGTGTGGGTAGTAGCAACATTATCAGCAGCAGTATCAGCAGCAGTAACAATAGTGTCATCAGCAGTAGCAGTGTGGGTAGTAGCAACATCATCAGCAGCAGTAGTAGCAGCAGTAACAATAGTGTCATCAGCAGTAGCAGTGTCGGTAGTAGCAGCAGTATCAGCAGTAGTATCATCAGCAGTAGCAGTGTTGGTAGTAGCAACATCAGCAGTAGTAGTAGCAGCAGTAACAATAGTATCAGCAGTAGCAGTGTTGTAGCAGCAGCAGTAGCAATAGTGTCATCAGCAGTATCAGTGTCGGTAGTAGCAGCAGTATCAGCAGTAGTATCATCAGCAGTAGCAGTGTTGTAGTAGCAACAGCAGTAGTAGTAGCAGCAGTAACAATAGTATTAGCAGTAGCAGTGTTGGTAGTAGCAGCAGTAGCAATAGTGTCATCAGCAGTAGCAGTGTCGGTAGTAGCAGCAGTAACAATAGTGTCATCAGCAGTAGCAGTGTTGGTAGTAGCAACATCAGCAGCAGCAGTAGTAGCAGCAGTAGCAGTGTGGGTAGTAGCAACATCATCAGCAACAGTAGTATCAGCAGCAGTAACAATAGTGTCATCAGCAGTAGCAGTGTCGGTAGTAACAGCAACATCATCGGAAGCATCAGTATGTATGCAAGTACCAGCATCATCATCAGCAGGATCATCGTCAGCGTCGTCATTGTTATTCGCATCTATCAGCAATTATCAGTAGGAGAGTGGCATGATCAGCAGCATCATCAGCAACATCGTGATTCTCATCAGCGGCAGTATCATCAGCAGAACCATGCTCTGATGTAGTCATTGTAATCATTGTAATCGTTCATCAACAGCAGAATCATCACCATCATCACCAATAGTATCATTATAAGCATCGTAAACGCCATCACTGTCGCAATCGGGGCAGCAGAGTGATTCATCATTATCAGCAGCGTCATCATCTTCATCAGCAATTGTATAATCAGCATCATCAGCACCACCATCACTCCCATCATCAATAGTATCATCAGCAACACGACTTACCATCATCATCGCCGTTATTACCGTCATCACTATCATCATCAGCAGCGTGTGTCACTATCAAAAGGATCATCATCGCAATTAGGATCACCGCTATCATTGTCAACATCTTCAACGTCACTCATAATCATCACCATCATCAGATACTGTCTAATTATCAGCATCACCATGATCATCGGTTTACTATGCTGGTGGTATCATAGTTATAGTAGCATCATCGCGTGTGTATTACTATAGTATACGTTATAGTATCAACATCATTGGCATCATGTGTACTGCAGTAGTGACATCTGTACCATCATCATCATGTGTGTAGTAATGTGCTACACGTCTGTCCACTACGGTAGGCTCGTACCAACAGCATCAGCATTGTGTTACTGCAGTGGTATCATAGCCTAAATTATTCTCAGCAGCAGCATTATCAGCTGTTACGTACTGCAGTAATCGTAGTTAATGTAACTTTAGCATCGCGTTAGCTACGTACGGTGACATCATACCTCATGTATCATCATCAGCGGTGTGCTTGAGTATCATGGCTACGTTACCATCATCATCAGTCGTGTACTGCAGCATCGTAGCTTCAGTATCATACGTCAATCAGTGTCATCATCAGCTGCGTACTCGAGTGGCATGCCTACAGCATCATCGGTTGTGTGACCACAGCATCATACCTAAAGCATTGTGCCGCATGCAAGTGGCATCATGACTAAATTCTCATAGGCATCATCAGTACACCTCGTACAGTGGGAGCATGCCCTAAAGTAGTGTTCACCATCGTTTAGTATAAGAAGAAGAAGAAAAAGCAACATCTGCAACAGCGACTGCGTTATGCAGGGCCGGGAGACAGGAAATTAAGTTGAAGTTAAAGGTTGACACGCACATGTGCTGGGGGCTGATGGGCATCCTTGCACGCATTGACGGTACAGTAATGTGTACTGTGTCTCCTGGAGGCAATGTGACACAGATGGTGGGCTGGGGTGTCAGTTCTAGAATCTGTTGTTGTTCTTCTTGGTTCTTTCGGTAAAGTCACGTAGAAGGGAAATAATAAAATAATAAAAAATAAACATAATAAAAAATTCTCACGACGTTTCGGCCACAACGCAAGCAGCCGTGTTCAGGTGAAGAACAGGTCTGTCGGGGAGACAGCGTCACCTGAGGACGGCTGCTTGCGTTGTGGCCGAAACGTCGTGAGAATTATTTAATTGTTTTATTTTTGTTATTTTATTATTTCCCTTCTACGTGACTTTACCGAAAGAACCAAGAAGATGAATCCCTGCAGTCACGAAATCTTTAAATCGAAAATTGTTGTTGTTTTAGTGATGTTCTGTTGAACAGGTCCGTTTCCCGGACAACAAACACTATGCCAGGTCTATAGTGCGGTGTTTTTGTTTTCTCACGCACTCGTGTGTGTGTGTGGAATTGTTAACTGTCATCGGGATACGCGTCTTGTCAATTGCACGTCTTACAATCTACAGTACATCATCTTTGCCGCCACCATGGCGTCATCATCAGCATGATAGTGTGTAGATAGTAGTGTACAGAAATCAACACCCGTGTACACGTGTGGACGTGTTGTGTGGACACTTTTGTTTTAATGCCATAGGTGGTGGCACAAAGTGGCACTGTCATCACCACCCAATGTCACCTTCACGTGTCAAAAATTGTGAAGCTCAAAGAGAGAGAGATTGCAACACACAAACGCTCACGCCGACTCGCACTGGTGTTGTATACACATGCGGGCATGTGTACATACTTTTGTTGAGCCGTACAATGCGTGTTGTAGTCTGTATGCACAAGTGTGGCGTTATCGCCATGGTCACCAGCAGCATTATCATCACCATCACCTCACCAATCATCCTCACCATTATATCACCATCAATATCACCACCACCATTGTCATCACCATCATATCATCACCGCCATTATCATCACCATCAATATCACCATCAATATCATCACCATTACCATCATTATAGGCATCACCATCAATATCATCACCATCAATATCATCACCATCAACATCACCATCAATATCATCACCATCAATATCATCACCATCAATATCATCACCATCAATTCACCACGCCATTGCCACCTCACCATTATTTCACCACAATTCACCTATCAATATCATATCACGATGATCATCATCACCGCCTTTGTCACCATTATCACCACCATCAATATCACCACCAATATCACCACCACCACCATTATCATCACCATCAATATCATCACCACCATCAATATCATCACCACCATTATCATCCTCACCATTGTCATCCTCACCATTATCATCACCACCATTATCATCACCATCATTATCATCACCATCATATCATCACCATCATTATCATCACCATCATTATCATCACCATCATTATCATCACCACCATTATCATCACCATCATTATCATCACCACCATTATCATCACCACCATTATCATCACCATCATTATCATCACCATCAATATCATCACCATCACGATGACCATCATCACCGCTTTGTCGTCACCATTATCATCGCCTGAACATCACCATCGTGGTCACCGCGAGAATCATCACCACCACCACCGCCATCATCATCACCACAACCATCATCAATCAAACCGTAGCTTGCGGAACATTTTTTAAATGAAAATATCGACGGGGACGTGAGCTTGAATGTGTGTAGTGTACATTGGAAAAGGTGTGACGACTCATCACCATCACCACCATCGCTGTCATCGGTACTGGCATGTACATCGGCGTATTGGCGATGAGAGGCCTTCATCCAGCAGTAGATAAAGGGCTTTGCGAGTCCACCAAGCGGACACTGGCCTTCTGATGCGTTCATAGTTGCCGCTTATTGTGATGATAGTGAGTCCGCCTGTGTGCTCGTTGTAATCGTAACGGGGAAGCGGTAGCGTGGTGGTTAGCGCTACGCTCACGGCCAACAACGGTGGCGATTATCTGAACCGGTCCTGGGCCTCCCCTAGGTCGACTCAGCCTCAAATGAGTACCTGGTGCGGTGTGTAAACATCGCCACTAGGGAGACAAAGGCGGTCGGGCGTGGTGCTCTCACATCCACACTCGCTGACAGCACTTGCCCCACAGTATGCTCCAGGCTGTACGGGGGATCTTTGTCTTTTGTTGTTAATTGTAATGGGGAGCGGTAGCGTGGTGGTGAGCGCTACCAACCCGGCGGCCCGAGTTCGATTCCCGCTCGCGGCCAATATCGGTGGCGATTATCTGAACGGGTCATGGGCCTCCCCTAGGTCGACTCGGCCTCAAATGAGTATATTGGTGTGGCGTGTAACAACATCAACGTTTGGGGGGTTGCTTGCTGACAGCAACTTGCCCCAACACTCTTGCAGGCAACACGAGCTGGGTTGCTGGTGGTGTAGGAATATGGGCAATATTTGTCTTCGTGCGTTGTAATTGCAAAGCGGTGGTAACATTGTGAACAAAACAATCCAACGTTGCAAATGTAAACACCCCCGGGGGGGGGGGGTGTGAAGATGAAGATTGTTTCGTGAACAAAAAAAATCGGCAACTTGTTGAGGGGTGGTGCGGGGTGGTGCCTACTGCCCAAACGATCACGAAGAAGCGTGCGAGCTCCGTGCTGCCCATAAATCTTTTTTCACACACGTCCAGTAGTTTGCACAGACGTGTCCAGTAGTATATTTGGAGTTTGCGTGTCTCTCTCTCCCCCCATGGATTTTTCTCAGGGTACTCCGATTGGTTTCTCCCCCCCCCCCTCCGCATTTAGTCATCGATGTGCACGCGTTTGATGGGATGGCGCCATCGGTGAATCCGATTCATCGCCGATGATGGGGGATCATCGCTTGAACGGTAACGCCGTGGAAGGAATCCTTTTTGCAGTGCGTGCTAAAGATGGGGGGGGGGGGGCACGCGTCATTTACTCGTCCGGCGGTGAGCGAGCGAGAGAGTCTCAAGACGCAACTTCGAGGAGGGGCCGCCTCTCCTCCGGTGGCCGTGGCTTCAGCGCCGTCGGACTTTCCCACCGAGAGGATTCGGCGGTTCGATCTCCCGGTGCGGCAAGCCGCTCCTCTGCACTGAACCCGAGAGAAAGAGTTCAATATCCGTGCCCAGCGGAGACCGCGGGGTCCGTGGCGAAGTTGCATCTTGGAACGTGAACGCGCGCTGGCCGGCGTCGTGAAAGCGTGGTCGGACAACCTCGCCCCTCACCACACACAGCCGGCACTTTGTGCTGGGAAATCATCCAGCAGTGGATTGGCAAAGGGCTGTAGGCAGGTGCAGCCCTGCAGTTGCTTGCTCACAACCCTGCTGGAGAGCTCCTCTAGAAGGGGTATTTGGCCTACTCTTCCACTCTGGCCTGACCTCTTAGAAGAGGTGGTGGGCGCCCACACTTTGCCCCACCACGCGTGTCCTGTCCGATCGACTGACTGCGCTGTTGCTTCTAGATTTGAAGCTTTCGTGACTGCAAGGATTCATACTCTTAGGTTTTTTGGTAAAGTCACGTAGGAAATTTTTTTTTAAATTAATAAAAGTAAAATAAAAATCACGACGTTTCGGAGGCAACACAAGCTTCCGTCTTCAGGTGGAACCGTCACAGCACGATTGCTGTATCAAGTAAAGAGGAATTCTAAGAGACCCGACCTTGTATATATACTAGAATTTCTCTTCACTTGATACAGCAATCGGGCTGTGACGGTTCCACCTGAAGACGGAAGCTTGTGTTGCCTCCGAAACGTCGTGATTTAAATTTTACTTTTATTAATTAATTTTTTACCTACGTGACTTTACCGAAAAACCGAAGAGTATGCGCTGGTACTCATTCACATTGCTGGGTGGACGGGAAGCTGTGGGATTTAAGAAACTTGCCCCCGTTGAGATGGAATGGAACCAGCGCCACTCGATTTGCAAGTCCAGTGAGCTGCTGACCATTCCCTTACCCTGGCATATCATCGCCTTTGCAATGCACGTGGTTCCGCTGAATATAAAATTACCCCTTGCCGTAATCGCGATTGATAATAATTAGACCTGTTGTGTGCGTGTTGTGTGTGTGTTTTACATTTTAAATAAACACACGGCAGTCCATTTAAACAATAACCACGGCGAGGAAGAATGAAGCCCCCCCATTTGGTTGCCAATTAAAACGCTCATTGGAAATCAATGGCGTGTTCACAGAGATCCTAGTGCCCTCGGGTTTTTTTTCCCTCCCGATAATTGTTTCGTGAAATGTTATTGGAATGCGATTTGCTGCACAAACCCCCCCCCCCCTCCGTTCCGCCGCCACCGCCGCAGCCCTTTCACTTGCACACCAGCTGACGTTAATTTTGGTTTGGTTTCACTGTTAACCGTGTCACCTGGGCGCGCGTGTGGCCGAGAGCCACGTGGACGCCCGGCGTTGGCCTCGAAGCGGTGGGCGAATCGCCACCGTGGGCATCCTCCAGAGTGGTTAGGAGATGTTAACTGCCTCGCCTGGTGTACAGGAGGTCGTGGGTTCGATGCCGACCCTGACATGCCTGTTGTATATTTGGAGTTTGCGTGTCTCCCATCATTATCATCACGGTGGCTAGGAGATGTTAACTGCCTCACCTGGTGTACAGGAGGTCGTGGTTCGATGCCGACCTGACGATGCCTGTTGTATATTTGGAGTTTGCGTGTCTCCCACTTTCTCTCACGGTGGTGTAGGAGATGTTAACTCCTCGCCTGGTATACAGGAGGTCGTGGTTCGATGCCGACACTGACGATGCCTGTTGTATATTTGGAGTTTGCGTGTCTCCCACTTTCTCTCACGGTGGCGAGATGTTAACTGCCTCGCCTGTATACAGGAGGTCGTGGTTCGATGCCGACCTGACGATGCCTGTTGTATATTTGGAGTTTGCGTTTTCTCTCTCACGGTGGCGAGATGTTAACTGCCTCGCCTGGTGTACAGGAGGTCGTGGGTTCGATGCCGACCCTGACGATGCCTGTTGTATATTTGGAGTTTGCGTGTCTCCCACTTTCTCACGGTGGCGAGATGTTAACTGCCTCGCCTGGTATACAGGAGGTCGTGGGTTCGATGCCGACACTGACGATGCCTGTTGTATATTTGGAGTTTGCGTGTCTCCCACTTTCTCTCACGGTGGCGAGATGTTAACTGCCTCGCCTGGTATACAGGAGGTCGTGGGTTCGATGCCGACACTGACGATGCCTGTTGTATATTTGGAGTTTGCGTGTCTCCCACTTTCTCTCACGGTGAGGAGATGTTAACTCCTCGCCTGGTATACAGGAGGTCGTGGTTCGATGCCGACACTGACGATGCCTGTTGTATATTTGAGTTTGCGTGTCTCCACTTTCTCTCACGGTGAGGAGATGTTAACTCCTCGCCTGGTATACAGGAGGTCGTGGTTCGATGCCACCCTGACGATGCCTGCTGTATATTTGGAGTTTGCATCTCTCTCTCTCACGGTGGCTAGTTGAGATGTTAACTGCCTCGCCTGGTGTACAGGAGGTCGTGGTTGATGCCGACCCTGACGCTGTTGTATATTTGGAGTTTGCGTCTCTCTCGTGGCGAGATGTTAACTGCCTCGCCTGGTGTACAGGAGGTCGTGGGTTCGATGCCGACCCTGACGCTGTTGTATATTTGGAGTTTGCGTGTCTCCCACTTTCATCATAGTGGTAGGATGTTAACTCCCTCGCCTGGTATACAGGAGGTCGTGGTTCGATCCGACACTGACGATGCTGTTGTATATTTGGAGTTTGCGTGTCTCCCACTTTCTATCATAGTGGCGAGATGTTAACTCCCTCGCCTGGTATACAGGAGGTCGTGGGTTCGATGCCGACCCTGACGATGCCTGTTGTATATTTGGAGTTTGCGTTTCTCCCATCATTATGATCACGGTGGCTAGGAGATGTTAACTGCCTCGCCTGGTGTACAGGAGGTCGTGGGTTCGATGCCGACCCTGACGATGCCTGTTGTATATTTGGAGTTTACGTGTCTCCCATCATTATGATCACGGTGGCTAGGAGATGTTAACTGCCTCGCCTGGTATACAGGAGGTCGTGGGTTCGATGCCGACACTGACGATGCCTGTTGTATATTTGGAGTTTGCGTGTCTCCCATCATTATCATCACGGTGGCTAGGAGATGTTAACTGCCTCGCCTGGTATACAGGAGGTCGTGGGTTGATGCCGACACTGACGATGCCTGTTGTATATTTGGAGTTTGCGTGTCTCCCATCATTATCATCACGGTGGCTAGGAGATGTTAACTGCCTCGCCTGGTATACAGGAGTCGGGTTCGATTGCCGACACTACATGTGTTGTATGGTGGAAAGGGCGGTGGGGGGAGGGGGGCGGGGCGAAACCCAAGCCTGTGCCAGGCCCAATCTCTCTACTTCACCAACTCGCATCACCCAGCAGTATGGTCAAGCGTGGTCAAACTAAACCACCGCCCCCCCTCTAACCCCCACCAATGACCGGGATGGAAGGGCCTTCCATCCAGCAAAAAGGGGGTGCTTGCAACTAGTTATACCATTATTAATAACCGTCTTGCGATTTGTCAAGCCGCGCTGTTGTTTTCACGAGGCAGGCGGTGGCCACGTGTTTTTTTGTTTAGTTCCTTCGCGGCGTGGATGCGCACGCGCGTTGGCACGGTGGCTTCAGGTGCCACTAAGCTTTATAGGTCGTAGGTTAAAAAAAAANGTGAAATCCTGCAGTCCCGATTGCGGGGTAAGCACGCTTTTAAAAGCAATTAAATAAAATACAAAATGCCACACCGCTAATTCGTCGGATTGACAAAATCTGGTCCACTTTCCTTTCCAGAGTTTACATTCTATGCATATTTTTATCCTCCGCATTTCATTTACCCAAGTGCAATTTGCCCTCTCGCTTCGACGTATTCCATCCGGGCTCGCTTCTTTGTTAACTTCAGTCGAGGTTTGTTACCTTGTGTTTTTGTTTGAATGTTGCACGCTCAAAAAGTGCCTTGCTCGTAACCAAAGGAAGCCCATTGGAAAAGATGCAATGTTGTTCACGTCTGGCTCAGTGGGTTCACCTCATCTTCTGGTTAAACGAAGGATACCGCTACCACCACCACCACTAACAGAATGGACGAACAATATTTTCTTAATGTCAAGGGGCCACATTCAACAACAAGACGACGAATCTCACTAATCTGCACAATCTAAAAACGTGTCTCTCTCCCCCCTTCCTAATTTTTTTTTCCTTTTTCCGCGTTCGTCGCGCTGGCGCACAAGGGGTCAGACTGACGGAAACACGGCCCCGGCCCCCCAACCCCCCCCCCCACCTCTCGTTGGGCTCAATGCCCCTGCCCCCGCCGCTTTCCGACGTCCAGCGAGAATTCGGCAACTTCCTTGACACGCCGGCGAAACCGGGGAGGAAATCTTTCTTTCGCCGTGAATGTCGTCGCAGGTTTTCTTAACCCCTCCCACCACCCCCNTGCCCCCACGGCCCCCACGGCCCCCTGGGCCCCCTCGGCACCCACCAAATCCCAACGACGTCCGGCCGGTTCTTCCCCGTCTTGCCGGCCGTCAATCGGTGTGGCCAAACTTTGCTCACAGTCCTCTCCCCACCGCCCACTGTCCCTTCTCTCCACCCACCCACCCAGTCAGCCCCAGCCAGCCCCAGGCAGGCAGACTAGCTAAGTCAGTCTAGCCTAACAGGCTAGCTAAGTCAGTCTAGCCAGCCAGCCCAGCCCATTAGGTCCAGCCATGCCCAGGCAGTACAGCCAGCTAACTCAGCCAGCCCAGCCAGTCAGTCTAGGTAAGCCCAGCCGATTAGGCCAGGCCTGCCCAGTCAATACAGCCAGCTAGCACAGTCAGTCCAGCCAACCCAGCCAGCCAACCCAGCCAGCAGGCCAATCTAGCCAGCCCAGCTAACCACCGATTGGCTAGCAATCTTACCCATAACGTGCTACAATATCTCTTTTTAAATCCTTTATATTAAGTTCGCTTGCTCGTGCGTGCTTGCGTGCTTGTTTGCTTGCTTACGACCGTGCAAATCTTTCGGTCGTTTTTTAACCCACTTCCCGTGATCCAATCGAGCTGACATTTTCCACAGACTCGTTGTGCGTGACAATTAATTTTGGTGAAAATTTTTTTCCAAAATTTACACTGTTTAGGGGAAAAAAANTATTTAATTACCAATTGCTTAATGCTGGCAGACAATCATCTGACCCATAGGTGGCAGCCATCTCAAGCCAGAGGACTCTAGCCGCCACGCATATAAAGGATTTAGAGTGAAAAACTTTGTTTTACGGGTTAATTTTTATATATCACCGTTGCTGAACACAGGACGCAAAGTGCCAAGCGGTCAGCAACAAACAGCACTATTGACGGTTCAAATAGATTCCGAGACTTAACATGTATCTCTAGGAAGCCACTGGAGCTATGGACTTTTAAATCTAGATTGAAAACGAATTTCTTTAGAACTGCTTTTGTGCTTAGTTTGTTGTCCTACCCTCGCACCTATGATTAGCACGGTTGGCTACGCACGGTGAAAATAAATTAAATATACTTACATACATGCAAGAGCTTGGAAAAAAACGATGGAGGGAATTCTCAAGTAGAGCAGTAAGTGTGGTGGTGTAGTGACCTGCAGTGTGGTGGNTGAGTGTGTTGTGACTTGTGGAGTGAGTGATTTGTAGTGACCTGCAGTGTGGTGAGTGATGTGTGTTGTGATCTGCAGTGTGGTGAGTGAGTGTGATAGTAGTGACCTGCAGTGTGGTGAGTGGGTGAGTGTGTTGTTGTGACCTGCAGTGTGGTGAGTGTGTTGTAGTGACCTGCAGTGTGGTGGTGAGTGTGTTGTTGTGACCTGCAGTGTGGTGAGTGGGTGAGTGTGTTGTGTGACCTGCAGTGTGGTGAGTGAGTTGTGAGCTGCAGTGTGGTGAGTGTGTTGTTGTGACTTGCAGTGTGGTGAGTGAGTGTGTTGTTGTGACCTGCAGTGGTGAGTGAGTGTGTTGTAGTGTGCAGTGTGNTGAGTGCGTGAGTGTGTTGTTGTGACCTGCAGTGTGTGAGTGAGTGTGTTACCTGCAGTGACCTGCAGTGTGGTGAGTGAGTTGTTCTGACTTGCAGTGTGGTGAGTGAGTGTTGTTGTGACCTGCAGTGTGGTGAGTGTGTTGTTGTGACCTGCAGTGTGGTGAGTGAGTGTGTTGTAGTGACCTGCAGTGTGGTGAGTGGTGTGTGTTGTGACCTGCAGTGTGGTGAGTGTGTTGTTGTGACCTGCAGTGTGGTGAGTGAGTGTGTTGTTGTGACCTGCAGTGTGGTGAGTGAGTTGTTGTGACCTGCAGTGTGGTGAGTGTGTTGTTGTGACCTGCAGTGTNTGAGTGGGTATGTTGTTGTGTCCTGCAGTGTGGTGAGTGAGTGNTTGTTGTGACCTGCAGTGTGGTGAGTGGTGTATTGTTGTGACCTGCGTGTGGTGAGTGGTGAGTGAGTTGTTCTGACTTGCAGTGTGGTGAGTGAGTGAGTTGTTGTGACCTGCAGTGTGGTGAGTGTGTTGTTGTGACCTGCGTTGTTGAGTGGTAGNTTGTTGTGACCTGCAGTGTGGTAGTGGTGAGTGTGTTGTTGTAACCTGCAGTGTGTGAGTGGGTGTGTTGTTGTGATCTGCAGCGTGGTGAGTGGCTGTGCGTAATGACCTGCGGCGTGGCGAGTGTGCGGGCGAGTGAGTGCGTCCAACTGACTCACCAGTCAGTTGGACTCGGTGCGGATGAGACTAAGTAGTCGGCCTGGTAGACGGAGAAGCCAGGAATAAATAAATAGATAATGTGTACAGGACGTGAGGAGCCGTGCTTCGTGTAAATGGTGCGTGAAGGGAGGGGGGNTTGGTACGATTACACGCAAAGCCGGGGCCCTGTCAGAACGCATTCCCTCTCTCTCGTCATTTTTTTTTTTTTAGCATCCAACGTCTACAAAGCAGGAGGAGGATGATGTCGGATGCCGTCGCAGAAGTAGCCGGCCTCGAGCGAGGTATAAACACGACAATAAAGCACCCCAATTACGTCGCGGCACGGAGAGTTATTCGCGCAAAGCAACGACAACAACTCTTTTACGACGCCGCCATCGAAGTGTGTGCAGGCCATGCAACTGCAACCGGTCACCAGTCGTCAAAGGCGGGGGCGGAGAGTGCGGGGGGGGGGGCAGAGAGTGCGGGGGGGGAGGCCCCAGCACAGGGCTATGAAGAGAGAGAGGAAACTGGACGGGAAGGGCGGCCGTTTCGTTCCTTTTCGCCAGAGCTTATGACCACCCTCGCTACCCCCTGGGTTTATAGATCCAGGACCCGGGCCCCCGCAAGGCTCACGGTGTCAATCACCGTGGCTCGCTCGCAGAGCCACACCAAAGCAAACCAAACGGTTCGGCGAAAATTCACGAGGGTCATGAAACGAGTCCAAGGCTCCCGTCGGGTTCAGCGTTAAACCCCGAGGTCCATAGAGGCAAACGAATGGTCAGTTGCGGTTCGAGTTGGTGCCCTAGCTATCGAGTGTGCAGGCAGAGTAGCTGGACAGGGGGCCCAAGAGTTCGGAAGGGCACAGGTGCCGGCTACAGAGAGGGGTGTGGTGGTGGGGTGGAGAAACCCATTCCATTCATTGCACCAGGGTCCGTGCCAACCACGGCAACGCCGCAGAGCGTGGGCGAGCGGATTCGCAGCCGCGACCTTCACCCCTAATCCCGCGCCCCCCCCCCCCCGGCCCGCCTTCCATCCCGTGCCATGAATCTCACAAATCTACTAATCGTTAAGGCAGCATAATTTTAATTGTCTCGGTCACTACGCCCTGTGACTCACACGAACATCTGAGCGTAACGGACAATGCGATTTTCAAGCTATCAGCAGATGATTAGGTGACTGCCTTCAGAGGGTGACCCCTCCTCCTCCCCCATAAACTTTTTTTTAAATATAAGTTCCGTTTATAACTTTGAATAAAAATTATTTGAAAAAAAAATCGATAGGACGGGCAAAACATGTACACGTCCGTTCCAAAAAGAACACACGCCGCACAATTTTTTTTTGAGAGAGCGTACGTCCTTCGTGTATATATTTTGTTGAATTAAAGCATCACGGATGCCATGCGATTTAAAAAAAAAAGGAACCAACACAGATAGTCATCATCGGGACGCTGCCATTTTAACAGGTTGCATGTGGCAGACTCCACCCAATTGCAGACGGATATAAATATCAAGCGGTAGCCTTGAAATACGTGACACGTGAACGATTCCATCCAATCACAGGACAGCCGTGTACCAGGACACTGGTACAATAACAACAACAACCACGACGTATTAATTGCAACAGGCGATGCTGGCGGTGGCCGTTGCAACGGTGAAAAGATAATCCACCTCGACTTGACGCCAACAACATTTCGATTCCAAGAAGGCGAATTATCCGCCCCCTCAGTATGTCTCATGGGTAAAACTCGGCAGCGATTGCAGCGACCCTTCCCCAGCGCGCCTCTCTCTTTCCACCGCGCCACGGTGGAAAGGAGATGTGAACCGCCTCGCCTGGTATACAGGAGGTCGTGGGTTCGATCGCGACCCTTACGCCTGCTGTTATATGTTTGGAGTCTACGTGTCTCTCTTATCATCATGGTGGCTATGAGATGTTAACTACCTCGCCTGGTATACAGGAGGTCGTGGTTCGACCCCACCCTGACGCCTGCTGCTGTATATTTGGAGTCTGCGGGTCTCTCTTCGCCTGGTATACAGGAGGTCGTGGGTTCGATCATCATGGTGGCTAGATGTTAACTACCTCGCCTGGTGTACAGGAGGTCGTGGGTTCGACCCCTACCCTGACGCCTGCTGCTGTATATTTGGAGTCTGCGTATCTCTCTCTCTATCACCCCGTGGTCACACGGATTTTTGTCTGAACCTCCGTTTTTTTTTATCCCCCTCCGTATTTAGAATCAGCATTGCGTTTAGAGTATTTGCCTGCTGCTATAAATTCCCACGTGATAAACCACTTTTTGTTGGGCTACCCTTTGCGCCCAGGTCGCTTCTGAAAAAGAGCTCAGTGGGCCTTACCTGGTGAAATAAAACAAAGTTTAGTGTAGCTCCGTTTTAGTTCGTCTTACACGTCAAGCTCCGCCGATATAACTCGACCTTGGCTTAACGCTGGCGTGACTCATCCCGCCAACAAATTCTGCATCGGGTTCATTAATTGGTTATTCCCCCCCATCACTCCTTTTCCGTCCGTGTTTTTTATCCAACTGGAGAGGGGCGGCCAAGAAAACGTGACATCATCAGCACGAGCCACGCCAAGCCAACCTTCCATCGTACGCCCGGAGGGTTCTAAGTTTTTTTCGCGCGCACAAGGAATGAGTGTCGTCGTCGTCGCCGCCGTCGTCGTCATCGTCAGCCGTGATCTTATCCGCTGCTGGATGAAGGCCTCCGTGGCGAAATTCGTCGCCATCGCTCACGTGCCAGCGACACGCCCCAGGTCGCCCGAGCACAGAGAGGCAATGCCGTTTCGCGTGCATCAACGGGGTTACGGTCGTCCACAAAGTTTAGATGAAGGACAACATCAACCCGCCAAGAACATCGATCGATACAGCTCCTGCGCACAGGCCAATTTCATTGCTCCATCTCCCGAGCGGGGAGAGATGTCCACTCAGAACGTGTCCCCTCAGCACCGCCCCCACCCCTCCATCAGACGCTCTGTCAAGTCAAGTCGAGCTCCGGGCCATAATGTACGCACGTACGCTGAACTTCTTTCGCGCCGCGCGTAGCCAAGCGCACTCATCAGAAACGCGGAATCCCCTTGCAGCCGCGTGACGTGCCCAGCCCGATGCCCAGCACGCATTTCCCAACGGTCAAAGCGACGTCTCGAACGCCGCCGCACGTATTAGCGCACCGAGGAATAATTCGCTGCGCAATCGGCGCAGTTTAAACGTAAAGCCGTCGCTGTGACGTGCGCACGTTCTCCAAGCCGTGTGTTCCTCTGTTCTCTCGCTCTCAGATCTCACCACGGCCATCAGATCCGACCCGTGTCCGGTCCAGCGCTTGCCAAGCTGCGTTGCCTCCCGGTTGCCAAACGAACACGTTTACGAGGTCGCACTCGTTACTACACACACTCAAAGCGCTGGTCACAAATGAACCAAGATGCGTTGCTGATATCGTCAAGGAGCATCACAACTATCACGCGAAATCCAGTCATCCTCGCAGCGCTTTTCCTTCCGATATTAGGAATCCACTGGAGCTATGCACTTTTAAGTCCAGAATGAAAACGAATTTCTTTAGAACTGCTTTTTGTGTTAAGTTGGTCGTTCCTACCCCGCACATTCCGATTATCACGAGTGGCTACGTACGTTGCGAAAGAACTTCAACATACATACACTCACACAGAGACCCATAGACTCACGCAGAGACCCATAGACTCACACAGAGACCCATTGACTCACACAGAGACTAGACTCGCACAGAGACCCATAGACTCACACAGAGACCATAGACTCACACAGAGACCATTGACTCACACAGAGACCCATAGACTCACACAGAGACCCATAGACTCGCACAGAGACCCATAGACTCACACAGAGACCCATAGATCACACAGACTCACGCAGAGACCCATAGACTCACACAGAGACCCATAGACTCACACAGAGACACATAGACGCACACAGAGACCAATAGACTCA